>ML977642.1:12053-156674 GCA_010015725.1 Amniculicola lignicola CBS 123094 | reverse complement strand
ATCTATAAGAAGTATTCTCTCTTCTATCCTCTAAAATCTTCTATAAAAGCTTATAGGGTATTCTTACCTATAGTAGTTATTATATAAAGGTTAATAAGTGTATATCTAGTATATAAGGATAGTTGGATATTTAATAGGTTATTATCTATATTAATATAATCTGTCTAGTATTATAGTTATATAGTACCTCTTAACGTCTTCTTAGTAATATTAAGGCTTTCTACTATATCTTTATATATATTAATATACTTAGACTCTTCCTTAGGTATATCCTTCTTATTATTATTATTAGAGGTAGGCTATAGGGTAGTTATATCAGGGGTTACATTAGGGCTTACTATTATAGTAATAGTATTATTATTATTTTATACTATTAGCTTATTTGTATAGTAAGGTTTTCATTTTTTACAATTTACACTATCTTCCTATATACTAGTTTAGTATATAATCTAATCTCTCTATTATATATACTAGTTTAGTAGGCTTAATAGGTAATAAAATAAAGGTCCTTATTAATTTACTAGGATAAGACTCTGTCTTTACTCTTGCTAATTTATAGTTGAAGTTAATTAACTACTAATTAGTATTAAATAGACTTCCTTCTATAAGGTATAATAGGTGTATAATAAGGTATACAAGCGTAAAGGTAGAAATCTATCTTCTATATATATATATTAGTATAGGCTTAATAGGGGTAATACTTAATTAGATTATAGTATTATTTATATCTAATGTACTTTATAAGCGAGCCGCCCGTATAAGCAAGCTACCTACCCTACTAACTTTTCGCGACGCGTTACCTTTAAACAATAATAACTTAACCAACTATAGCCTAATTACCCTATAATAAAGGAGATATCTCTCTAGTAATCTTAGCAATTAATTAGAAGTAGATTAAGAGTGTATAAAAGGCTGTATAGATATATAACGTCCCCTAAATAATACTGCGTGACTAATGCGCTAGAGCTACTATGCAACGCAATTGTAAGCTAAATTCAAAAAAGCTTACCAAGCTAGAAGAGGAGGTGATTATTAGCTATATACTTGACCTGGATTCCTAAGGATTTTCGCCTACTCTAGATACTATGTGAGATATAGCTAATAAATTACTTACTAAGTATAGTACTAGCTAGGTTAGTAAGTAGTAGCCTAGGAACCTAGTTAACTAGATAGCTAGGCTAACTACGCAATTCAATTAACTATATAATTACTAGTAAGCTCTCTGTAAAGATCCTAAGGCTATTAAAGCCTAGTTTAAGCTTATATAGTGTACTAAGGTAAAGTATAGTATCTATAATAAGGATACCTATAACTTTAATAAAGCTAGCTTTCTTATAGGCAAGATATTATCTCAGCTTATTATTACTAGCTTAGAGAGATATAGCTAACTAAAGGTGATATAGCTAGGTAATCAAGAATAGGTTATAGTAATCTAGGTAATTAACGCTGCTAGGTGGGCAATCCTACCCTTTATTATCTTTACTAGCTAGTACTACCTCTCTACCTAGTATAAGGGCAATAATATACTATATAACTAGGCTATTACAGTTAGTAATAATAGCTAGATAACTAATAAGCTTAGAGTAGAGTAGCTAAAGCACTTTATTAAGTATATAGAGGGCAAGGTAGTTAGGGCACGTCAGCTGCTTATCCTTAATAGCTATAAGAGCTATAACTTACTTAAATTTCAAGAACTCTATAAGGAGAATAATATCTATATACTCTGTATACTACCTTATTTATTATACCTCCTACAGCTACTTAATATAGGCTACTTCTTACTACTAAAGTGTAGGTATAGGTGTTAGATTAAGAGCCTAATCCGTAATGGTATCAATTATATTACTAAGCTTAAATTCCTACCAGCCTACTATACTACCTATAATTAGTTAACTATAAAGGATAATATCTATATAAGCTTTTAAGGCACTAGCCTAGTTCTATATAATCTAGAGGCAGTGATATTAAAGCTTAATATAAGGCTTCATATACTAATACCTACGCTAGAGGTTACCCTATAGGAAGCTAAAACACCCAGTAATATATATAAACTAGAGGCTTAATTAACTCTAATCCGCAATTATATATAGAGGCATTAGAACTTATTACCTACCTCTATTATTACAGCGCTTAATTAGCTTAAAAAGGGTACTAAGGTAATAGTACACTTAGCTATACTTATATACAAGTAGATTGCAAGTCTTAAGAGAGTAAATAAGGCTACTATAGAGTATAAAAAGTGTAAAAAGAAGTAGATCTAGAAGTGAGGCACCTTAACAAAGGCAGTAGGAGAGGATATTATTACTTAAAAGGAGGTTAAGTAGTAGCTAGAGGGGGAAATATATTAAGGTAAGGTATAATTAGGTGTAAGCTAGTAGGCTTTAGCATACTATATATACTATAGAGAAACTAGCTATAACTTATAAATATATTAGAAGTATACTATAGATACTACTTAATCTAGGATAGTTACTATAATATACTATCTTATTATATTATTGAGATATATTACTATAAAGGTAGAGAATATAGTAGAGTAGGTAGCTTACTTATATAGGTGGCTTACTTATAAAGTATATTATCTAGATATAGCTAGGATAGAGGTTTTATATACAACCCCCTACTAAGCCTTTATATAGGCATTATATAATAAGATTATATAACTCTATATAAGGGTAATATATTACCCCTTTATTATCTATATATAGATAATTATCCTTTATAGTTAACTAATTATAGGTAGTATAGAAGGCTAGTAGGAATTTAAGCTTAGTAATATAATTAATACTATTATAGATTAGGCTCTTAATCTAATACCTATATATATACTTTAGTAGTAAGAAGTAGCCTATATTAAGTAGCTATAGGAGGTATAATAAATAAGGTAGTATATAGAGAGTAAAGATATTATTCTCCTTATAGAGTTCTTAAAAGTTAAGTAAATAGTAGCTAATATACCCTAACCTTCCTACCCTCTATATACTTAATAAAGTACTTTAGCTACTTAACTCCTATCTTATTAGTTATCCAGCTATTATTACTAACTATAATAGCCTAGTTATATAGTATATTATTACCCTTATACTAGGTAGAGAGGTAGTACTAGCTAGCAAAGATAATAAATAGTAGGATTAGCTACCTAGTAGCGTTAATTCCCTAGATTATGCTAACCTACTTATAATTGCCTAGCTGTATAGTCCTTAGCTAACTATGTCTCTCTAAGCTAGTAATAATAAGCTAAGATAATATCTTACCTATTATAAAGCTAGCCTTATTAAAATTATAGGTATCCTTATTATAGATACTATACTCTACCTTAGTATATTATATAAGCTTAAACTAGGCCTTTATAGTCTTAGGATCCTTATAGAGAGCTTACTAGTAATTATATAGTTAGTTAAATTACATTATAAGCTTTTCTATTTAGTTAATAAAGTTCCTAGGCTACTACTTACTAACCTTACTAGTGCTATACTTAGTAAGTAGCTTATCTACTATATTATATATAGTATCTAGAGTAGGTAGAAATCCTTGTAAATCTAGGTTAAGTATATATCTAATAATAACCTCCTCCTCTAGCTCTAAGAGCTTTTTTGAATTAGGCCTATAGTTACGTTGTAAAGGCTTTCTAGTACATTAGTTACGTAGTATACTATCTAGAACACTAAATAAGATTACAGCTTAATGCATATTCTTTACTTACTACTAATTAATAGCTAAGATAACTAGAAGGATATCTGCTTCATTGTAGGGCAGTTGAATAGGTATTAGTGGAGGTATTGTAGTTGATAGTTAACGCGTCGCGAAAAGTTGAGAAGTTCCTGACTTGCTTATATTCCCGACTCGCTTGTAAAGTACGTTATCGTTGTGGAAGGGATGGTTGATGATGTGATGTCTTTCCTCGAGGCTGTTATCGATAAGGGAAGCGAGGCGCGCGCTAGCGTCACCCCAACACGCTTGCCATCAAGCGCCTTCCGATGCTCGTCACGCTTTCTTTCTCTCACCCTCACCTCCCTAACCACCCTTCTAAACCCAGATCACACACTACGAAGGCTCCCCGACCATGGATAAAGACGTCCAATCCACGCATAAGCAGCTATGCAAGTAAGTATCCTATCTGTCCCTCACCGTTTAAGAACAAGGCTGATTAGAAGCCCAGCCTCAAGCGTGCACAGCTTGGCTATGACAAGAAGTAGGCGAGCCGGATTATCACCACTCCGAAGGGATATTAACTTCGCCATAGAATTACCAATCTTGAAGCCATTCTCAAGAAGGTCATGGACGCAAAGTCCAAGCTGACAAAGGCGAGAACCGCCCTTCTCGACAAGTAAGCTATCAGTTGCACTCCGAATGGTCCACCAGCATGCTCATGGATCACGTGATAGACCCCTCCGAAAGGCCGCAGACGCCTATTCGCAGTCTTGGAATCTCAAGCTTGCATCCGAGATTCGCTCCCGGCTTCCTCGCGAGATCCGCGACCTCATCTATGAGCAAGTCTGGACTATACGCGATACTGTTCAGGCGTATCAGTTAACTAGGCTCGTTCGCGGCCAAGAGGAGTGCCCTGGACGCCCTTGCACATGCCTACGAGACAGAGCATATCCCCACATTCTGAATCCGGCATTCGTCGGTGCAGAGATTGCGCTGGAGGCTGTCGAGTCCTTTTACAAGTATCTCCCCGCATACATGTCTGAACTGGAAGACCCAAGCCATATCAAAGCGTTCCTCTACACCGATGCTCTCCACCTCGGCTTCCAGCCAGTTACTGCAGTTCGGTCAATGGGCATCATCTGTCGCACGGACTACTACATCAACTACGACCCCAAAAGCTGGGACGCAGCTCCAATCAAAAACAAAGCCGATCTTGAAGCTTCGTTCAAGCTCTTACTCAACATCGTCATCAAGCGGGGATTCAAGCTTAGGGTGCTCATCTCCCAGCGAGTCATACGGTTGCTCATACTGAACGAATTCCTGGAGATCATCAAGCCGATCCTTCTCAAGCTCCGAGACGAGGGCGTGAAGGTCGAACTCGCCTTTGCCTACCGACAGGATAAGCATTGTCCCGAGTACTCCGATCTTGAATGGTCGATGAATTCCGCTCTCGATCAGCCACTGGAGGCGTGGAAACCACAGCTAATCGAGTACCTCGATGAGGTATGCAAGCTCCATCCCTACATCCGCATCGATATACTAATTCATGGAAGCATGAGGAGGAGATCAAGCCGCGCCACAGGGAGTATCGGAACGAGGGTGAATCCTACTATAGCGTTAATGAGTACTTCTTGGAAACCTTCATGCCTCCCCCGACGGCAAGCGAGCCGTATACCGATTCTGAGGATAGTGAAGAGGAGGAGGAGGAGGAGGAGGAGGATGAAGAGATGTATATGGAGGACTACGATGACGAGGATTCCTTGTATGGGAGCTTTGGATTAGGGGCTCGGCCACCGGCGGCGTTGATGGCTGCGCTGTTTGGTGATGCGGATGATGATATGGAGGATTCTTGAAATTCGCCATGTCTGAGTTCTCCAATCTTCGGTCACAGGGTCTTTCATGGGCGTCTCGGGGTATGGCTAGAGGAGTTTTTAGGCCGGCGTTCAATCAGTCAACATGTGCAGTATATTCACCGTTATTCGGGCTCTACTCGCACAGAAGCGATAGGTAATAGTCATGCCACAAATTAGACGGCAATTATAGGCCCTTTCCTGTATACACATTCCTAAACGGTCATAAGTCCCCGCAGTTACCCTCCACACTCCGTCTTTCTCGTCCCTATGACCTGACGCAGAGATGAGAACGACTCCCACCCAAGCCCTCGGACATGCCTAACCACAAGTCACCGCATCACCCTTTCACCTTATTTTCCCACCGCACTAAGAGTCTCACCAGAATGCTACAAATGTATAATACTTTAAATTTAAATTTCTATGTAGCCTACAAGGATTCGTTGGCAAAAGGCTATGTAAATCCTCGTATCGGTGTAGAGCGGTTTGTTTGAGTAGGCTTTAAAATCATGCTTGAAAGAGGGGAGATACAAGGGGGTAAACTGTCCGAGGACGATCGAGAGACCCCTTTGACCTAACATCTAGCAATCAAAGATGCTCGCCGATAGCCATAAGTGCTTCCTCAAGGCAGAAATACTGGCATTATGCTCAGCCTGCACATTGAAAAGCCATATCAAGTCGTTGGGTGTTCATCTCAGTGACGTATTTGAATCCGTCTCATCACTGCACCATCCCCTTTGTTCACAACCAAAAACGGTATTGCCCACTTGAAACTGTGGCTAGAGGATGCCTTTTATATGGTCCTTGATTGTCTAAAAATATTAGCATATGCAGGAAGACTGGGGAAGTCACTCTCATGTACTCACCTCCAATGAGATCGGACAACCGCTGATTGGAACGATATATCCTCCCTCCTTGAACTTCACATCAATCCGGAACTGCGTACTCGTGGCGTTGATCACTTGTTGCACGCGAACAGGTACCTTGAGCAACATGTGTTCAGCAGGAATAGGAACATTGAAGAATGTCTCTTGTATCATGAAGCCTTCCGTAAGCGCGATGAGTTTTCGTAACGCCTCTGAGTTTCGAGTCAGACGCGAACAGATATGGCCTCTGACCATCGCAATCGTTCTGTCCTTGTTGTAAACTATATTGTCCGGTTCGAAGAAGAAGAGGCTGGCGCGGAGACGTAGAGCAACTTCTTGGATTGCATCCTGAACAGGTGGCATGATTGCTAGGGGGTCACTCGGGTTGTTGTTCATGTGGAAGAAATAGTTTGTCGTTTCTGCAACCATGTTGTCGATTTCGCTCACAGCGTCGAGAGGTGGCTGATTAGCACCTTTGAACTTAACATTGAAGCGATATGAGCGGAAGTCCAGTGTACCATAAACTCCCTTCTTGTACCTTTCCCAAGCTTCTTGTCCATCCATGGTGCGGAAGAAGGTCTCAACCAAGGTAGCAAAACGTTCGGGCAATTTGCCATGTGTCTTCGGGCGACGAGGGGGATTCAAGGCAGAGCCCGATCCTATCGATAGAATGGCGTCAAAAGTGGTATGGGGGCCCCAAATTCTCCGACTCTCGTCGACTGCGATCTGGATTGGGTTGTTGTCGCGCAGGCCACCGTCCCGGCAGTCTACGCCCGCGGTCGGAACGTGATAAGCTTCGAAATAGATCGGAGCTGCTGATGTACTCCGAGCTCTAGAGGGGTATATGGTCAGAGTAGGTTGGCTTTGGTTATTGGTCTGACTTACACTTCCCAGGTCAGCGCGCTTGAGTTCAGGAAACTTTTGTTGTCTCCGCAGGAATAGTTTGCGAAGAGGCGTGCTTCTCCCCCATTGACAGTTGTCGTAACTGCAACTCTGGGCAGATTATGAAGTTTGGATCCACCAACCCTACGCAGTCCATACATTTTTTCTTGTGGATAGGCTTGTTGCAAAGCCTTCTCCAATGGGCGTGTCTCATACAGCGAACCTCGCAACCATCGGACGATAGAACCGATAGGGCCCGGTGCTGTTGTCCCAAACTTCTTAGAGAGACCACCCCTGATCATAGCGTCATATTTTGCCATGCAGGTTTCGGCATCCCATCCATGGAATCCAACTCCTAGAGCAATCATTCCACCTTGAATAAAATCACCATATAGTCAGATCAGCAGCCTTGTGTTGCACTTACCGGCGCTTGTGCCTGCGACGAAGTCAAAGAATTCCCCGATGGGTAGTGAAAGGCCAATACCGTCTTCGATACGCTTCAATGTAATGATCTCAACAACACCACGAACCCCACCTCCGTCCAGAGACAAAAGGCGCAGACCAGATATCTTTGGGCTGATACTGACTCTGAACGGCCAGCCCTCGTTGTCCCGGTTCGCACCACACAAAACACAAAAGTGGAAGGTGACTGTCCCAGGGTATTGCCCAAAATGATTTGACTGGTCGAAATCTTGTATGCATCTTGAGCACAGATAATGACCACAAGGAAACTCGTATTCCGGGTTCTTGAATACACATCCAAAGCAGGTGTTTGAATGGTTACTCTCTGAGATCCCCAAGAGACGATCGATGGCCTTGGTTAGAGCATTGATAGTGGAAGAGCCGCTCGGTCCTCTGGGTTTGGCATTTGAAATAGTTCCCCAGAAATCTGACACCGGTGCGGAAGCCAGAGATAGGAGGTGACGCCTGGTCAAAAATTTGACGCGTTCGCCTCCATTGCTAATGACTTGAAGATCATGCAGAATGGTAGTGACTTCGAGTTGAACATCCTCTCCAAAATCGGTGGATGTATATGACCCAATTGGAGTTACGAACGGGCCATTCCAGAGTAGAGCGCCATGGCGATCCTGGTGGCCTTTAACATGCCCTCGTTTGGTGTTGACACAACGTTTTGTCTTGATTGGATCCACGAAACTGCACGGAAGTCCGGTGTCGAGAAATTCTTCAATAGCCCCTCTGCAAAGGCTCTTAGAGTCCGAGCTGAGAATTACCTCTGGGCGGAGCACTAGATCTAGATGGCTAAACGTTAATGTGGTTCTGCACGCAAGGTGAACGTGATGTCACTCACCTCTCCCTTCTTCACGGGAAGCATTCTGACACAAATATGATGCGACCATCTTCGAAGCGTAAGCAAAGTTTTCTCCAAGACTGTTCCCAAGACTCAGTTGCAGGAATTCAGAAAGATGACCCTGGACAGTCTGCGGCAGGCTAACCTGTCTTCGACACGAACTGAAATCGAATGGCTCATCGCTGTGATTGGCAAGGTGTTTGAAAACGTAGTGGAAGAGAACAGATATCTGTTTAGAATCGAATTTAGTCCAAGAGCGTTCTCTCTCTACTTGCACTCTTGCAGTGTCCGCTTTCAGTCGATAGAAAAGGCGCTCGTGTTGCTGAAGAATAATGTCTGGAGAACCGAGAAGTTTAGATTGATCATGGGGCACAAAATGAACGTAAACACTAGAGAAATTCCTCGAGAAGAGATCTTCTAGTGTGTTTACCCCATGCTAAGTTGCGTTAGAGATCGTGGTTTTTGATTAGGAACACGAAGAGGAGTGTAATTCGGACGACGTACCTTTGTCGCCATCTCTTGGAGAACTGAGTTGGTTTCCATCTCTCCATTGACGTTCTTGAAGAACTGGCGGGTCAAATATCCCAGATCATCCGATACCCAGACTGGATCCTCACTGTGTGGCCCGTTGAGGATTATGATCGCAGCCGGAAGAGCATATTGGTTGACAGTATGGTGTGCACCAACGGAAGCCCACTGCAAAAGCTGAACAGCCTCATCTGCCCACCGCTTTGGGTTCCTTGTCACAAGACAGATGACGTCGCTGAACATGTAGAGAAACCGTGGGTAGATGGTTTGTACAGCGGTTCTTCTATCCACCATCTTGCCGTCTTTCTTCTCCGCCAGTGGATAGCGACGACCATGCTCGCGCCATCTCCATTGATGTTTAGCGGCACATGGCTCCCCACCAAACAAGCCTTCGCAATCTGCGTAGAGTCGTGGCGTTTCGGTCCCAAACGAGGATGGATCTGGATAGAGATTGACCTCTCCAGTGGTAGCGACCAATGCATCCGGGCCACTTTGAGCCCCAGGAATTGGGACATCAAGGTCTTGCATCCCCCCATTCGACGGTGTGGCATATGACACCAAGGCGCGAACTGTGTCCCCTGATTAGTCTGGCTCCCGGAAAGCAGATGTGAGGCTCGATACTCAATGTTGATTTCCCTGCCCCGCATTCCCCGACGAAGGACACTATACTCGGATACCGGCTCGTTGGGCCCTCATCTGACGAGAGCATTGAACCCTCCATCAGCATCGAGAATCGTGCCGTTTCCAGAATCGATGTCGTCCTCTCAGCTCCAAACGACTCGACTACGAAGCCGAACCACTTTGAGCCTTCATCCTTCTCAAAACGTGCGGCTCTGGCAGTACTGCTTTTGAGGTTGTTCACATTGCCTTTGACCCAATCCCACAGCTTTGCCACTTTCCCAGATGCGGCTTTTCTGTGGGTCGGATGCTTCATCTGATGTCTCGCCCAATGGCTTGAGCAAAACTCCATGCCACAGTTGCATGCCACATCTGCCCGACACTCGACTTCGCATGCATCGCACACTCCGGGGATATCGTCATCCGCCATTACGGTGTAGACGTAGTGAGGTGGCCGTGGTGATGTAGAAGTGGTAATGCCGACGTAGCAAAGGAAATGGGATGGAAGAGACGAGGGGGATGGAGTGAAGAAAGTGAGGTGAAGGGTCCGTGGATAGATAGGCAGTTGAGACTGTTGTGAGTGGGTCCCGTGCACTCGCTTGTTTAGGCAGTTGTGAGCGTTTGTAGAGGAAGGAATGTGCGGACGTGTCGGAAGGGGACTGGCTCCGAGGTTGCACTGATGGTTGCACTGCTTCTTTGGTGAGAGTACTTTCGAAATGCGGTGTCTTGATAAAGACTGGGCGTGCCATAAGGCGACAGTGTGCCACCAGAGCTTTACCTACCCGAGGAGCTTGCTTGAACAGTAGGAATGAGGTCTATGTCCAAAGCTAATCCTAAAGGGAGAGCCGCGTGACACTTCCCCTACCCAGGCAGCACCTTCCAAATTCGTTGCCACTTTGTGTCAACCGTCTGTCCGCCTTGTCACCACATAGGAAATAGGCCCCCTCCCCACTGTTAGAATGGTGATAATAATACTCCAAAAGTAAACTCAGCCAGCAAGGACACCACCTACATTCTCTCCCCAATCTCCCTCCGGCTACTCCTGAGGTCCCTCTGCCACGGAAACCTAAACACAATCATCGTGTTGAGAAAAAAGGCCTAGAAGCAAACCATCTATGCACTCAGACGTGCGAGTTTGCGTTCTATCAAATTAAACCCTCAGTCGAATTGTTGGAACCCTCATCACACTACCCGAAAACAGTTCATCAAGTCTCATAACGACTCGGCGTTTTCAATTCCTACCTTCCTCAACCCACAAACCCAGGCTTCGCCTTCCAGCTCCTTAACAAGTCCACGAATCGCATTGAAAGAGTCATCCCATCCACAATCCCACCTTTTGCCCACAACCTGCGGGCATTCAGCGGCGTGGAGCAAAGCAGTGTACATTGAACCCAGCGCATCTCTGCACTTCGGGGTTTAGTCTCCCAGTTCAGGGGCACCGCTGCTGTGTTTGTGCTGAAGATACTGTTGTGCACGTAGAAATTGTCCCAATCCGAAAAGGGCGTATAAGTAATACTGCCTCCAGCAAGATAGAAAGAGCATTTGACATTAACATCGCATTGGCTTTGACGTAATCGCAGTCTTTATTCTCTGATTCTGCTAGTTAGACTTGAACAATACCACCACATATTCATCTCCATAACAATCAACTGTATTCCAAGCCAGGTTATACGAGGTGAAAGAATCTGTTTGTTGCTTTGATGGGAACAACGATGAAGCGCACTTCTGCGTAATTCCGTCCCGCCCTCCTAATGTGGTATCCCTTCCAAGCTCTGAGCCTTTATTAGCGAAGATTCTCCTCTCGGCGGACCTATATACGCCGCTGCCCGAGGTTTGAGAGAGGCGGAGCAGGGGTTCCCCACACTCTATGGAAGATCACTCCAACCCCTGCGTGAATATTAGCCGAACACACCCGCCAATTAGCGAATGCTCCACATAGATATATATGGGCTGCGGAGGGCGTCGATATAGGTCTCGGCTGGAAATTGTATGAATGGTGTCATATAAAGGCTCGAGGTGGACTTACCGGGTCCACGATGGTGCGAAGATCCATCAATAGGAATAAAGATAGGCCGCGGACCTGGTCATCGTCTTTGAGCCTCTTGGGGTACTATATTGTAGATTACATGGCTCGACTAACAAGAAGACGATACTTAATGTTCAGGTTCCCATGTTTCTTTAGCTTGTGTGACCTACGGAAATCTAGCAACCATGCGTCTCCTCACTGCTCTTCTCGGCTTAACAGCGCTCCCAAGCGCGCTTGCAGCGTTCCCCAATGTCCCTTTCAAGACGTCGAAGCAATGGTTTGTCGACTCGACGGGTGCGAATTTCACCTATGTTGGCGTCAATTGGCCAGGCGCTGGGGATGTCATGATACCAGAAGGACTGCAGTACGCCTCCATTGAGTCCATCGTGGGCAAGATCAAGAGTTTGAAGATGAACGTCGTTCGCTTGACTTTCGCGATCGAGATGATCGACGATATTAAAGACAATGGCGGAGATGTGACGATCAAGGCAGCCTTCACCAAGGCGCTTGGCACCAAGGGAGACACGGTGTATCAGCAAGTCATTAAGAATAACCCGCAATTTACTGCTTCGACTACCAGATTGCAGGCATGTGCATCCCAGCCGTACGATTTGCAAGTCCACTAACGGATATTTGTAGGTCTTTGATGCAGTGGCCGCAGAGCTCTCAAAGCAACAGATTTATGTGCATCTCGATAACCACATGTCGAAGGGTGCATGGTGTTGCGGAACAAACGATGGAAATGCCTGGTTTGGAGACAAATACTTCAACACCGAGAAGTGGAAGCGCGGACTCCAATACATGGCTGAATATGTAGGTGTTGTCCCTAGTCCCGTGTGCCAAAACTAATGATGTTGTTCAGAGCAAGAAGTGGTCCAGCATGGTCTCTATTGGCCTCCGTAATGAATATCGCAAACCAGATACCGCAGGCTCTTCGCTAGCATACAACTGGCAAGTCTGGTATGACCAGAACGTCGCGGCTGCAAACCTTGTCAATGCAGCAAACCCAAACATCATAATTTTCTTCTCCGGTCTCGACTTTGATACTAAGCTCACACCCATTCCAGGAGCTGAGGACCTAGGTGGAGGCAAGAAGTTCGAAAAGAGCAGCTTCAAATATGCGGACAAGATCGCCCTTGAGTTGCACAACTACCAGACATCTGCGACGGACTGCAACAGCGTGAAGAGTGGCCTGTGGAACAATGGTTTCAAAGCCTTGGATGCGGCGGCGAAGAATCAGATGCCTGTCGTACTGACCGAGTTCGGGTTCTCGCAGGCTGATACTACCTATAATTCGGTATATGCGAGTTGCCTTCGTAAGATCATTCCGGAATGGAAGGCTGGGTGGACGGTTTGGGTGATTGCTGGAAGCTATTATATCAGGTCCGGGACACAGGATTATGAAGAGGTATGGGGATTGCTGAATCACAATTGGTCGGGATGGAGGAGCACGAATGCTGTGAACGCGTTGAAGACGATGGTGGATGCGTCGTTCAAGTAGACTGTCTCAGAAACGCGTGGGAGGAAGTCAGGCTAGTCTCGAAGAGTCGTAGGGCAACACACCTTCTTTGAACCTCATCCGTTCAGGTCATCTCCGATCCATCTACATCCATCACCTTGTCTTAATTTTACTAATTGCTCTTCACTTGGGTCATGTTCGTTGCTCGCAGGTTTGACAGGCATAGTAGTGGTTGAGCGCAAGCCTGTCCGATCACCCTTTTCACATGCCTTCGCAGCAGCTCCTAACAGGCATGCAAGATCGCCCATACATCAGCTTATACCGGCGACCCTAGCCTCCCGTAGTCTCTAGCTTGTATCATGTCTCTCAATGACTTCTTGATCGGTGGTCGCAGTTTCATTTCCTCCGACGATTTCTGCAAGGCACCCCCTCCTATCCAAGTAGGAAAGTAAGCCTCGAAAAGCACCGAGAAGCAGGCCAAGCCTCCATTCCGAAGTTTTTGATCATACAGCCAAGCAAAGAATTGCAAGGCCTCCCAAAATGTTTTCCAGCGTCTCGGTTTATCATGATGTAATACCAGACTCGCCCAGGAGCTAACCGGGTTTGCGCTAAAATTGTCATTGCACATCTCAACAACCCCTGCCCCGGATTTCAGGTTGGGGAACCGAGAAATATGACAGGCGCCCGTTGCCCTGGAGCTACTCAGAGCTCCCGTTTTTTGTACGCTTATTTTTGTGGTTTCCGATGTTGGCGGAGCTGGACTCCGAGCTGGCTTCATATGAGCGTTGGGTGTTTCCTTTCGTTATTGTTTCACCTTCAACTCAAAACTACTCTCTACACTATTCCTAAGGCCAATTGAGAACATATTCACCAAAATGTCCAACAACACCATCGTCAAATCCGTAGCTGGAACCTGCATCACCTTCTCTTTTATCCTTGCCGGTACACACGATCCCCGATGTTCAGCTTGAAAGATGCACGTACTCAGATTCAACAGGCAATGCAGTAACACAATCTTTCATGACCATCCCAGCCCTACTGGTAGACTTCCCATCACCAGGGGCTCCCGGTCACGCCGACCGCGCACGCCTTCTCGGTCGTCAATGGCCGCTCTGTTGGACAGTCGGAAACCAATTCTTCCGACCCATCTCTACGCTCGGATTTCTAGGATATGGCTACGCAGCCTACTCCGTTTACAAGGAGGGGCATCTCGCTCGCAGCGACTGGAGAGTGTTCGCTATTTCAGCGGCGGCGCACTTTGTCACTATTCTTCATTCGGCGATCAATATGCAGCCACTGAATGATAAGTTGGAGGCTCTGGCTACGCGCACGGCTGATAAGGATTTGTTTTCGGCGGAGGGGATCGCGTTGAAGTGGGCTAGGTGGAATCTATTGCGGTTGGCATCTCCGGTGATTGCCGGCTCTTTGGCGCTTTGGCAGAGCGTGTAGAAGGTTGATTCCAGTGATGGGTGTTTAAGACCAAGGTGCAAGGAAGCAGAGTAGACCAATAATGTAAACTAGAGGTGGGAAAAGCATGATGCAAGACATAATTTATGAATCGGCGGTTGTGTTGAAACACCTTCTATTGAAAGACATTACACTTGAATGGTGGCCAGGAAAGTTGATACTGATGGAGACTGTCATGGAATTACGAACTCGCTTCATCGCTGAGCTATTTGGCACTGGCAAATTTTGGAGTCTCTATCATTATTATGGTCGACCCGAGGGGGATGACAAAGTTATAGGAATAAGATATGACTAGAAATACACCCAGGAAGTCCTTGAGCCTGACTTTAATACGGCTCTTCTACCTCGTCACGAACGTGCTCCTCTCCTTCAACCAACTCTCAAAGTCACACAAATCCTTCTCCTCACTCCTCAGCTTCCCAATATCAACTCCATACCCATCCGTCTTGAACCAAGTAATCATAAGGTTCACCTCTTTCACCGCCCACATCAACCCCGACCCAAAGAACCCATACGTGGCAATAACCCCCGACCCTGTAGTCCTCTCAAAGCACTTACTCAACTCCTCAAACGTCAACTCATCGCCCGCCAGTCCCTCCGCCCTAGCATTCCACTTCTCCGGCTCGCGGAATGCCTTCGCCGCAAACAATCCAATATCCTCCACAGAAACCCACTGCAAGGGTTTCTCGAGCAGAGTATCCCTCACCGCCGCCAAAAACACCTTTGACTGAAACCCCGGGGCAAGATTGTCCATGAAAGCCACCGGTCGCAAGATCGTCCATCCCATCTTCTCACCCTTCTTCCCCGCCTTCTCGAGCAAGTACTTCTCAATCTCATATTTGGACTGGAAGTGGGGAATAGGAGTCTTGGTTTCAAAGCTCTTGGCGTTGCCGCCGCGGTCGACGCTCGAGTAGACCAAATGGCTAACGCCTTCTTTGATAGACTCATCGATTATCGCTTTTCCTTGCTGGACTTCAGACTCGTAAGTGACGCCGGGTCCTATGGAAATCTGCACCGAGTAGACACCCCAGATTTGGGGGGCGAGGGAGGCTTCTTTGAGGACGGATTTGGCGGTGGCGAAGAGGGCGGGGACATCGTTGAGGTCGCCCTGGACAAGTTTGACGGAGGGGTGTTGTTGGGTGAGCTTTTGCGCAGAGGGAGAGGATGTGTTGCGCGTTACGGCGAGGAGAGTGTACTGAGGGGAGGAAGGGTGTTGAGCGAGTTGGCGGAGGACGGAGCCGCCTTGTTTGCCGGTCGCACCGGTGATGAGGATTGCTTTTGAGGTCATTGTGGCAATTCAGACTTCAGAGACAAGTTGTAGATTATGAAAGAATATTCGCAGAAGCTCTTTCCCCACAGGTTGCAGGATTTGATGATGCAGGAGAAAAGTCGCAGATTGTTGGAATCAATTTACAGCATGCTCGACGTCTGATAAAGGTTCTCGCCTTCCCGGGCCATCGCAGTCCATCGCAGTCCATCCCCACCATCCCGCCGCATGTCCGTAAGGCTAAAGACGACATTAACTCGCATCCAGGGTTATTGATTGGGCAATTGGTCGCTAACGAACGACGCATCAAGGACGATCGCTAAGCGGCGCGTCGTGGTCGCCTTAAGTCGGCGCGAGCAAGTGTCCGACATTGCGACTCGTCATAATCCTTCTGTATGAACACCAGAATTGGGCGGTCGACGAAAGAAGTCCGAGAGCAGGTGTCTAGTTAAACGTAAGCTAATGGCTTAGTCGAAACTGGAATAAGAGTGGTTCTCAGGTGAAGAGACAGTGGTTTGGGTGTTTAGAGTGAGAACTAGTGTGGATGTAGCTCGCGCGTCATCGATTTAGTCAGCGTCAGGGGAACATCCGACACCTTCTTCTGGTCGGACTAACACATGGGGACCTGAATAGGTGGAATTGATCTACAGAGTTATCTATCAACTGAGATTAGCATATGCATCTTCACAGAGTGGGAGAACCGTACCTCAGAAACCTGTATTTCTTATCCACCTTGGTTACTCCCCGGGCCACCCATTTCCCGGCATCTACTTCTCGAATATACCCTCAAGCCTCTGTCGTAGCTCCTGCGCCTTCGCACTGTGCACAAACTCCCTGATCTCTTTGATGCTCGTTCCCGATGTGTCCATCCTGACAAATAACACACACTCGGTCCACCACTCGGGTACACCACCTTCAACCAAGATCCGCCCCTTCTCACTATTCCCGTTGACTTTTCCGCCCATCATGCAATGCGCAATCACTGTATTTGTTTCCGGGCAAAATTGGATCCCATCTCTTCCTCCCTGCGGCTGAGGCGTCATGCTGAATTCTTCGAACAGCGAAAAGATCATTCCAGAGTGCTGCTTGAACGATGCTAAATCTCGGGATGGAATCTGAAGCCCGACTGGAAGGACGTTGTGTGTGAAGTCTGGCGAAACATCTGCCATAAGCGCTTGCGGACGCAGTGTTTTGTATGCTCTGAGAAGTTTGCGAAAGGTTCGGACATGTTGGGTAGACTCTTGTTCTGATGGGCTTCGTAGGTAGTAGAAAGCTGGCACTGCGGCTGCGATTGCTGCGATTATTGCAGTGAGGAGACGGATCTCTGAATTAGAGAAACTGAGGTTTGCGTTCGACATGGTGCGGTTTTCTGCCGAGATGTTGTGAGGGGAGGTGTGCCCGGCGGAGGGTTATCATTTGATCTGGAAGTTAACAGATGACAATTCTAAGTCATCACTATTCAATTGTTCATCAAACGAGAATCACGTGTAGTGCATCCGCTGGGGTACATGGGTATTGCCAAGTGTTGGCATTTGGTTGCACAACTCCCACAGCCCGCAATTCACATATCGCCAAATGGCGTGCATCTCGCACAACTCACAATTCGCCGATTGCCAACATCAGCCATCTCACTCTAAGACATATCCTCAACAAAATTCCAATTTCAACTGATTACCTCACAACCAAATTCACCATCGTAAAGTAATAGGTTCACCATTCATTCTTCATCCCCCTCCCCTTCCCTCCCACCCACACTCCACCACCTCCACCCAGCGCCTCCCTTCAGCCTCCCATCCCATTCACCACCCATAATCCACAATCCCCCATCCCCCCCGCATCCACCCTTCCCGCCCACCCCGGCACTCCAAAATATGTCGTGACGTTTTGTCGAACCGGAAACCGCACCGCTAGTTCGCGTCATCGATACTAAATCTTATCAGCCGGCGCACGGCCTCACCTGACGCACGGAATTTGCCGTGCAGCACATCTACAATTAAGGGCCTACAGCACTGAGTAGTTGATCGATTGATCTAGATTTTTGATGGAGTAGGTAATCAATTACAGCGATTCTATTACGCGTACTAGCTAGTTACAATAGCAATCTGGGAGCTTAATAGTTCTACCTCGTTAATTCTGCTGCTGCAGCAGCTCTACTACTTCAACAACTGATTGCTTATTGACTACCTGCTCTTGTATAGTACTATAAGCTTAAGGAGCCTTTGTAGACTTCCCAGCTGCCTTGCAGTTATTTTGAAGCTGCTGGTTAGCCTGCTTAGTAAGCTGGGCTTCCTGCTTCTGGAGTCGCTTTTGCTCTAGCTCTTCCTGTTGAGCTTTCCTTGCAGCTGCCTTTATACGTCTCTTCTCCTCAGCTATTTAAGCCTTCTTAAGCTTCTCAGTCACCTTGAGCCTTGCCTTCTCCTCTTTTTCATTGCGTAGAAGCTCTGCTGCAGTATCTTTCTTAGTTTGTTGCTTACGTGCTTGCTGAACCTTTTGGGGACTGTAGAATACAGCTCTACTATAGTACCGTGTAGGAGCTTCAAGGAGGAGAGCCTTGCCATGCTTCCTCTTCTTCTTCTTATTAACTAGAGCCTTGCTTAGGCCTTGATTCTCTATCTAGAGAGTTATAACCTAGATTGAGAGACTATAGATTATATTACTAAGCTACTTGGCTCATTAATTATATATATTACTAACTATGCTGCTGAGAAGCTTCTTAATATATCTCTAATCTTGAGTAGTAAGAACTAATTAAGAGCTCTTACTAGAAGAAGGCCTGCTACTAGTAGGCTTACTAAATTAAGTAAGGATTCTCTAAGGGTTGAATAGCTCTATACTATAGGCTTTAAAGCTTAAGAGTATATTCTCCTTTATAAATAAGATCTTCTAGGCCTTATTAAATAGGTAGAAGAAGTCTTGCTTTGTAAGGGCTATAAATCCCATTAATTCATGTATAAATCTCACTAGGCTGTTAGAGTAAGCTAATAATAGAGGCTTAAATAAGCCTATATTAAGAGGCTGTAGCATATAGGTTAAATAAGGTAGGTATACTACTAGTAGAATCTTATTCTAATTATAGTAGTTAATGAACTTTATAGAGATGTAAGATCTATAGCTATCTAGGATTAAGAGCCTATAGGTGTTAGGGACATTTCTATATAGGCTCTAATAGAGATCCTATAGATTACCCTTAGAGGCGCCCTAGGCTAAGACTGGCCCTAGTTACCTAACCTATCCTATATATTCTTAGATATATCCTTAAGGGCTCCTTAAGGATTTGTCTTAATATATATATTTTGCCCTAATCTGAATTGCCTGCTATAATATACCTTATAATTTAAATCCTTCTCCTCCTCTTAATACAAGGAGGCAGTTAATTTATAATTAGCACCTCTTTTGCTAGGAAACTTTTTCTATTCTTATAATTACTATAATCTAGTAATAACCTATTACTAACCTAACGTACGCCTATTAGTAGCGAAATACCTCCTAAGGCAAAGCCTATACCTGCTTGATCTACTTAATAGTAGGGAAAGCAACCTTTATTAAAGCTATCTAAACCCTGCGTAGTAGAGATAAGTAATAATAAAGATAAGGAGTAACTCTAGCAGGAGTTAGGGCTCTAAGGCACTAGAGGGATTCTAGGAGCTACCTATTATAGGGCTGTAAGCAACCCTAAAGATAAGGGCTAAGATAACCTTAGTAAGGAAGATAAGGCCCTAGCTACTATGTTAACTAGAAGTAGATCTTATACACTAGGATCTAATAGCTAGGTAGTAATAGCTAATTAGTAGAGCAAAGGCGTAATACTATTAGATAGCAAGGGGGCTGGCAGGGACGAAGTCCCTATACTAACTAGTTTAGTTAGTAGAGCTAGATACTACTTAGGCACCCTAGCATAAACCCCTATTAACTAGCTAAGCTTAACCTAAGCACTCCCTATACAGGTCCTAATACTAGGACTAAGGGGAGATATTATACCTCTTAGTATTCTGGGATAGTAGATGCAACTGCTTTTTAAAGCTGAGGATTAAGGTATACCTCCTAAGGAGATTACCCACCTCTAAACCTAAGTTAACTATACTTAACTTTTGGTAAACTCTACTAGCAGTACTCCTATTATAGCTTAGACTAATATAGAGCTAGCCTATAAAGTACTGTAGGTACTTTATAATACTTAACCTAAACTAAGTTTAGGGACTAAGCAGTAACCCCTATACGCAGCTGCCATTAAATAATAGAGATATAATATTGACTCTGCATTTAATATAGTATAGGTAATAACTAATTCTATTATATAGACTAGATAGGTACTTAGTATATTACTGTATACTACCTATTATAAACTCCTATAATAGAGGATAGACACTAGTACTATTATTACTTAGGTGGACCTATATTAGGAAGTTGCTGGATTGGTATAGGACCTAGTCCTAGCCAAATTTGAAAACTATAGACGGTTCTTCAATCTTAGCTAGAGAGATAATGATACTATAGATTTATTCCTGCTCTAGCTGGGTAAAAAGGAATCCCTCCTAGAGAATTTATTCTTCTGTCACCTTAATAGCTCTAAGAATAAGGAGATTAAGATTACCTTTATATAGGCTAAAACCCCTACCTTGATATATAATAAGGTATAATGCCTTATAGTCCTCCAAGAATACTAGACGTAGGCTTCTTTTGAGAAGAACCTTAAAATAGCTAAGAAGTCACTTTAAGTAAGCACTAGCTAAGGGTTGAATAGTAGAAAACAAAGTGCTTCCTAATAGACTACTAAGCCCTCTTGGGATTGGAAGAAGATAGACTGAAAACTATTATAAGGCAGCACTGTAAGCACCCTATCTTAGTCTAATCCCTCCCTAACTATAAGCTAGTATTAAGCTAGTAATAACTCTTTAAGGTTAACCTCTAGGGATTTGTATAGTAGTTGAGGAGCTTGAGGGATAGGTAATTATAAGCCCTACTGGCGAAACCTACAAGGTTTAACTACTACTAGTAGTAATACTACTCCTAGTTACCTATAGGAAGACTTAGGAAAAGACTACTCCTAATGGTAAACCTATCCTAGTTGCTATTAGGAAAGAATACCTATAGGAAGTTCCTGCGGATAGTTGTAGAAGTAATAATTACTTAACCTAATAGCTATCTATACCCCCTCTAAGCACTATATAATAGTAGAGTAGAACTAAATCTAATTAGCTATTAGTACATAGCATAGGGATAGTTCAAATAAGGCTTGTTCTATTAGAAACCCGTTACTACGTTTATTAACAATAATAAGCTCTCCCTAGGGAAGCTATATGATTTAACAACCTGCTACTATAACTTAAAAGGTATTAAGAAGATAGTAGGCCCTTAAAGGTTCTAGGCGGTGGACTTTACAGGCTATAATCTAGTCCTAGGGTACCTATAGCTATAAGCTATAGACCCCTAAATCTATTTCTCTACTAGAACCTTTAAATAGTGGATAGAGGCTTAGGAGTATAACTGGGTCTATATTATAGATATGCTGGAACTCCTCTAAGATATCTACTATAGGGAATAAGCATATATGCTCTACCCATTATAGATGTAATTCTAGGAAATTAATAAGGAATCTATAGATACCTTGTTAATGGAACTCCTATAGGAAGACCCTAGACTAGTAATAGGCTAGTAGAGGCCTAGTAGAGACGTATCCTACACAAGCCAATACTACGAAGAAAGAGGGTTACTATAGCTTAAAAACTAGACTCTTAATGTAATTGAGCACTTAAGGAAGTGTATCTAGAATACACCCTTATTAGCATAGTTACCTAACGAGGTAGCATGATATATAGTTAAGGCTATTTATAATAGTAAACTATAATAGGCTACTATTGCGTTAGTGTAGATGTATAAGGGCCTAGAGATTATGTTTACCCTATTAAGGGATAACGCACTAGATAGGGAAGAGCTTAAGTTTATTCTAGATAAGCTCTATTACTAGTGGATAAACTTTAGTAAAAACTAAACCTGGGTTATCTACCCTAATAGTGAGTATAACTATGCTATTAACGTAGAAATAGGCAGGAAGATTCCTAATATACCCATCTATAACCTCTCTAGAAAGGAGCTAGACCTCCTTTAGGAATACCTTGATATAGTATAGGAGAAGGGTTAGATCTATTCTAGTAAGTTGCCTATAGGTACCCCTATTCTCTTTGTCCCTAAAGTAGATAGTACTATAAGACTTTATATAGACTATTAAGGCCTTAATAAGGTTATAGTAAAGAACTACTATCCTATCCTACTAGTTAGTAAGATGCTGGATTACCTATTAAAGGTAAAGGTCTTTACTAAGCTTGATTTACGTGATACATATTACTAACTCTATATTAAAGAAGGTGATAAGTGGAAGACTACCTTTAAAACTCGTTACGGGCACTTTGAGTACCTCGTTATACCCTTTGGACTAGCTAACGCTCTGGCTACGTTCTAGTCCTATATCTAGAGAGCCTTAGGAGGGCTCCTAGATTGCACATACGTTGTATACTTAGATAATATCCTTATCTATAGCAAAGATAAGAAGGAATATAACCTTTATATTAAGGAAGTACTTCAAAGACTACTTAATTAGGGGCTTTTTTACAAAGCTAGCAAGTGTATCTTCTCTACTAAAGTAGTAGAGTTCCTAGGCTTTATTATTACCCCTAAGGGAGTAGTAATAGACCTAACTAGAGTATAGACTATCTGTAAATAGCCTATACCTATAAGCTTTTAGGATATCTAGGTCTTCTTAGGGTTTACCAACTTCTACTAATGATTTATATTTAATTATAGTACTGTTATTAAGCTATTAATAGACCTGCTTAGGTCTACCTAGGACCTGAAGCAAGGCCTAGAAGGCCTTAAAAAGAAAGGGGGGAAGAAGTAGATAAAGAAAGGGCCTACTAAGTAGTACCAGCCCTAGTACTAGCCTTAAGAGGCTAATACTACCTTTGAAGAACTGTAGGAGAAGTTTTTAGGGGCCCTAGTCCTCTAGTACTTCTAGACTGAGAAGCTAGTAATAATTATCACTAATACGTTAGATTTTATAATAGTAGCTATTATACTCTAGCTATAAGATACTACTATAGCTTTAGAAAAATATTAGAAGCTAGTTGTATACTGGAGCCGGAAGTTTTCAGGACCTAAAATTAACTAGCTAACATATAATAAGGAACTATATACTATTATATCTACCTTCTAATAGTAGTAGTATTATACTACCTATACCCCAGACACAGTCTAAGTACTCTCTAACTATAATAACCTATAGTACTTTATAATAACTAAAGTACTATCCTCTAAGTAAGCTTACTAGGCGGAGGAACTGGTAAAGTATAATTTTAAAATTAAATACAAGCTAGGGGTGGACAATCCTACTAATACCCCCTCTTAAAGACCTAACTATAAGAAGGGCTTTATACTCAGAGTAGGCTAGTATATAAGAGATGCTATACTACTAATACTCTAGTAAAAGCTTTAAATCTAGTCTATCTAGATAACTAGGGCTTAAGCGAAAAGTTAGTAGGAAGCTGAGCTAAAAGCATAGGGAGAGGCCCTCCCTAGAGCTAGTCCTACAGGTACCCATCAACTCTCTGAAATAATACCTTTAGCACAGGATATCTGTGGTATAAGTCCATTTAGTAATATATTACCCCCTAGGAGTCCTATAAGCTCTACTAGTCAATTAGACCCTTATAAGGATACCCTATTCGAAGTAGTACTAGAGGACTATACTCCTACCGCTTAATTATCTAAGTAATATACTAAGGCGCTTATAGTAGTAGTACTAAATATTAGTATACCCTTAAGGTATATATAGGCGCGTAGAGTAGCATCTGAAGAAAACACGTTCGTATTAGAACCCCTAAACCTCTTACTCAACTATATTAGATAATCTCAAGCCTAGGATGTAGCCTATTCTGGGTATAAGTTACTAATAAGGTGGGAAGAGGGTGGAGCATTAAAGGGCATACTATACTAGGTAGTTAATCCTAGTAGAGTCCTCTGTAGAGAGGGGAAAGTATAGATCCCTAATAATATATCTCTACAGGAAGCTATCCTTAATTGGAATTATAATAACCTAATAGGAGGGTACTACAGTACTATAAGGACTATTAAAGTCCTATAATAGAAGTACTTCTAGAAATACCTCTATAAAGATATAAAGAAATATATCTATTACTACGCTACTTATTAGGTGAATAAGATTTACTAGCATAAGCTGTTAGGGTTACTAGAACCCCTTCTATTAGCTACTAAGCTATAGAAATACTTCTCCCTTGATTTTGTAACAGACCTGCCTAAATTAAAGGATAAGATAGGGAACAAGTACGATGCCGTACTAGTACTAGTGGACTGCTTCTTAAAGTATACCTAGTACCTTCCTATGAACAAAATAATTACAGCCTAATAGCTAGCTAAACTACTTCTGAAGCAAGCCTTCCTTAAGATAGGTCCCCTAACTACGCTGGTTACGGACTAAGGGTTAGTATTCACCAGCTAATTCTAGTTGGATATATACTACTATCTTAAGATTAAGAAGTACTTATTAACTACCTTCTATCCTTAAACTAATAGTCAAATAGAGTAGCTAAATTAGGAGATAGAATCCTACCTCTAGATCTATATAAACCAGTCGCAGGATAACTAGGTAGACCTACTACTATATACTAAGTATATATATAACTCTAAGCAGCATTTAGCTACTAAGTTCTTGCCTATTAAGTTATCTTTTAGCTCTAAGCTATCTAGCTTTGATAGGGTGCTAGATAAACACTAGCTTTAGAAACCTATACCCTCCCTATAGGATAGGTCCTAATATACTAGAATATTAGTAGACCTATGTTAGCAAGTCACTGCAAAAATAGAGGAGTGGTTTAGGAACTAGGAGGTAGTAGTAAATAACCTCTACTATACCTAAGTTTAGTACTAGAAATAGTACAACTAGAAACGCCTACTAGCCTACTTCTCCCCTAGTAATAAGGTTCTCCTTAACTACAAGAATATTACTACAACAAAACTATTAAAGAAGTTTAACTACTAGTACCTTAGGCCCTTTACAGTACTTAAGAAGGTAGGAAAGCTAGCTTACCTACTGGATCTGCTATCGTCTATAGTATAAATCCACCCAGTATTCTATATTAGCCTCCTTAAGCCGTAGAGAACCCCTATCACCTTAAAGGCCTTCTAACTAGGACCTATAAACGTCCTAGACTATACCCTAGACTAAGATAGTATAAAGTACTATAAGGTTAAGGGTATCCTTTATTACAAGGACATAGCTATAGGATAATAATTCTGGGTTAAATAGTTAGGGTGGCTAGAGGAGAGGGTAACTTAGGAATAAGAATTAAATCTTACTAACTGCAAAGAAATCCTTTAAGAATACTAGGCTGCCCCTTAAGACGTGTCTTAGGGAATAGGCAGAGGAAGGCTATATTAGCTATAGGGAAGAAAAGCCCTATAGAGAGATCTAGGTTAAGTATACTAATGTCTAGCCCCTAAGGGAGCTAGATAGACTCCCCAAAAAATAAATATTTAGTGAGACTTAGGTTAAGTATACCAATATCTAAGATCCTAAGGGAACTAGATAGTCTCCTATATAAAGTAACTATTATAAGATAGTAAGATTATTAGATATACCTATAGGCGTGCTTTTAGATAAGGCATAAACTATAACCCTACCCCTGTCTTATAGTATATAGGAATGTTACTTATATACCCTAAATATGTGGATAATATACTTAGCTAAGCTAAACGTATATAATATTGTTAATCTATCTACTATACTTAAAAAGTACACTAGTGCTTACTCTTCTATATAGAAGGGGCTCTCTAAGTAAGTAGGAGTCTTACAGCACTTAACTAGACTATTATTATTAAGCTACCCCTTAGCTACTTTAGTAATATAAGTGCTGTAGTAGTAGAAGTAACGCTCCTAATTCTATAAGCTAGAATTATAGAAAATAGCCTCCTTCTTCGCATCTACAACTATATTCTTAGGGAGGTTAAGGCCTATAGAGCTAATACCTAGCTATACTATATTAGCCTACTACAGTCCAACACTAGAATAGTACTAGATATACCTTATAGCGTTGCAAGTTTATCTTAGTAGACTTTTCCTAAGCTGAGTAGAATAATACTATATTATTACTATAATGCTCCTTGATCAGATGAGCCTCCTTAGTCTTAAATACTTAGAAGGCAGGGACTATAGCTTATATATACTGCTAGGCGAAGTCCCAGTCCTAATTAAGTATACTATAGGACAGGATAGTAGCAATAAGGGCATTGTCTATTAGGGGTAGAGTACCCTTAAATACACAGAGAGTATAGTAGTAGGCAACTTAAACCTAGTATTTAAGGACATTAACTGCGTGCTGAAACTTAGGAAGCACCTCTATCCTAGTTAATAGTCTATTTACATAAGCAATAGGCAAGAACACTTACTAGAATATAACTACTAGAGTACTAACCTAAGTATAGAGTATATATAGTAGACTTGCCCTTAACAACGCAGAACCCCTTATTAGGGAGTATAATAAAGATAAAGGACTTAAGGGTACCCTTTAGATGGAGAGGAGTCTTAGTTATCAACTAAACTAGATAGTAGGTGTACCTATATAAAAGTTAGCAAAAACCCCTTAGAACTGCGTTAGGCTACCTATAGGAATAATACTACCTACTAGTAGGTAACTAGGGTAGGCTGTAGCTCTAAATTAGGGGGAAGCTAGTATATATAGTATAGGATTAGTGTATTAGACATATAGGCGATGTTAACACTAGAGATAGAAGGTATAATAAAGTAATTGAAGGCTAAAGGGTAGAGAGCTTAGTATTTAGGTTAAGGTTAGGTTCTTGCTAAAGGATAAAGAAGAAAAGTAGTTTTAAGCAAGAAACCCCCCCCCTTTATACCTAGGCAGAGGCTAAACCTCCTTAGCGCTAGTACACACCTATAGCCTATCTAAGCTTACCCTAAGGTACAAATAGTTACTCCCTATAGGGAATTCTTACTACTATACTAATAAGTTAGCTCCTACTATAGATAACTCATAGATATTTATATCTAATCTACACTATCTAGTTTATATATATACTAGACCTTTAGAAATTACTTAACTATGAAAACTATATCCCTAAAATAGGTAGAAATAGGGTACTACTAACTAAGTTGGTTAATAAAGGGATAAATAGCCTACTTTGTTATTATATATCTAGCTACTATAGTAGTTATAAATAATATACCCTAAGGTATTACCTTAGTAGGGTAGCCTATAATATAATCTATTATATAGCTATTAAATGTAGAAGGGTTAGATGCAGTGTACTAAGAGGCTAATCCTAGTACTATACTATTAGTAGCAATATAAAAGCTATAGTTGATTCTTAGTACTATACTAAAACCAATTTCTTTAACTAATGCTTTCTCCTACTAGGAGTTTTTCTAAAGTTTAATTAGTAATTTCAGTAAAATAACCCTACTACTAGTCTAACTACTTACTAATAGTAACCTAGTATATACCATTTATAGTTCAAAAAAGATAACTTAAGTTAAGTTATTAGAAAGGGGGGGGTAGTTATTAGGGACATTTCTATGTAGGCTCTAATAGAGATCCTATAGATTACCCTTAGAGGCGCCCTAGGCCAAGACTAGCCCTAGTTACCTAACCTATCCTATATATTCTTAGACATATCCTTAAGGGCTCCTTAAGGATTTGTCTTAATATATATATTTTACCCTAATCTAAATTACCTACTATAATATGCCTTATAGTAGGCCCTCTAGGCTAACTTCTTTATTCTTAAGTTAAATACCTATTCTAGCTAGTATAGGCCTAGCTCATTATTCATCCAGCCTGTTAGAGATAAGGTAAAGAAGGTAGTATATATTACTAGGTTAAAGTCTTATAGCTAGCTATCTTAAATATTACTAGTAGTAGCTTAATAGATAAGGCTTAGAGGTAGGGTAGATCTATTAGTATAGATATAAGTAATATAGGTTATCCACTTACAGTTGCTATCCTAAATAGCCTACTTAAGGGTACCTTCCTTATACTTCTATCTTAAGAAGATTTACTTTATTCTTAAGAGTACACTAATAAGGTAGCCCTTCTTATCTATATTGTAGGTATACTATAGCTGTACCCTATACTCTTAAATCTTCTACTAAAGAAGCTTAAAATAGAGCTTGTATTTAAAGGCTAAATTAGTACTCTTCCTATTATGATCTAGGCTAAAGGTCCAGTAAGAAACTAGAGAGATTTCGTGACGCTTAAGGAAGTGATCTGGCCAGGCTTTGCCTACTTCTCCACTATAGATTTCTGAGGTGAAGTTGTGTAGCTATTACTTTGTAGGTGGTAGGCTACAGCTGTAGAGGTGATTGATATACTTTACAAGCTCCTTCTCTTGCTGTTCATTAAGTAGTTGTTGATTTTCGTACTGTGCAGCACGAGAGCCCTGGACACCTCACCAGTGCTTTGACAGCCTGCTTCTCTCAACACTATATTCTTTAGCTACTTCAGTGTAACTAAATAATTCTCCTGGCTCTAGGGATTCTAAATGTGCAAGCGCTTCCTCGATACGGTCCATATTGGTGGAGTTACAATAATATCAAAATTCGGTAAATTCCGGTGTGGGTGTGCGTCAGGCGAGGCCGTGCGCCGGCTGATAAGATTTACCGAGGATCACCCTGAAACGCCCGCCACGGCGAAGCGCCCGATCTGCGCATGTAACACCAAAACCTCAACAACGTATAACTCTATTAATATGAACTCAATTGAGGCTGCGCTTGCAGCTATCAAATCGCTAGAACCTGGAGAAAAGCTTGTGTACACGCAAATTGCAAGAGAGTATAATATTAAGCCTACAACGCTCGCCCGGAGGCACAAAGGTGTATCAACCTCACTCAATATCCGCTTCCAAAATCAGCAGGCTCTCCACCCACAACAAGAGCAGGGGCTCCTACTCTATATCAAACAGCTTACTGCCTAAGGCCTTCCACCTACATAAGCTATGATCAGAAATTTTGCCTCACAGATTGCAAGGAGGGAGCTTAGAGTTAACTGGGTTAATTACTTTATTAAGTAATATCCTGATAAGCTTATCTTAAAATAGATAACAGGGATTAACAATAGTCGCTATAAGGCTGATTTATAGAGGAAGTATAGCCTATACTTCAGCCTCCTATCTAAGAAGATTAATTAATATTATATTAAGGCGTGTTATATCTATAATATAGATAAGAAGGGCTTTATACTTAGTATTATAGGTTGCTTAAAGAGGATCTTCAGCAGGGTCTTATATAAGGATAGAAAGTAGAGGAGTACTATCTAAGATAGCTTATAAGAGTAGATAATGCTACTAGCCTATATCTGCGCTAATAGATCTTACCTTAAGCCTACTCTTATCTATTAGTTAGCCTTAGGATTAATATAGGACTTATAGCTGTAGGCCCTTAATTATAAGACTTATTAGGTTTAGATCTCCTTATTACCTTCTAGCTGGATAAATAATAATATTAGTCTTACGTAGCTTAAATAGGTATTTAATTATAATATAAAGACTAAGGCTTAATCCTCCTATTAATTGCTTATCCTTAATAGCTATAGATCTTACCTTATAATAGATTTTATTATATATTATAATTAGAATAAGATCCTCCTTATAGTATATCCTCCTTACTTAACCTATATACTGTAGCCTCTTAACATCTCCCTATTTAAGCCTCTCTTAACTATATACTCTAATAAGATATTAGCCTTTATAGAGAGGAGCTAGGGCCTTATATCTATAAGTAAGAGGGATTTCTTCCCCCTCTTCTACTAAGCTTAGCAGGCCTCCTTTAAGGAAATAATAATTCTGAAGGCCTTTAAGGCTATAGGCCTCTCACCCTTCAATCCTAAGGTTATACTATAGAGATTTAATACTAGCTTAAGCTCCTTAAGTAATAGTAAGTCCTTAGTATTAAGTGCCTTAAACTGGAGAAAGACTGAAGGCCTCCTACGTTAGGTAGTTAAGGATTAAGGTAATAAACGAGCTTAAAAGCTAAGCTAGGCCTTCTACTAAATCTCAACTTAAAAGATACTCCTTAAGTATAAGGTTAAGGGCCTACGTAAGGCTCTAATTAATAAGAGAATATATAGGAAGTGAGGCAAGCCTCTCCTACTTAAGGAGGCTAAGGAGTATTAGGGTAGAGCTGTATTTTAGTCTCTAAGGAAGGTTAAGGAGGTATATAATTACTAGTAGCTCTAGGAGTATTAGGAGGAGTAAGTATAATACTAAAAGGCTAAGATAAATAGGCTTCGTAAGGAGGCAAGGCAGGCAAAGGCAGGGGAGAAGGAGATAAGGCGTTAGGCAAGGGCTACAGCTAGGCTAATAAGGTAGAAGGAGAAGGCTAATTAAGTAGCTGAATAGGCCTTATAATAAGTAGCTTGTAAGACTGTAAAATAACTCCAATAAGCTCTTAAAATATCCCAAAAGGGTAAGAAGCGCAGCCTCAAGGCTCCTGCTAAAGATACTCTAAAAAAGAGAGCTATTATAAGGCCTACAGGGAGTGGAGAGCCTTAAGGTACTATTATAGGTATACTAGCTCTTAGGTCACAACGTAGCCGTAATATTACTCCTTCTACATAATATCAATAGCTTAATATATTAATTAAAGCCTCTAGATACTACTACTCAAAAATCTCGCAATAATAGCTATTATATGAGGCTCTACAGCTTCAAGTTGTAGGATTGTTTTAGTGTTCAAATCAGGCGCTTCGCCATGGCGGGCGTTTTAGGGTAATCCTTGGTAGTACTATACACATCAGCTTAATAATCACCTTAGTACAATAATCAGCTAAATACCATATACTTACTATTAAACATAAGGCTGTAGAGCTACCTATAATAGCTACTATTACAAAATTATTTGGTAGAGCATAGATTAGACCTATTTAAGAATACTATACTATTTATATTTGCTTAGGAGGTTAATACTGTGCCTATATTATATAGTTTTTAGTAGAGGCTCAGATACAGCCTTACTACCACTAATAGTACTACTACTACGCTCTATAGCCTGTTTTTTACAAGGCTTTTAAGCAGGTAGCCTTAAGGCCTTTCTCTTACCCTTTTAGGACAATTATATAGCCCTTACAGTGTTCTGTACCTCCCTATATTAAGCTATCTAAGTAGCCTTCTTAGCCTTCTCTTGCACCTTAGCTACCTTTACTCTCTCTCTCTATATATACTTTTCCTTAGCTATCTTTTGCTTATATAAGGTAGCAGCAGCTTTAAGCTCTTTTGCCTTAGCTTTTTAGAGTTGTAATTCCCTATCCTCTTACTCTCTAACTTCCTGCTGTACACAAGCCTCCCTTAGCTTCCTTAGTAACTAGAATATAGCCCTACCGTAGTACTCCTCACATTGTTGAAGGTCTAGAGCCTTGCCCTTGTTCTTGTGCCTTGATTTAGTAGTAAGAGCCTCTCTAAGCCTACTGTTTTTGTGGTATAGTAGCTTATTTTGAACCTAGAGGTGGTATAATAACTAAGTAATCTTATTTACCTATTTATCTGCTCCCTCTTTTATAGCTAACTAAATAAGTACTCTTATCTTTCTCCAATTAGCCTTACTAAGGCCTAATGAGCTATCTCTCTCCTTATAAGTCTCTAAGTGGAATCTTTTAAGGATAACCTCTCATTCTAGTAGCTATATACTAGTAGCCTTAAAGGACTTAAAAATACTCTCCTCCTTAAAGGAGGTGAGCCAGGCATGCCAGAATAGAGGGAAGAAGTCTCCCTTTTTAATTGGTATAAGGCCTTAGCTTGCGTAGAGGTGGTAGGTAAGCTTAGAGGAGTAGGCTGATAAAAGAGGCTTGAATATTACTATGTTAAGTGGTTGAAGCGTATGAGTTGAATAAGGAGGAAATACAGCTAGGAGAATTCAATTCTCCTTACAGTACTGTAGGAAATCCTGAGTAACGTGACTACTATAGCTATCTAGAATAAGCAATTAGTAGGAGAGCCTGGCCTGCTTCTTAGTGTAGCGGTTAAACACCTGCTTAAGCCACGTAAGGCCTATCTTGTTATTGGTCTATCTAGAGGGAGATAAGGTAACAAAGACCTAGTATTTGCCTGCCTTAATTGCCTCTACCTAGGTTGATTGAACGTTGCCTTAGGCAGCCTAGTAGATAAGGCCTAGTGGTAGAGCCTTTCTATCAGCCCTAACGTAAGCTAGGAGAGTAATCTATTCGCGAGAGCTATCCTGTAGTGAAGCTCTTACCTCCTTTCTCTCCTATATTTGCTTGCTAAAGATTCTCTTGCTTCTTCCTGTTATGCTAATAAGGAAGCCCTTTTTATCCATATTGTACGTATGCTGTGGCTCTACCCTATACTGGGCTATCTTCTGATAGAGGAGGTTAAAATAGAGGTTGTATTTAGCCTCTGAGTCGGCGTGGTGGCGTTTACGGTCCATACCAGTAGTCTATTGAGAGGTAAGGGAGTCCTTGTTTCTGTGCATAAAACGCGTTACCCAGCCTTCTCCTACCCTCTCTCTAGCTATATAGGAGGCAAAGTTTCGTATCATCGCTCTTGTAGGTGGAAGGGCTCTCTGAGTAAGCCCTTCAATATACTCTACAAGCTCTATCTCTTGTTCGTGGCTAAGCTTTTGCTTGTTGACTTTTGCAGCTGCACGCGTCGTCTGAACACCTTGATGCCTTTGGGCTAGTGTAACTCGGTTTATGTTGTATCTCTTAGCAACTTCTGTATACGAAAGTTCTTCTCCTGGTTCTTGCGATTCGAAAAATGTAACTGCGTCTTGAATTGGGTCCATATTGGTAGAGTTATCGCGCGATTAAGTTGGTGTACTTTTGGTGTTTTGATGTTCGGCCGATCGTTGTGCCGAGGCGATCGTGGAGCCGACGCGCACAGTATGCGAACCGCGGTTCCAACAGCTCTTCTGTAATTTTTTACCACCCCGTTGCCAGAGCCGCCACACTCTGCCACATTGCCGGAGGGCCCCGTTGGAGAGCCGTGCCGTGTGAAGGCTTGTTGGGGGGACTTTGCGAGAGGTAGGGGAGGCTTGGTGATGGTGGGATGTGAGGGTGGTCGGGCTAAGGGAGGTGGTTTTGGGGAATGAGTGTTAGGAGCGGCTTTTGTGGAGGACATGGCCGGCAGGGATACACGTTACCCTCTGCTCTCCAGGGAATCCACCGAGTTGCATAACCCTCCTCGACCTCCGACCTACAATCCGCACTGTCACCTCTTAGCCGCGTCAGTCCCTCCGCTCTGTCTCTCCTCGCTGAGCAAGGGAAGCCGTACCTAGCGCCTGTAGAAAGCCATTGGCTCCTGTTAGTACGGATGACGATCGGGATGGGATGTACGCAGCAGGGTGTGTTGAGAATGGGAAGGGGGGAACGGGGTGAGAGGGGAGGAGAGAGAGTGATTGTTTGATAGTTAGTTGTTTAGCTTGATCGAGACAACTGAAGGAGGAAGAGAAACCAACTAGAAGTGGTATGTATATAGAATAATAAAATATTATGAAATATAAATAATCTCCAAGCCTGAAACAAAATTATTCCCAACACCAACAATCCACCTCCCAAAACCACCCAAAAACATCTCAACACCCCAACACCACAAAACCGTCTACTCCCACTCCCCCTCTCCCAAACTAATCTCCCTCCCCTGTCTCTTATCCTCAATAACCTCCTCAATACTCCACGGCGTATACTTATAACCCCTCGGATAATTCGGCTCAAAGCTCGCTTCATCCTCCATCCTAACCCCCCTCTCCATACTCTTAACCGCCTTCTCATAATTCTCATACGCATACGCCTCCGGGTCATGCGACCAGACCCATTTCGGCAATTTGGGCGCCGCCCGACGAGGATCGAGAGCGACTTTGGACCAGTCTGTTTCTTGGAGGAGTTCGGCGTTGGAGAAGCCGAGTTTTTGGGCGCACGAGTTGCGGATAAAACTTGTTTTTTGTTAGGTACTGCTTGATGGCATGGGGGAGGGGGGGGCATGGGACGAAAGGGATGGATAAGGCTTACCGGAAGCGGATATGCGTGCGAACGGATTGAGGAATGTTGTCCTTGCCGCCGATCTGTAGACATGAAGCTATTGAGATGGCATCTTCAATGGCCTGGGTCGCGCCGTTGCCAGAGGCTGGAAGATATGAGTGCGCGGCATCACCGATCTGGATGATGCGGGCGCCGGGTGAGGTCCAGCTCGGCTGGGGATTGCGCCAGAGCAATTCAAAGTTCACTATTGTGTTGTCGGGAGTGATCTTGACGAGTTCCTTGAAGATGGGAGCCCATTTATTCGTTTCCATGCCAGGCATTTCGTCCATGCCTTTGAGGACCTCTTCGCGGTCAATGGTGTTGCTCCAGCTCTCCTTTTCCGTACCAGTGACCTGGGACTGTTAGCCACGGTTGAACTTCGTTGCTTGACTGATATCCGGAGGCTTACGTCGTGGTTCATGATCCAAACCATAACATCTTCGCGACTGAGCGTCAGCGCATACGTCGAGGGTCTGTCAAAAGATAAGTGTTTGGTCCGGAACGCACCCTCCCGAGGGGAGCTACTCACCCCAACCATGTCCTCACAATCGGCTCGTTACCCGGCATCATCTTGAAGAATTCTGCAACCTCTGGATTCTTCGCGAGATGCTCACGTGGGAACGCCGCTCGCCACATCGCGCGACCTGAGGGTCTGGCACGGACTTGACCACCCACGATTTTCTGGCTCTTCGATCCAACACCATCAGCCGCAATCACCACGTCTGCCTCGTACCGCTGACCATCTTCCGTGGTGCAGCCAGCCTTGCCCCTGGTTTCGTCCTCGAAGTAGTCGACAACCCGGCGGTTGAATTCAACCTTCACACCCAGCTTTTCCACCTGCTTTACAAACATCCTATACACGAGCGGGCGCATTTGGAACTCCCCGGGCGGCGTATCAGGATCAAGACCCTGAGCGCGGAGACGATCGGCTACCTTCTTTGGCGTGATGATAACCTCGCCAGAGTGCTTGAACGTCTCAATCCACGCATTGTGTAGAGAAATTTTCTGGTACTCTTTCTGTAACTCTGGCCAATGTTTCATGAATCGGGTTGCACTCAGCCCCATAAAGTACATGTCACCTGATTGAGATATCAGCACGAATGTTCAATGGGTAGGGCGTTCGGGTAGGCCGCTTACCGGCGGTGTTGATATTCTCGTTCCTCTCCAAAACCTTCACATTGTGTCCTTTGCGCACACATTCGATTGCGGCTGTCAGCCCTGCTAGCCCAGTACCAACAATAAGCACGTCGATGCCAGAGGATTCGTAGGACCCAACAGGCCTAGACTCCATTGTCGAGTCACGGGAGGTAAGTGCGTGAGGCATAGTGAACGAGTTGAATTCGAGTGAGGGTGCAGAATGGGAATTGCGATTGAGAATAATTAGAGATCAAGTCGCGTTGCATGTCTTTAAGGATGATGTGTGATTTCGGGTTGCTCATGGAAGTCCGAAGCTGTCGGACGTCCGATTCACCGACCTCGTCTACACTCGCCGCATCGCTGTCTCTACTGACGATGCGGCGCAAACATTATTCGCGAGCCTTGCATGACATTGCACTTACTCGAAAAGAGACATCATTGCGTCTTAGCGTCATGGGACTTGGCGCGTATGTGATGTCGATGGCAAGTGGCAACGTGCTGCATGTTGTTCCCGGCCAAAGATGCGGTTCCAAGATCTGGTTCCCCACACCCGGGAGCCAAGAATACGGGACGGCCACGCTAGGACAGGGAGACCGTTCCGCCAAAGCCAAGATGAATTAAATTATTAGACTTTTAAATGTGAGTTTGGTGGATGGGCTTGGGCCAGAGCTAACTAATGCCTGTCGCAGTTAGTGATGTCAGTACTCACGGCGGTATGACTTTGTCTCAACCATGGTCGTCAGGGGAACTACAGTGAAGCCGACGTCCATGAACACGCCACTGACAAGTTCTAATCCCTGGTTAGTGGCCAGGAGCACATTATTTCGCTTGGTCGGCGTCTCGCCACGCCGTGGGTCCGTAGACTTGAAGCATAGTCAACGTCCTTGAGGCGGTGGTGGCAGTTCCCGTGCACCGTAGATGGCTGTGGAGACTGACATCGAACATAGCCTCACCTAGAGAACTTTCTCAACCAACCAACAGCCGTGGAATTGTCGAGCAGCAACATCATGATCAAATCAAACCGATCGAGATTGGCTATGAAGGGGGCATGATGTCGATTCATAAGAATTTGCCACTGTTCCTGGAGGCTGCCAGATCCCTCGCGTGGCTTTTGACACTGCAGAAGCAGCGTACACCTGCTCCTTGGCCAATGGAGATCCCAGGCAACATCTGGCCTCCTCCGTCTTGTCATCATGCTCCAGGGCGGAATCATGGAAGCAAGTCACCGACCAGGATACGGGGTGTCTGTAGATGAGCTTGGTCGATGGTGCCCTTTCTGCTTAGCGATTTAGGGTCATCGCTGCTGTCTCAAGCGGAGTTTGACTCTTGAATATGTCATTATCGGCACCAGTATCTCCGGAGAGCCCCTGTCCCACACCACTGGGAATGGACCAACACACAATCTGGTGCAACGCGATGAACGGTTCCCTGGATTCCTGCCGTGGCTTACCGGCTTGAACAGCCATGCCGTCGAGAAGCGGAGGCCATGTCTTCGAGCAAGGGTCTAGACAATTGCAGCCTTATCTTGTCCAAGGGAAAGAATACGCCGACCACCGTCCATGCCAAATCTTTAGACACTTTCCAGTGCCCGGAGGCCCGATCTGTGTTGTCATCGATAAATGAACGCCAGTGATTTAAGGCAAGGCATCCCCTAGGATAGTGGTATATCATTCTGTTCCGTTTGAACTTGGTCACTCCTTCTCCTTTCCATCGGAACAATGCATTCCCTCACAATTACAGCCTTTGGCTTCGCAGTGCTTGGGTACGCATTGTATAGCTTTGCGATCGCCATCTCAAAACGGAATGCCAAGTTTAATCCTCGGGGACTACCAGGACCCGCGTTGGTTCCTTGGGTCGGTCGTGTCCATGACCTTCCCATTGAGTACATGTGGTTGAAGTTCAAAGAATGGGCCGACACATATGGACCGATATACCGAACGAAGATGTTGGGAGCCAACTTCGTTATCATCTCCGATGAGAGCATCGCCGAGGATATACTTGTCAAGCGCGCAAAGGTGTATTCGGACAGACCGGTCATTCGATCGCTGTTCGACTCAAAGAGCACTCATGGATCCATGGAGTATCTGCCCCTGATGGGGAAGAATCGTAAGTGAATTAACACAACAACATGTTTCCGTCACTGACGTCGTGTCAGAGTATTGGGCCCGCCAAAGAAAGTTCACTCACTGTTATTTGACCGAAGCAAGCAATGCAAGGTATCACGGCTTGATGGAGTTCGAAGTGAAGAGATGGCTAAACCTTCTTCTTACCGAGCCCGACAACTTTGGATTCTCTCTTGAGGACATGGCTTCGAAGGTTATGTGCCAGCTGACTTGGGATGACCATACTCTCAGCGCATATTGCACGAAGAGTGCCTGGGGTCTCTTGAAGCAAATGTCACCGGCTGGCCCGATTACAAATGTCTTGACGCCGCTTTGGCATCTCCCCCACTTCATCAATCCTTGGAAGATCGCCGAGAGAAAACGACACGATGAGCAACAGGCCTGGTGGATGGACCGCCTCCAAGAAACTAGACGCTTGATGGAGAAGAACAAGAAACGACAATGTTTCACTCGCAACTTCCTTGAAACGGCTGGCAAAACAAGCCTCTCCGGAGACTACGAAGCATCCTCTGTGATTGGCATGATGGCCTTGGTCGGCATCTTCACTGTTGCTGGCCCCCTGTACTACTTCCTAGTTTCCATGATCCATCATCCTGAGTGGCAAATCAAGTGTCAGGCGGAGCTGGACAAAGTATGTGAAGGCCGTATGCCAACACTTGCGGATATGCCGAACCTCCCAATACTCCGAGCATGCATAAAGGAGACCATGCGATGGAAGCCGAACGTCCCAACTGGTACGTATATGTTCTCCGCAGCACAATGTGGATAAACTAACATGCCGTGAAAGGTGTTGCGCACGAGTGTGAGGCCGACGATTGGTACAAGGGGTTCTTCATCCCGAAGGGCACTCGTATCCTACCTCTAGATTATGCTTTTCTCCGCAACCCGGTGAAGTATCCGGATCCAGAGACGTTCCGTCCAGAGCGCTGGTTAGAGGCTGGGTGGCCAACGTTCCAAGAACCGCTCGCAAAGTTCCCCTCCATCAAGGGCATGACATCTTTTGGATGGGGTCAACGCCAGTGCCTTGGCCAGACTCTTACTCAGGATGAGCTTGTCGTTGCATGTGGAGGTCTGATGTGGGCTTTCAATCTGAAGAAGAAGATCAGTCCTGTGACTGGGGAAGAGATCGATGTGCCACTCAATAAGTCGAATTCGCTTCTTATCGTCAAGCCGGATCCTTTCGAGATGGCATTCGAGGTTAGGAATCCCATCCGCAAGGCTCAGATCATGGAACAGTGGACATTGGCGGAGGTGAAGGATGCTGAAGAGCGTGCAGCTTTCCTAAGGGCTGCGGAAACGGAGGAAATAATATCTCTGAAGGCGTAGGATGTGGGTTAGACACTGAGTCGATTATATTGTTACTTTCTCTGACGTTGTGGCGAGCGAAGCGCCATAATACCATCTGCCATATCTCTTTGATACATTGGGTTGTTGATTGATTAGGTAGTTAGGTGTAGACAATTCGATCTTGCGATCACAAAGCGTCGGGTCCACACCGGATGTGACAAGGGGATGGACGGAGCCTGAATCAACTGATCGGCAAGATCGTGATTTGAAAGCCTGTTCAACAGGCAATGTGAGTAGCCAGTGTTTGATATTTCGCATGCAGCATAACGATGAGTAAACTGCAACATCCCGGGAGGTGGTGGTGGACATTCACCTTGGCTGAAGTTGAGTAAGTCGCTGGTCAGTTCCACACGACTCCAATCACCCGAAATCGGACTAGATTTCATATCCGACGCCGAAATCCGCCCGAAACCACATGACACGCCCTTCACTCTCAGCATCTCACCACACAACAATCGGAACGGGTCTTGTGCGTAGTACCTACGTATGCATACAAGAACCGCGTAGTAACATATGATCTGAGACAGGGTTCCACCAGTCAGCCAGCCACCCATCTTGACTCAGACCTTGAACACCGCAGCCCCGCTGCAGCCTGCAAAGCTGCAGAGTAGGCAAGAAAAATCTAGATTCGATATAGCAGGTCCATAAGCTTGCTACCTACCTCTTAGGCTCCCTAATATATACCCAAATTCGCACTTAACGCTCAACACGATGAGGTGAGCTCAGAAAGCTCACTAACCCAACCCTGGAAGCTTCTACCATGTATCCCACACTACCAAGACACCTGCGTGGGATATGTACGACTACGTGGTCAGCGTATATTTCAACATCCAGGATCCCATTCTCCAAAACGTATTCCAGAATCTACTCGGACAATGAAAATTTCTCAAGCCACCTGACGCTTTTCGCATTCGACATAGTACATGTGGATTGCGCAGTCGTTTGCTTTTTGCAGTTACAGATCCAGGAGCCCAAGATCAACAATCCAATGTCTCGCAGCGCCAAGGCGGGAGAGTCCGGGGATACCTTAAAATCGTCACGTTTCGTGGGGTGAGCGATTTGTGGTTGGCTGAAATAGTCGATGTCAAGTTGGGGGAAATCTCTTTAGAGAGGGAGGGTATAATTGGTAGCCGAGTGGGTGGCTTGCAGTTAACGGTTTGGGCGTAATTCGGTGGACATCTTTTTTGAATGCAGATGACAATTATCTGACGTTTTGTTGAACGCAGAATAATTCCCAGTGATGCCCCTGGACCTTGTCAGCAGGTTAGAAAAGATAAAAGTGAGGGTGAAGGTCGCCCTTTCCACTGAGTGATGTGTCATGTTGAGCTGTGGATGGTATATAATAAAATTGCCAGAGGCGATGTGCATCATTTTACAGAGTACGATCGAATGAGTTGTGGAATGATCAAAGGTCAAACGTGATGGGCGAAGAAAAAGTGGCAGATGATCGTCAATCCTACCCAGCCAAGTATCAAAAAGATGAACATGGCAAGATAATAGGTCCAGATCCACTTCGGAATAGAAGTTTTCGTTGAGTTGTTTGTCGTGGAAGTCACATTAGAATATCTACATGTCGGGAGGATCAAGGCTTGGTGAACCTATAAAAATCCAACGCCCAGGAACGTATGTCTCCAAATGAGGCCCTACCTATCGATTGTTTTAAACACGTGCGCTGAAGATCATCCACTGGGACACTCTTTGCTCTTTCTAAAGTACTCTCGAGCTAGGCCTGCAGTTTGATTGAAAATCTCCCTTGATGGGGCGATACCATTCATCTCGTCCATGGATTAACAAGCTGAATGATGGGGACATGGCAACCGCAAGGCACAGACTCCGACATGGCAACCCTGCTAGTAGCCTCGTGATCCAGGGGCGATCCTGTTGCCTGTCTGAGAGACTGGTGGGGGTTGTATGCGCCGATGGTGAATCAAGCCAGAGAGGAATGCGGAGAAACCCTACGGAGGAAGAAAGGAGCACGCATATTAGCTTGAAAGCCAACCACCACTCGCATGTCACGCTTCATTTGGGGGAGTGTGAGGAGTGGACTAGTGAGGGAAGCAGGAGCATTAGGTAATGGCCGGTGCGTCTCGAGAGCAGACGAGTGACGGGCACAGCCTCGAAGCGGGGAGCGGCGGCTGCTCGACCGCAGGAAGGGGGGGATCTGGCGGATTGGTATCGAGTAACAGCTTCCAGATTGAATCAAGGCTCTCGGTGGGAGGACGCAGTGTTATCGTGGGACTCTGAGTGGTGAAGCTGGAGCAATCATTTCACGGGGAAGTGGTGTCATCGCGCCATGTCCGGGAGGCCGTTTCCATTTAGAGCTCCAAACCGATTCGGTCGCCTCGAGCGGCGTTGGAGTGCAGGACGGTGGGCACTGGGCCTCTGGAACGGAGAGGGTGAGGCGGGGACGGCCGCGAAACGAGAGAGAGGCTGTAACTTGATGCGATAAACGCCGGAAAAAGTCGCAAACCGCGCCTCTGCGCAAAGGACGCCATACAGCCCGTTGAACGTGTACGGAGGACTATGGTTCGGGGGGGAGGGCGTCAGAGAGGCCTTGATGGAAGTTGAGAAGAAAACACGTTATGCGCTGTGATTGGCTCAGCCATGTAAATTCATATGGTGTGCATGCAGACATATGTATGAGACACTCGCATCGGTGCGTGTACAGTATCGATGGCAAGTTCCCGAAACATGGCGGAACGGGGTTGAGCTCGAAATGAGGCCCATGTTCAACGGGCGTGGAGGGAAGGGATCTCGGCTGGTCACGTGCCAAGAATCGGACGACACCTTCCGAATCGGGCGAACATTTTGCAGGATGGTCAAACGGCCGCCCACTTGAGTATACAGTCTGTGCAATCAAGCCGGTTGTTCGCCTCGATGGGGCTATTGTTGTTTGAGAGGATGGGATTTGAGGGAAGCACCGCCTGCCGTCGCCACACTTGTCGTCCCGGAATGGCCCCAAGATGGATTGGACGCCCTGCAAGATTCCAGACTATCCAGGCTGTTGGTCGGGCGGCTTGGACAAGTGGGATCCAGGCACCGATGGAAGACAGCCCCAGCCACGCAACATCGAACAAGTCGCAGGGCGCACGACAGTGCCGTGGGGCTACGGACGAAGGAGAGCGCAGCTTCAATCTGCCGGGCAACAGCAGAGGGACGCAGCAGTGGTGGCATGTGGCGTCACAGCAGGCCGTTGCGAGAAGGTGAGGATGAGTTCGGTGTCTCACGAGGCTCACGTGAATGGCGGCGCGGGCCACAAGCAGGAGATCGAGGGAGACGCTCAGAACAGCAAGGCCAGCAAGGATGCACGTGGAGGATGGCTGATCCGATCAGCACGCGGGCACCAGCAATAGGACATGGACCAGGGCGCGGTCCGCGGCGCTCCCCCAGGAAGAGCCTGTTTGCTGCGGTCGCACGTCTCATCGCGAGTCGTTTCTTTCCAAGATGGCTGTCGCCTGTCGCTGTTGCTCGCCCTGGAGGACAGCGAGGACTCGCAGCAGCAGGGCCGCGCTCGAGGCTTTCGATGCCCGCCAACGCCCTGCAAAACGGGCTCGATCGGTCATGGAGCAGGTGGACATGCGGGGGGCACTTGGGGATGGGTGGGTCGCAGCTGATTCGCCATCAGCGGGAGGCTTGGGCCAGCCATGCCGCTGCCATGGGCGCTCTGGAGGCCCTGATACGTTGCTGCTGGCCGACAGTGATCCTGCGCTGGGTTGACAGGGCCTGCGTCCCGCCAGCTGCTCGCCGTCTATATCCCACGCTGCTGCTGCTGCGCCAATACCCAGCTGCCTCCGCAAAATTCTGCGATCTTACGACGCCCAATTCTACTTATCCCCGCGTCCGTTGCGTACGAGGAGTGCCCTTGCACGCACCCGTCTCCCACGCCGCCATCCCCGGTCTGTTTCTCGGTGCCTTTCTGCGACGTTTTATTACTCGGACAGGCCCCTGCTGCTGCACATACATGGCAGCGCCAACGCCATAGTCTTGAATCAATCCACACTGCAACCGTCTATTCTTCTGCTCTTCCACCCCGCCCGCCGCCGAACATGTCGCGCAACGTGCACTGGAGAGCGCACGAGTCGAGCAACAGCAACACCACAGCGTCCACGGGCAGCGACAGCACCCGCAACGACAGCACCACGCGCTCCTACGAGACGGCGCCCAGCTCCTACGAGACTGCGCTGCTCACCTGCGGCGGCCGCATTGAGGGCCACGACCGCGAAGCCGAGTACTTTAGCCCACGGCACGCTGCCGCCACGACGACGCCCGCCCGTCTGTCAGTCGACACATACGCCTCGACATCCGAGGAGGACCTGGCCGACGACTTCGACGACCTGGACGACGTGCCCGAGTATGTCGTCCCCGAATACCACCACGAGCCGCTGCCCTGTGATGCCATCCCCACCACGCCCAGGGACTTTGCGGAGCTGTTTCCCACCGCCAAGCGCATCTCGATCCGCCACGACGACGCAACCATTGACGGCAACATGAACCTGCGCGTCGACAGCCAGGTCGAGGAGCGCCACGGCAAGAAGCAGAACTACACGCTCTTCCACCTGCGCATGCACGACTTGCGCACCCGCGAATTTTCGCTGCGACGGTACTGCAGAGAGTCTGGGCGCGAGGTCTGCCACTCGACGCGCAAGTACCAGAAGCCTGCATCCGAGAAGCGGCCGGTGCTGCAGCGGGCAAGCACGGCGCTGGCGAGTCTGGTGCACAAGCCCGACTCGCGCCCGTCGACGGCCGCTGGCCTGAAGCGCTCGGATTCGGGCTATGAGTCGCTGCACGGCGTCGATGCTGAGGCCGAGGCGGGGCTCAGGTCGGCCGCCTATGCCAAGGGCCGTGCTCTGATCCCCACCAACACCATCAAGCTCGAGTTCTCCAACTACGCCCACATTGACGTGAAGCGCCGGGGCGCCAGCGCCAACAAGCGCTATGCCTTTGAGTACTGGGGCTACGGCTACTCGTGGAAGCGCGCAGTCACCAGGGAGCACGGGCATGAGACCGTCTCCTATTATCTCGTCCGCGCCGACAACGACAAGCTGCCCCTTGCCCACATCTGCCCCGTCCGCCTGACCCACGATCAGCGCCGGGACGAGGCAGCGCGCGGCGGGTGGATACCGCCCTCGTACATGCGCATCACCGACGAGAGCATCCTTAGTGCTACCACGGACATTTCCGAGTAAGTGACACCTGCGTATTTCGTCTGTCGCCGACTAATGTGGGCCCAGCGTCGTGGTAGCGACTGGTCTGATCGCGTTGGTGGACGACAGCATCAAGCGCCGGTTCCACACAAAACAGAGCACGCAGCTCCATATCCCGCTGATGCGGAACGCTTCATTCAAGGTGAACATGGATTATGTGGGCCCCAAACGCCTCATTGATGAAGTGTTCAACCGAGCCCACCGCAACGGATCGCCAACCAAGCATCACGTTGGAGCCCAATAGGGGCGGAGGCCTCTCTTTCTTTCAGTTGCATTTCAGCCATTGGGTCCCAGCACTTTAGTGCGCGTGCCCTTGGCGGGATCCTGCAGCTCATTCTCGTACATACTATGCTTCTCATTTTTTGCGAGCTGTCAAACCCGCGTTGCTGGGCCGTCGACTTGTCGCATCCGCTCCCCGCGTGAACATCTAGGGTGGTAGTTTCTTTTCTGTTCCAAAATCACCCTCTGGGTCGGATTTGGCATCAAAGCATCGGCGTCCTGCTGGATCTGCATGACTTCAAACCCCATCAAACGGTTTCCTGTATTTTTTGAGCGCATACGTTCGGGTGAAAGCGGGATATATCATGACTTGGCGTTTTCGGCATTTCCATGCTCTTCTCCTGTCTCCAATATGCATCCACGATGCGATTATACGAATGATGAACAACTTGTCATGCCTCACCAGCCTATCTCCTCGCCGTCGTTGCGTCAACGTAGAGTGTAGTCTGCTCGTGCCACATCTCCCCGCAGTGACAGCGTCGTGGGCCTGGGGTTCTGGGATAAGCACCATCGTCGATTTGACGAACATTCAAGACAGAGAAATGTGAATTCTTTGAGCGGAACAGCTGTCTGCTCCGATGGTTGCACTACATGCAGCAGGTACCCGTAACAGTCACTTAGAGCCATGTGATAGACACCTGCTGCAGTCAGTTCATCACTGCAGGGCCTTGGGCTAGGAAATGCCAAGCCTATGAGCAAACAACAGACACTCCTATCCACCTGCACTACAGCAAGCTGAGGACTACCATCTGCGGGCAAAGGCTTCAGACACTGCGCCGGCCACGCACCTCCTCAACGCTGCAGGGAAAAGTGGCCTTGTGACAGCCTAGCCGACGCTGGAACTACTTCACAACAACATCGCATCGGTATATGGCATAGACAGACTCGGCTTCCTGCATTATGTGCTGGCACTGAATAGAACCGATGCCTGTTTCCGCTGCCTCATTAACTCATCTCTCCCTAGAAACGTGGTCATGATCAACGCTACACGGTGGGGATACATTGTTCACCTCCTTGAGGGTTCATGCAGCACCGACATAATGTATGCGCCATAGCATCTTCGGCTTACCGAGAGGCAAGGTTAGAGAACGGGCCGCAGAGGGTGATCCCGAGAGAAAGGACCCCGCTGCAGGCTTCCAGTCCAGTCCTTCCCCAAGGGCCGCTGCACAGCTCTTTTCTGACCAGCTATAAGTATCGCTGTCTTGGTAACCCGTCTCCTCCCCAGCATTCGAGCAGTCGCTGCGTCCATTGTTGTTGGTCACTCACGCCCTTTCTTCCTCGTCTCAGTCTCTGTTTCGTTTAGAAGTATTCTTATCGCAACATCGTCAGCATGGCTGCACGAGAATCTTGGACGGCCAGACTCCGAGGTGTGTACATCACTATTTGTATGTTAGTCCATTGGTGCCAGGCTAAGTTGTTGTCATCAGATTACTGCGACGCAGTGCATTGTCCCTCACCGTTCTACCAGCCTGTGTCTGATCGCCGAGGTAAGAACTCTAAGTTGCGCCGTCTTTTCCTTCGAACATATTCGTTTCAGCCCTTGGAATGCCCCTTGGGCTATGGAGACACTGAATTCATTGGGTTGAGGGAAATTCTGACGTACATGTATAGGAGGCCGCACGGCTTGGTCCATCGTCTGTCAAGTCAATGGGAGGAATTATCCCGCTCGCTACTGGTACGATTCAGCCCGAGAAGATCAGGCACGCGAGGACGCCGCCGAGGTTGCCTTGAGAACCCTCACACAAACCCTCAACACGACGGCCGAACCAATGCCCGCAACCTACTACGCTCGCACGTAAATGTACGTTCCCTGCAACGCTGATAGCGCGGATGAGCTGGTCCAAACTATCACTGCTGCGGCGATCACGGTGGATGGCCTGCGCTCAATTCTTAGGGAAAATGGAGCTGGTTGGCTATTATGTTTCACTGGGTTTTCCTTCTCAACGCTCATTTTCCATCTTCATTGAGTTTCATTCTATCATCATCGGGACCATCATTTGAGGATTTGGCCGGGTATGGAGCACTCACTGGCGGCTATGTCTTCTATTGCATCGCAACGGTACCTGATGGATTTATTCTTACTATCCAGTGCTAGCTACTAGCAGTCTAAAAACTTTCAGCTACTCCGGCCCTGCTACTTGTCTCCGCGCCAAGGTTCACCAAATCTATATCGAGAGTCACCCCTCTTCGCACACTCGATTATATCACATGGTTTGACTAACGTGAATTGGACACGGCATCGGCGCTCCACTCTCCACTCCAACAACCCCTGCGGTGTCGTTCAACTTGCAGCAGCCCTACGGCTGCAAGTAAACTGTGCCCCATGCCACGCTCGCTTCTTTCGCTGTGTGGATCTTGGTGATATGGAGCATGTGACCAATCACCACAGCAGAAAACTATTAATCCAGGAATTCTGGTCATTCTCTTCCATTGGGAGCCATTGCAGCAAACGCACTGTTGATCAGAAGAGGTTAGATCGCCCCAGGCCCAAATAGGCTAGCCAAAGTTCTACAAGTAATTCCGGCGTCAACGCGACACTTCCATCTCTCCTTCCACCTCACATCTTCATCAAACTCTTCTTCTTCGCGATCGAGAACCCACACACGGCTTCCAGATGAGCAGCGCAGCGTTATCTGTCTACTGCATGCCCACCAATGGGGTTTTACCGCTGGCGGTCCTCGGCTCATTCATTATGATTTGCCAGCGGACTTGCAGCATCTGTCCTTCTGTGGTCGCCTAGTGGCCGTGGCGTGGAGCCTTACTCTGGAGGAATCGGGATAAGGCTCCCCTGCTTCCACGGCCCGTTGCCGTCTGCCGTCCGGGTCCATCACCCGGAAAACCTTTAATACTACCACCAGCGAGCTACAAACAATGCATTGGATAGTACATCCTCTTGTGTTTCAACTGACATTTCTCCTTTCTCAGTCTCACAACCTCCTTTTTCTGTCTTGCTCATCGTTCTTCCTGCTTCTTCGTTTTTTTGCTCTTCAAGTTTGGGCCCGGCCCCGGTCGCTGCCCTCGGCGGCACACTCTCCATACCCATGTCATCCATTTGCAGGTTACGCGCTTTCACAGTGGCCACGCACGAGTCGTCGATTTGATAACCCAGGACCATTGACCAACCATTTTCAAGGCCAGGCACACGAAAGACGTAGGCTCGCGAGGGCGACCGTGCCACCAGAGGGCGCGTCGCCAGCAGACTCCGTGCAGCAATGGAAGCATACACTTCATGCTGGTTTGTTTTCCAGTAGCAGATGGAACTGTTACCTTAGCCGAGCCCTCTCCAGGGGCTAGCTTGCTCGAGCAAGGCCGCTTGCCTGGAAAGGGGCTAATATGAGCCACTGTGCCATTTGTCTTGCAAATGCCGCTTTCTGCGAGCCCAATCACCTCCAGGCTCCGGGCAGAACGAAGGGCGGTGACATTATGGTGTGCAGAGTGCGGAATGCCCCCTCCTCCTTCAACACAGAGCGCGTATTATATGGGCCGATTGATGCAGCCGTCGCTGCAGCCCAAACCCAATCGTGTAACAGCAGATGAAAAATAAGAGGAAAGCTTGTGGATCTCGAATCGATGGGGCGATATTCTCTCCGCCGCCGGCGTTATTACGAGCCCCACGATTTCAAGCCAGCAAGTCAATTTCGCCATTCGAGTTGGGATTACCCCCCAGATTGTGTCAAGGCCCAAAGGTTTCCACGCACTGTAGGTACCCCTGGCCCCATTGCAGCTCTGGTACCGATCCCCTTTCATCCGAGCTTTCTACAAAAGTACCGGGCTATACCCCCCGACATGGGTTGATTCGCAACACGACTCCAGTGGTGTGTTCCAAGTTCGACAGCTCGTCGAAGCACGCTCTATGAATAATCACTCACTTCAGCCCATCTGCATTCAATCGGTACATGCTCTGCACCAATGCGTTGAATTGTGGCGGGGCAAACCGAAAACCGGTCAACGATCGAGATCACGAATGTGCAACACAGTAACAGTGATATGGTGTAAGAGATGGACACCCAATGATGTGGTACGCTAGACACCAGCTATGTCCTTCACTGGACCAAGGTCTTACGACACGAGTGTTGTTCACAGCCGGTGGATCCCGCCTCCAATTTCGGAACAATTTATTCATGGCGTCGCTCTTCCTGGAAGGCTGGGCTTGTCGATGTAGCCTTTTTGAGCTGCTGTTATAACAGAAGGTATGTCTCAAACGGTAGGCTTTCGCGAACTACTTTGGATCACATGGATCCCCTCTTCGCACACTTGATCGTGTCTCTGGTCATTGGGCAGACAAGGTGTGCTCACACATGCTCAACCCCGTCTGATTATGCACTCGCTTTTGTTCCCAACATTTCTCAGTCTCAAAACTCCAGGCTTTTAAAGCAAGGTAAGAACACGATATAGTTAATCACTAACACGACGTATATAATTCTTAATCAAGGACAATGGTAGGGTGGCACCATGACTCTCGACCCCCGTCGGTTTGTGCCCAATGCGTTGAAACCTGCAGCTCTAATTCTCTATCGGTTCTGGCGCTTGGAAAATGATAAATCTTGATACGCTCCTTCATCTTACATGGGACTGGCAAATTGGGTCTCTTCCCGCAATCCATGTATCCTTTTGGCCCTCAACGTCACCCAGGCATCGATTGAGACAATACAACTCTTCGCGGACTTATCAGAATTTGGAACTATAAACGATTGCGGTAATACCAATAAGGATACGGATGGCTTTGTTGGGGGTAACTATTTTGAACACAACTGTGGGTGGTGGGCGATACAGTACTGACACATTTTGGATAGTCTTTCGAAGGATGCGCAAACAGTTAGAAAATGCGCAACACGATACTTGTGGCTACATCAGATCTAGTTACACGCTAACAATACATGGGAAATGAACTATGAAGCTAAGGATGGCGTATCCTTCGCTGATGATTCAGCGTTGTGGTCCATGCGGGATCCACCCGCCTCCTGGCACCACTTCGTTCAGCCTCTGACATTCGTTACTTCCCCTCTTCTTGATCCCCGGGCTGCGCAGCCTTTTGTTGAAAGCAAACATTATGTATGAGCAGCATGAAAGGCGAGCATGGTATCGTAACACTGACGATACTCCCATAGCGTGCCTACAGCCCTACACAGCATACTGAGCTAATGTAAGACTGGAGTTGACCCTGCTCAGGCTTCGAGACCGCGTATTCTCCGACGATGTGAACGACAACATCAGGCACCATAGCCGCCCCTCGTACTTTGAGTGCTCATGTATATCGAATACCAATACTCTCCGGTCGCGCCGTTCCCCAGCCTCCAAGGAAGCCGCGCATATAAACCAAGCAGAGCACGATTTCCTCAAGTCCACCCCTTGGACCCCCCTCTCGAATAGGACGGAAAGGTTTTAACCTCATAGGAACATGAACGATGTTCAGGTGTCGAGGGAGCCATGGCCTAGAGTATGGACAGTCAGGCCCGTCAAATGAGTACATGGGACAGGAGAGCCTCATTCCACCATCGCGAAGAGATCATGGGAACTGGGCAATTCACCGTGTGCTCAAGTTCGCCATCATATCACCGGACCAATTTGCGACACTATCACCTGTGACAGGGTATTTCAAAACCAGAGCCGTGGAGATGGATGTCACGCCCTATCATACTACAGATGCATCCCTCGATTGCTTTTAGGAAAGATGGGGGAAGGGTAGCTGGATACTATGGACGTCATGTTCCAGACTGATCACTAAATACAGTGAATTTCTTGGATACCCGACGGGGATCGCCGGCGACCTCGAATACGAGCACACCCTTCCTCCAAGGCTTGGTGCAACAGTTGCGATTCAACTCTCACCAATCCACCCAGCTCGACTATGGTCTCTACACTACCTGTTAGGAGCATCGACATACCGGATTGTAACAATAGAAGAACCGGAATGCACAATCACGAAGCACAAACACCTAGAATGCTCGTGGGTGCGGCGAATCGGGCGAGATGCATCGAATGCATAATCATACACTTCTGTTATACATAATGGAGGCGGGGATTTGAATGTGGCGGATAGTTTCCCTGAAGAAAATGTCTTAGCGGATTCGAGAACATGGATTCGAGTTGCATGCTGGATGGTGTCTCGGCGACACTTGGGAAATAATGAAATAGCACTCAACGGGCACGATGGAAACATGAAGAAGCGAAGAAGACATCAGCAGATTGCCGATCAAGTTGGACAGGAGGACCGGAGTACTATGCACACGATCAGCAACGCTTTCCAAAAAAAAAAAAAAAAAAGTCGGCACACTCCAATGCACGCCATGCCTAAATAACACATCACACCAGGGCCTGACCTCACCACTAACGCAATGTCAATGGGTATGCGATATTTGGAACAAGATAACTTCACCAGAAGGACCCTATCGACATAGCGTTCCATTTGCGGCGATATCCGGATCGATGCCCACCACCTGTTCATGCACCCGACGACCAACCACCTCTCGACCTCCCAATCCAAGCGCCCCAATAATCCCCACTCTTCGAAATTCGAACTGTTCCATATGATACTGTGCATACTGCATGCACTAGCAATGCTCGTGATCGACCCACTGCCTCTCTCATCACAATCACACCGCCTTGGACAATCCCCTGCAGGACATCGAAGGTGTGCATCGCAGACCAACCTTGCATGGAAATCATGCGCCCGAGTCGGTGTGTCGGAGCTGAATGACTATATACCTGGTTGTCGATCATCGTTCTGATCTGAACGGCTGCGTTTATCCCTGCTGGTTTGTCGGTAGTCGCGTGTGGTGCTGACGCTCGAGCCGCGTGCATGGGTCGCGGCGTTCTTAGTGCATTAGTTCTGGGTTTGGGTTGCCTGGGATGGGCTGGGGATGTAGTGGGTGAGGGTGGAGACGAGGGAGTGAGGGTCTTGGCAAGGGCGGATGTAGGGGGGGACATGGGGCTCCAGAAAGATCTTTGGAGTCGTTGGTTGAGAGTGGACGTTGACTGCAGTGAGATGCTCTAGTGGTTGGTGGTGTTGGGCTGCATTCGTCATTACCAGTATCATGGCGTGAGTATGGTGAAGAATCGCACTGAGCATACTGACATGCTTCGAGGCTACTCCAACGCTAATCATGCATCTTGTAGGTCCCCTTTCGGCCTCGTCGCAGACCTATTTTCCCCTCAAAGCGCGATTTTTACAACCGTTATAAGACCGCGGAGACATTCCTAGCGCGTCGTTGTATTCGTGGAGTAGTAGAGCCTCAACTCCACACTTTCTTCTTGAAAGAACCCCCCGCATTCGGCCAACCGCGACATCTCTATCAAACTTTTACCTCTATTGCATAGGGAGATTCGTGCAGTCGAGATACTAGATACTCCCTTCCCGCAAGTCCTAGTAGCCTCCGAAATAGCAACTTTCAGTGATCCTGCAGTCGAACTTGCCTACCTGCTCTCCCCATACTGGCCCTTGATAGGTGATGATAGTCATCATCTCCATTTCGTCTCGCTTCGCATCACCACCACCATCATCAGAGCGATAATGACGACATAGGTACTTGGGGTATATATACAAGCCCGCACCCTGTCTCGCCTTTCCTTCTTCCCTCCTTCTGTACGCACTTAAAAACCGGGGACTAGAGGGCGAGGTCGCTGACGCGCATGTACATTCCGCGCTTCTCGCCTGGCGGTCCTAAAAACCCAAGCAGCCATGATGTATGAGAGAGCAGTGGAACTTCAGTGTAGAGATGGTGTAGCTGGCACTAAAATAAGATTGAGGCTCCCGAAAGGGGAGATTTGGGGGGTTTTTGGCCTTGGTTCTCAGGGTTGTGCTCGGAGTGGTGGTGTGGTGATCATCATCATCGCTTCATTCGTTCCCCGTGGGAATTCGGTATGGTTATGGGCTGTGTATGGCTTGGCTCTGGGGTTCGGATATGGGCGGGAGGGGGCCGGGGTTGTGGGTATATAAATCCGCTGGCTTTGTGTTTTCGGGGTTTTCTTACTCACTCGATTGCAATGCTTCCGAGAAGAAGTAATAAAAAGATGAGGGAGAATACAATGTGTGGGCCTGGTGTCTGTGGGAGACTAAAACGCGGTGGATTCTATCCCATGGAGAGGGTTGTAAAAGGTAGATGAATAGGATCAAATGGCTGCGTGTGTGGGTGTGGGTGTGGGACTTGTTTGGTGGTAAAAAAAGTAAAAGTTAGAATGAAGACAACGTATGTTTAGTGATCTTGCGAGATGGATTTTAACGGGTGGCTACGGGTGGCTCTGTGGGCTTTGAGAGGGCTAGACTTGCTTTAGCTTGTCAAGTGTTGTTATCTGGTGATTATCATCATCATCACTTCCCCCAACCTGGCGTTGGCAATGGGGAAACAAAGTCTCTTCATTCCATCTTTCCAGCTCCTATTTCAGCCTTCAAACTTTCCTTTCCAACTCCCATTTCAGCCTTCAAACCTTTCTTACTAGGACTTGGTGTTCAACGAACTTCTTCTCGGTCCATGTGACCGTTCTGAACTATATTTTAGACAAAAAGAATCTTTGCCGTTGAGACATGAAGAGGAAGTTGAGACTTTTAAGAAGACGGGGATGTGGACCGCATCGACGCTTTCCAGATATCATTTTACAAGTATAGAGTAGTTTTCTAGAGGCTTTCTCATGCGCTTTTACAGTTTCCTTTTTACTGTGCAAGTATTTTGGAACATTTCCGAGGTTCTCTCATGCATGTTGTCTAATTACTTTTTATTCTACAGTGGCTGGGAAGGTAGAGCCAACGTTGAAGGCATTTCTCTAGGGTATTATGAGAGAAGGGGAAGGAAAGGAATCCACGCGCACCATTTCCGGGGGTTATTCAAGTTTGTTTGACTGCTTTAGTTTGCTCGAATCGCCCATACGGCTTGATCGATCGCTTTATTTGGTTTCCAGCCGCACATGATCTAAGCCAGACATCTTTTATCCCATTAAATACCTATGGGAAGCCTTTCGGAATATAAATAGCCGCAGTCTGGGGCTGGTGGACATTAGGCTTTGCAGGCATGATTTTAAGTCACGCCGCGGAATTTCAAGAAAAGGAAACGCATTCATCCAGCAGCCCGTCCTATTCCCGACTGGAGACGCCTGGCAGGGTTGTTATTTGCTTTAATCCAAGTCTTAGAGCCCTAGACGGTGAGATCCAATCTCCGACCAAAACACAAGGTGTTCGCTAAGATGTTTTATTCCGTTATTTTGGTGAGATGGTCATTTTAGAACGCTGTCCAGAGAAGAAACATTATCTGTAAACTGATTCGGTTTTAGTTTTAGGGACAGTTGTAGGGAGTGAAGAGGAAGAAGTCTAAGCCGAGCATGCAGAGGGGTTTATATAGTCTTCCGGACCGGAAGATCGTTATTGCCTGCACGTGATTTGAGGGCTTTTTGTGAGATGTCTGAGAGGGTTAGTGTTGACGTGGTCTTCTGATTCATTGTAACGGGCTTGGCTTAAATTCCTTTTCAGTATATGAACCCTCCACTGTGCTAAAACCCAGCTCCACAACAGAATCTCGCAAAGGGAGGAGACTGAAAAGATTGGAATAGGACTGAATGACTAAAATCAAAATTGTACTGACAATATGATTGTCTTGACCTTGGGAAGCTCGGGAGCTATTTGCATTGTGGGATATGGATTACTAAAAAGTGCGGATTACAGCAGAGGAGGAAAACCTCGCATCAATTCAAGATTATGGTGGCTGTAGGCGGTGGTCGGCGTCGTAGCACTCTTCTCGGTGATGGTATGTGATTTGATGATCGACATCATCACTATTCAAGATAGTTGTGTCGCTCCATGATTCACGACTCAAGGAAGGCCAGCCCCACACAACATCTCGCTCTTTTGGTTTCATTTTAGTGGCCCGAAAAGGAGAATATTCATTCGTGGGAAGCATCATATAAAAAAGACATCAGGTTGCTGGATTGAGGTTTTCAGTCATGCAATGGATTAAGAAGTAAGTGTAGAGGAGATAACCCAGGAGGTGGGAGTGCTTATATACTCCCGCGCTCTTCTGGAGCTCACATAGTCCAAAAGATTTCCCGTTGCTCATAGGGTCGCTTGGAGAAAGGAGAACACGCTGATGTCACGTGAGCCATTGCACGAACACGACGAGACATGGGTATATAAGCTCGTAGATTTGTTGATGTGAGTTTTCTCTCTACACTACTGTTCAGAATCTCAATGGTTAAAATCCTAGACCTGTTTTCCACATGTGGCGGAAAGATTCTGGCCAGGTCATAATAGCTCGACAACGTTGGAAGTGCAACTGGATATCGAAATTCTTTCCTACTGAGCGAAATTAACCAGCGACTTTACGTGCTCAAAATGAAAACGCGCAGAGTTTCTACGTATGTGTCTGTTCTCTGCTACAACGCAGCACTGAACTGAAATTCTTGCCTTGGTCGAAAAAGAAGAATATGATGTTGGAAATCCCCAGCATGTCTTTCAATGGCCGACAAATACTTCTCCATTTAGAACCATGTTTGCGTGGCTCTTCCTCTTGATATTAAATGAAATAGAGAGATTAGGCCTCGCCACAACTGGGCACAACCTTCACTTTGTATGTGCCGTCTCACAAAATTCAACAGCCCGATCTACCAAAGACTTTGCCACAATGCCTCATGAAATCCCTCATGAATATCTGGACATTGATCACCCTCCAAAAGAGACATCATAGCATCTTTGCTAAAAGTTATAAGGGCCTTGCATATGTCCGCGGACTTCCGCCTCCGCATTTACATACAGGATGCGGTCAACGCAAGTTAGAGCGCTAAAACTACATATTTGCCAAAAGAATACAACTGGCAAGTCCAATGACCACTTAGTTGATTGTTCATGACGCTACACAAGGCAGAAAGATTGTGATCTACAATTCTAGCTTTAATGTTGGGCAAGGTAGATGAAGAGCAAAAGAGTGGACATTGAGTCGTTTTGTGTTGCCGGAACGTGGTGTAAAATGATGGGTTATCAAAGCATGAGTGATTCAACAGACCAACGAAAACAATCCTCCCTGTTTTTAGGTTCGCGATTGCGGGTGGTATGGTGATTTTCATCTTCATTCCGCCTGATCACCGCGATCACTATACGGCAAGTTCGATGTTGATGAAGCGCATGGTCGAATTTATCTGGCTACCTAGGCATGTAGTGATCTACAACTCCTCATTGGGACGGATCTTGAACACAACAACTCAAGCATATTTCCATACGATAATCTCACTTTACAAATAGAAAGGTGTCTAAAACCCAAAGACCATCCCGACGATATCCCACCAAGGATATTCATCGATCCTTCGTTCTTTCCCACCATCTCTGAAAGGAAGAGAAACAAAGGTCATATATCGAATATCGCCAAGTCCAGCGCCCCTCCGCACACCAAGTCGCCTCCATAATTCTCAATGCCCGGCCCTATCAAAGTCCCCAGCTGGCACTTCCTTCCTTCTGCACTTTTCCACTGATGTCGCACAAAATAAAGCAAATGTACAAAGCCCACCCATCTCATCCCCTTCACCAACCTCACTATTCATTTCCATCCCCAAATCTCAGGTTTAACACAACCCATATCATCCCAGAATACCGTTTCCTTATCCAAACGCCTGCCAACCCATCCCAAAATATAGCAAACAGAACCAACCATCTCACATCTCAGAGCCACCAGCTTGACGAAGAACCGATGTACACCTCCGACCCAGCGCCCACCAAAGCCCTTTCCCCCAACCCATACTAATCCCATACTATCCCTCCACCACAAAACCAGAAACCGATCCGACAAAAGCATCTCCCCCAAGCCGAGAACTCGCTCAGTAGACCCGCCGGCCCGCTGCCTAGCTGCTGACACAGTGAAAAAGAAACCTCACATCCCACGGGACGAGACGAGACGAGACGAGACGAGACGAGGCGTCCAACTAGGAAGTCGACCACCCACGCACAAACACACGTATCTGTCTCTTCTGCGTCGACGACCTCGTTGGTCTAGACCGATGGATGGAAAGGTCAAGCATTTGATTTCACGCTGATAGCTGGACACCTAGTAAATGCAGGATAGCGTCCTTGGAACTAGACCGTTGTCGCGATTCTTGCCCTTTGGACTGTGTATGTTTGCCTCACTTCTACTTACTTCTATCTTATCCTATAATTGGCTTCACAGCGTCCCGGTTCGGACCCGTTTTTGGGATCATTGGTATTGCTATTGATTATGTTTATGTATATGCATATATGTATATCCACACCAACCCTATCCTATCCCCCATCTAACACCACAGCGAAGAAACCACCCGTCAACCAACCCCCATCCCCTCGCCAGCCTCCCAACTACTCTCACAACTCCATCTCATTCCCCGACAAAGAGCCAAAAAACCAGATCGCCCTGTAGCTGTATACCACTTACCTAGCCCCAACATCTAGAACTCGTTCGCCAACAGATCCACGGATCATTCCGCAGCGCCAGAGGAGCAGAGGACGAAGGCGAGATTACTATTCTGCGCTTATCTCCGAGTCGCTGACGAAGGGGTATGACGGGGTGGATAGGGTTGGTTTCGGGTCGGGATGGGGAGGGGAGTTGGGGAGTTGGGGAGGGAAGGGAAGGGCATGGATCGAGAGACCTGGTATGGTGTGGAAGGTGTGGTGAGACAAGATCCTGCAGTTAGAAGATATTGATGTTGAGTCGATGCCAACTCTTCACCCGAACATAATGTCGCTAGTCCCTTGGTCTCGAGAACAGATTGCGAAGACGGATAGCCCTAGTCCCAGATCACCAAGGTCGCCGGCTCTCGGGCCCTCGGTACCCTCTCCTCGACCATTGCCCAACAAAGGCAATGGCAAAGGCAAAGGCAAAGACAGACCCAACACCGCCTACGCTTGCCTTACCACAACGCCCTCTTCCCCGTCCCTGTCCCCGTCCTCGCCCTGTCTTCTCCTCCCAGCCCGCTCGTCGCCCATCCCCCCAAGCCGGCATCCGAGCACCACTTGATCTCCCGACCAGCCGACCGATCAGTGCTCAGTGACCACTACCACATAACCACCACATGACTCCGCTATCGATTTGCAAACCTAGTGTCTATCCCGGGCTGAGCCCACTTGTCTACCAGCGACGGAGGACATGATAACGACAACGCACCACGCACCCAGCGCTCCGTCTCTGCTCGCTGCCGTGGCCAGCTGACACAAATAATCTGCAGCATTCAGGGGCAGTAGACGCTACGGCGCTCAGTGTCAGTGCTAGTGCCATGTCTTTAGTCGTAATAATTGGACGCCCGGGGAAGAAGAGCAGTGAGCGGCCTCCAGTGTCGTGCGCACAGGCTGTCTTATAGATTGATTGATAGTCATCGAAGTTTACGATGATCAGCCGTTGAGCGCCTCGCTGGGCCACGGAGCGCGCATGGCTGGCGCTATGAAATCAATACAGCATCGCTATGCTGCGGCACAGTGGCGTTTCTGATAGCCCCGTCCCCGGATTATGATTTGCAGGCTAGTAACGTTGTTTGTGGGTATAGGTGATTTGTGAGGATGCTCGTGCTGTGCGGGCACCGCAGCGCACACAAAGGGGGCTTGGGCCTAGCGTCACAAGTCTCTAGATGTTCACTCATCGCGCTGGCTCAATGACCGTCACCGGCCTTCCCAAATGAGCAAGCGTGCAGCATCGAAGTTGAGCAACGGAACAGGGGGTTCGAAGCGGCAGCATTCGCACGGACCAATGGTTCGTCGTATAATCTGAGGGGTCAACGGGGCACAACGGGTTTGCTGTACTCATTGATATTGGAGACGTACCGGACATATAGCCAGACGGATATCTGCATGCTCGCGCCCGCCGACATGACGATGATGATGCCGTGTGCCACACAACTGCCCTACAAGTTCGAAGACGGGGACTGAATGCACAACAAAGGAAGCCTTTGACGGAGTGCACTTCCGGGGCCAGTCATACCCAGCTTTCACAGTAGCGTGGTGGTGGGGCCTGACTTGGAGGACATTGGGGCTGACAGTAGACATGAGCTGATGTCTTTGCAAAGTTTCGTAGAAACGAAGGGTGTTGTCTGCAAGATTTAGCGTGTCTGCATTGCTGTCAATGGCGGGCGACCCATGGTACGACTCTGGCGGCGGACCGGGCAAGTCGAGCTCGCTGTTCCTCGGATGGCTTCGCCGTTCCGTACGACAACGCTTCGCTACCAGACTGTGATGAAAGAGCAGCCCAGGGACCGGACTCTGGAGCGAGGATAGACTCTATATTGCTTTGTTGTGTGAAATCGTGCCCGATCTCCCTGAAAGGGGGGAGTTGTGCCGGGAAGTCAGTCGGCGCAATTCAACTGTCCGGCGCAGTGCGTCTTCCGAGGCCATCTCTACAGTTCACACTGTCTTCATCTCAACGGCGGTAATGAGGAATCCGGCTGTTTGCTGTGGCCAGAGGCTTTCGAGAGGGCCACTCATTCCTTCTAGTGTGGGGTGAGGCAGTTCAACAGTTTCACGAGATCCGCTGTGCGAGTCTTCCTGTCGTAGTCAATCGCAGGAGCGCACACTGGATATGCAACCAGTCAAGCTCGCGAACAATAACAGACACGGAGTATACTTCTGTTATGGTATCGTGGGCTTTTCAAATTTCGAGATATTGCCCCTAACAACGCAGAAGTGGTTGTTCGCTTCCAGTTGCAATGTGGCTGTGATCGCCAGCTGACAGCCGCCACCGATGTCTGCCAGCAGTAGCGCTGCTACACACTGCACTGGACATATTCCCGCTCCGAGGAATGTAGAGTGCATTAACTACCGAGAAGGCGAGGACGAGAAACAGGCTTCGAGAGCTGGAACTGGTGCCCGATCAGGGCTCAAACAAGACCGTTGTTCCGGGTCATTTGCCACTTCATGCTCATCGGTCAAGGGATGGAGACAGATGGCAGCTCTGGAGATGGGGCGTGTCTTGTTGGGCGGACTGAGACACAAACAGACAGCTGGAGAACCACCCACGAGTCGAGGAAGACTGAGCAGCAGTACCACTGGCCGGGAGTCAACCCAAAGGTGAAGAAGAGCACTCGCTGACCCTTTGCCCATCTCTCCTCGCGGCCCGAACCGCTGTGGGCAGACGTTCCAAGGTCCTCTCGAAGCGTGATCACGACATCACATCAGTCAGCCTACTGACCATCCGTTGAAGGAAGGTGGAGCATCCGTGTCACTGCACGTAACGATCGGGTGCTGCAAGAGGGGGTAGCCTCACGGCGGCGGCTTGGCAGACTCATCTCGCCTGAGACAAGGAGCTGCGGTTCCTGTTCTTCCCGAAGCACAGTCGAAGGCTGCTGCGGGTCGCCAGAAGACAAGAGGGCTCTTGCAAATGCTTGGACGCCGACCTTTGCTATCAAGGGCAGGGCGGGAGGCTGCAGCTTGGTGTTCGGCGCGGCCAGCTTCCCTGCAGATTAGCTGGATATCTTGTGACCTTGGGCTGAGATGTAGCGCCCGCGGTGATCTGTGATCTCCAGATAGGCCGCTCAGCCACCATCGCCCGTGGACGCTCCAACGGGCTGCAGTGCGTGAGGTGGTGAAATGTTCTGGCAGCGTCGCCCAGGGGGTCAGGTGCTGGGGGCGCTGGGGGCGGGCACTGGGCGATTGCGCTGCGTCAGATGACGGCAGCGATGGAGTGGCAGCCCTGGGAGCAGTGGGCTCGGGCCGTCTCAAGTTGGGTGCTGCCGCACGCCTTTTCGGCAGGCTGCGTGGACGCTTGAAGGGGGGCGTCGACAGGCAGCGGCGGGGTCAGATGAGCTGGGCGGGCAGGCAGGCAAGGAATGCAATGCGGAGAGATTGTCAGATTGTCAGAGATTAGAGGGCATGATGGAGGAGTGGATGTTGCCGGCCGGTCAGCCCCGCCTGCTGGGCGCGCTGGAGCAGAAACGTGCAAGACACACGAGATGGAGGGCAGAGAGGAGCAGATGGGAACATGTCATGTCACATCGGCGCGTGGAGGCCGGCAGCAGCAAGGGCGAGGGGAGCTGATTTGTTGACGTCGTCGCCGAAACGATCTATCTAGGGCAGGCGACGACGCGGCGGGATGGGATGAGATGGGATGGGATGAGATGGGATGGGATGGGATGCGATGCGATGGCGGTGTCCGATCTGGCAGGAATGGGGAGGTTTGGACGCCAGGCGCACGGCCCGCCCGCGGAAGCTGCCAGCGGGACGCCAGCGGCACTAGTGCCCAACGCGGCATGGCGCGCGCTCGCGGGGGAGGATTAGCCGCGGGTAGCTGCACGTCACCAGGCCGCTCCTTCCCATCCAACCCCGGCCGCTGCTTCCCATCGACCATGTATGTACTGTATCGCTTTCCGTCCGAACAACGCAAGGGCGCGGTCAGCAGCAGCAACCACCGACGCTCTTTTACCTTCGCGCCTGCACTCTTCACCGTTCCATGACGGCAGCGACGCCCGCCGGCCCAGCGCTGCAGCGATTCGCCCGCCGCCCCTATCTGCCCCGAGGCTGCAGCGACGACGATTCGACACATCTCTTCTGGGAGCGTCGCGCAGGACCTCGTCCCAGACTGTCGGGCCCGCCCAGTGACCGTTGAGGACGACGGAGCCCGGGTCATGGCGCAGCGCTCGAGGGTGAATTGTTGCAGAGCAGAAAGAGAGCAGCACCTCGACTAGCTCGGCTCGAAGCGCGCATAGTCCCAATGTCGCCGCACGGCGATGGGGCAGACGGGTCTGGGGTTGCATCCTCGAGATGGCCGTGGCGCTGCTTGTGGGCATCGGCTCCTGCCACCCCAGCGACGTGCGCCTGCTGCTGCTGGTGGTGCTGCTCCTGCCCCCGCGACCGTCGCTGGCAGTTGCCCGCGGTGATGGGTAACGGCCACCCCTTCCCCTCTCCCGTTTTCCCCTCCTCCTCAAGCGTCCTTCACGCGTCCACGTCTGCTCCGCGTCTGCTCCACCCCATCTCCCGCCGCCGTCGCAGCCGTGTCGTCTCCTCCCACCCGCTGCCTGTTCGTGGCGGTTGCTGGGCGGTCGCTGGGCGTGAGACTGGCGCCTCGCCGGCCGCCAGCCAATCCGCTGCTGCCGCCGGCGAGCAAACTGATCATCTGTTCGCTGCATGGTTATTCTTAGCGGCCGGCCAGATGAAACATCACGGTCCCAAGCCAGCGGTCGCTCTGCTGCTGTGTCGAGGTCGTCCCCCAGACGAGTGCCGTGCTGTGGCCAATGTTCCTGCGTCGCTGCACGGGACTGTGATGGCTCCGCTGGCAGAGCCAATCCGTTCCCGCTCGCCAGTGGGGCCTGTCCTGCGAGGAACAAAGGCCATACTTCCGGTGCAAGGAATGCAGAGCGCAGCGTGGACCAGAGACATTTTGAGCAGAGATGCGAGCCTGGGCCCCGGCGCAAATCACCTCTCCCTGACATCGGAGATATAGATCGGCCGTTTTGGGAAATGGTCGCTGCTGCAGCTTGCCAATGCTACCGTGGTGCTAGACGGCCGGCGTCGTCTGAGCCTGGCAATACGCATTATTTGCTTCGGGGCTGAATCTTGATCCATTATTCACAGAGAGGCCTCGAGGCTACGCTGCTTGGTAGGTATTGCTCCTTTCAGCCAAACTACCCGACCGGCAGCCCCCCGACGTCGATACCCTGTAGGACTGGAGAGGGTTTTCTTGTCTCTATGCACTGTACTTCTACGCCGCCGCAGTCTCCCATCCGGCGCACCCTGCACCCATCTTCCCTTGTCTGCCTCTCTGCGATCTCCACCACGTCCATAATTCCTCCATAATTCTCCGCCCCTCTCACGCCCCCTTTCATTGTTGTCCGTCGCCTGTGGCTCGCGCGCCGCTGTGGTATACCCAGGCAGTCCACCGCAAATCTGGTACCGGCCCACGCAGCCGTGAGAACATCACATCACGGGGGCGACCGCACCCTGGCGAGCGTGTACCACCGCTTTGTGCGGGAAAAGTCCAGATCGGGGTGAAGGCTGTCTGCATATATGCTACGGTCCTTCACGCGGTTTGAGAAGGCTTCCTCCACCGCTCCCCCCAGCGTCCATTGCAGTTTCAGTGCCGTCTCTCCCCCCCCCCGGAGTGAGTCGTCGAGCCCCCCGCGCCCCCAGCCCTGCACTGCGTCTGACGGCCCCGGAGAACTGGTGCAAGTGAAGCATCGCGAGCAGATCCGCGAGCCCAGCCGCCGCGCAGATCGCTAAAGACTCGACGGCGAGGCAGACAGGCCAGCACTCCCGCCGAAACAGCCACCGCGAGAGCAGACGGCGCCACACAATTGCTTTGGGCGCGCTGCAGATCAACCCGGTAAGTTTCGAGAAGACGATGACACGTCCGCGCCGACCGGTGCCAGAGAGACTGACAACATGGCAGCAACGTTGCAACGACCAGGACGCCAGGGGCTGGGTACCTGGGCAGGTACCTGTCTGTGCGCGCATCGCATCTCGAGCGATTTGAGATCTGTGGAGACGGGAAAGAAGCAAAGCCACGGGTCGGCCTAGGAGCGCTTAACCTTATAGCTTAAGGTGTTTAAGGTGTCGTGCAGCTGCACCGTCCCTCCAGAACCGCCAGCACCGCCAGCACCGCGCGCACCGCCAGCACCGCCAGCGCAACCAGCGCAACCAGCGCAACCAGCGCAACCAGCGCAATCAGAGCGCGCCCGCCAACTCCCGAGCCGACTCTGCTGCCCGCCCGGCTGTCAGCGCCTCGACGTCGTCGCGCGCGCTCTCGACGACCGACGACTCCAATCTGCTGGATAAAGTGCGCATTGCGCTGCCAGTTGGCCCGGGCTGTGCGCTCCTCCACGCCGAGGAGTCCGCGCATTGACGGATTGCCCGCCACCAGCACCTCGCAGCGGCAGCTAGTCGAGGATCGCACCCCCTGTGCCGGCTAAAGCAACCGCCCCAGATCTCCCTTGAAGCGAGCCAACAACGGCATTCTCACTGTGCTCGAGGGCCTGCCGTCGCCGCTTCGGGCCAGCCCTGGAGCTTGTCCGCGCGCGCACTCGCGACAGAGCCCCCGCCCGCCGTCTGGCAGGCGGCCGCATCGGGCGCTGGAGTCAGCACCGCGCGCACATCGGCCAGCATCCAGCAGCTGTCAGCAACCAGGACGCTCGCCACTGCCGGCGCCGTTGGCTGCGGACCCAGTGCGTCGGATTCGCCGCGACAGCGCGTGAGATTGAGTGTGCGGCGGCGTGGTCGTGCTGCTGCTGCTGCTGCGAGGAGCCCTCTTCCAAAGCGCTGCTGCTGCTGCTGCGGCTGCTGCTGCAATAATGAACCAAGGTAAGTCAGCCTTAAACCACTGCTCTGCTGCTGCTGCTGCTGGCGACGGCGGCGCCGTCCTCCGCATTCTTCCCCGACGCCCGCATTCCTTTTCTCAGCGCCCTTATATTGCCCCCCCCCCCCGCCGCTGCCCCGTTGCTGCTGGCCTGCCCGCCGCGCTGCCAGCCTGCCGCGACCTTGCTACACACTGTGCCCGCGGGTCCTGTAGTGCGCTCTTGCACGCCGCCGCCGCTGCCACCCGATCGCGGAGCCCCCCCGTGGCACCGCAGGCCCACGCGCGCTTCTCGCCGCCGCTGCCCTCGACGGGTGCACGTTGTCCGTTGTTGTCACACTCTTGTTCAACCGCACGCCGCCTGGCCGCGACTGATTGGCTGACTCGCGCCATAAGCAGTGCTCCAACCTCCTCTGCCATTGGCATCGGACAGCAACCCCTTCTCTTCGGAGCAAGAATGCAGCGACCACATTGGTGCTCATGCACATCATAGTTCCTTTGCAGCTGGCGTTTCCGATCACCACCCACGCCGCGAGGGGCTGCTGGGCCACTCATCGTCGGCCTTCCTCAACCCTCTGCCTCCCGCCAGCATCCAAGGCCGTTACAGACCCGACGCACAGTAAGTCCTCCCTCCATTGGCCCCCCCCCTGCCCCCTACCCTTCCGGCCTGGCATGGCAGCCTCCGCAGCGCTGCCTTGTCCTGCGGCCCCCAGTCCTCTCCCGCCTGCACTCGACGCCTCCTCGCCTGGTGCTGCCGTCGCGCCCAAGCTTTGCTCTCCACCACGGCCGAAACAAACACGTCGTCGTTTCCTCCAGCTAAGCTGCTGCTGTCGCACCGTTCCGGATGCATGGCACACCTGGTCCTTCCAGCAGACCGGTCTGTCACATTGATCACACGACAAGCCTAGCGGCAATGCCATATCGTCCCTGTCCGGCTTGACAACTTATACTGTGCCACCCAACTCCCCGGTTACACATCGCTGTCGTTGGCATCACCTCGCCGGCTAGCTTTGTTTTGTTGGGTTGACTAACCCTCGCCAGCAGGTACCAGCAAGGCTCCTTTTCCGACACGGGATCGGGGTCCATTTCGTCTCCCGGCTCCAACGCCTCGTCGTCACTGGCCTTCCCAGCCTTCCCCCAACAAGGCCCCGCTCTCTATCCTAGTCCACTCACTCTAGCAAACACGTATTCGAGTGCTGCCCCGTCCACCTATTACTGCGGTAACATGTCGAGTCGAAGGCAGTCGGCCATGTAGGTAGCCTTTGTGGCGCATTCGTGCCTGTAGAACCCGAGATTGCTTTGCATGACAGCTGACAGCGACACGATAGTCTTGATTCTCCATCGGCGGGCATGTTACCTCCAGCGAGATCACCTGGGATGAACCACTCGGTCGTACCCGTACTGGGCGGCTCCATCAGAGATAATTATACCACATCAACGCCAGGCCTGCTCCGTCACCCTCACACCCTCTCCCCTCGCCATTCAGACATTTCCCGCTACGGTTCTCTGCCTGACACCCCGAGAAGCGTCCTGCCCACTACCATGTCCATGCCCGGATCCACTTACCCCAATCCCATCATGTACCCGGCACCGTCCGATCGACTGTCCGTCAACGAGAGCCCGCCCTTCAATCCGCAGGACAGCTTCGCCAAGATCCACTGCGATCAGGTCGAGGTTACGCCCACCATCATCGCAAAGGTCGACAAGGGCTTCTTCCGGTCTAATGACGATGTGTGGACGTGCTATCGGAGAAACTACTTCTCCGTCAGCGTGTCCTACACGCTGCATCCCTGGTACTCGGGCGGCAGATTGTATCTGACGCACGCGAACAGCAAGACTCCAGAGCGAATTTACGCCATGGCCGTGTCACTCGCAGCGGCCGTTGACGGCCACACGGGGAAAGCAATTGAGCTGATTCAGCACACGCCAAAACGCGACAAAGGGCCGCAGATTCCCATGAAGAAGGAGCTCCTTCCCCCAACCCCGCCGGGAAAGAGCCACGACCACAATTACGGCATGAACAGCTACCACCAGCCGGCGCAAGTGCCAGGTCCAGATCTGCCAGCGCAAACCGAGACCGACAGCCAGAGCTTCAGCCCGACGTCTCACGCCAACAGCAACTCCCAGCATGCCTTTGAGCGGATCCAGTTCAAGTCGGCAACCGCCAACAACGGCAAACGACGTGCCCAACAGCAATATTATCATTTGATTGTTGAGCTGTGGGCCAATCTGGCACCGCGAGAGCAAGAGCCCCGCTGGCAAAAGATTGCAGCCTGCTCCTCGTCGCCCGTCGTAGTCCGTGGCCGGTCACCAAGCCACTACCAGAACGAAGGCCCCCACAACCCCGGGACGTCTCGAGGTGGAGGCGGTTCCGGACTCGGTGGGGGTGGGCATTCGTCGCTGGGGCCAAATGGTGGATCAGCATATGGCGGAGGGTACAGTAACGGTCTTTCAAGCAGAGGAGGAAGCGGGTTGGGCGGGGGAATGTATCGCGGCAACACTTACTCTCTGGATCCAAGCCCGGTTGGAAGCCATTCCGTCAGTTCCGCGAGCTCGCTAAGCGGAGGCCCGCCAGAGGGGCTTGTCGGAGACCACCAGATGGTAGACGACGAAGACAGCAAGATGATGGACGAACACAACGGGTACCAGTACTACCCCGCTCCAATATACGAGAACATCCCGTCCAAAATCGAAGGGACAGCACAACCTCTCCCGGAGCGAAGGATCAAAGAGGAGTATCCTGGCCCCGCGGCCATTACCACAGGGTGGCAGGTCGGCGGCTGCGGGCGATTTCAGGGAATGGAGACCAGCCGTGGCTACTACCCAGACGTGCACGCGTACGCAGGGTAGTGATCCAATGCTTCGCTTCCCAATATTATTATCTACTCCCTGGCCGGTTCCATTCGACGACAGCTACTGTGAGGAACACGGCGTATCGCCACGAGGGACAGCAGGCCTGCTTTGCGCGTTCACCTCCCCACGGACGTTCTTACCCCACTACTCTCCGGATCTGCGACTACATGTTAACACGCGTATATCTTAATTCCTTCAGTATGGGCGCCGCCCGTGCCCCGACCAATCACATCAAACACACAGGCGAACTGTGCACGGACGACGCTCGCCACAGCATAAAATCGCAATAGTGCCAGGATCAAGCGGGCGGGGTGACCCGGCGAGCGCATAACAGACAATTATCACCAGTCTCTTAAGCAGACCCGTACGGGGAAGCACCTAGCGGCCTTCCGAATGCGGGACGTTCTACTTTGACTGTCCGGGATGGCTCTACGCGACACCACACGCTGATGCGCACGCCGCCCTCTCCATTTCCATACCCAGACGACACATTCTCCTCCATACCTTGTCTGCAACATGCGCCTATGTGCCATGCCATGACTGCTATGACCTGCATGAGCGTCCCATCTCCTTCTACTTCTCCTTCGGTTTCAATGTTCTCGTATTTCCTTAGTGTGTGTCTTATTATTTGGTCTGCCCGCATCATTTGGTTCTGCGAAAACGGTGTTGGGTGCTGGCTAGGCCCTTGGGATCTGTCATGGGAATACTACTCTTGGAATATGCAATATGGGTTGGTATGTGCATGCTTGGAGCTTATTGGAAAAAATATATGGCCCTGAAAATGCGCGACTTGTCGGTATGCCAGCGGCCGGCGTGCCCCACGAGGTCCCCTTGTGGAGGTGGGCTGGCTCGGATGGCGTGGTCAGGGCTGTATGAGTCATGGGTTATGGTTATGGTCATGGTTATGGTTTAAGGTTATGGATAGGGTTATGGGCTATGGTTTCTTATGTTCCCGTATGTATATCGATATGGATGGGACGCAACATGGATATGGCTGCGAGCGACAGACACGTGTAAAGAGGAGGACGTGACGATGGCTAATGATGGCGGTATTGTGAACTGTATGATTATATAGCCCTGATAAAAAGCTTGTGAGTGTTCTGAACCAATGCCAACTGCTGATGCAGGGGTATGTGTTGAAGTGAAGTCCAAACTGCCTTTGCTGGCGTCGAGCTGTCAACGAGGAGTCGCCGTGATGGCGGCCGTCTAGCGATGTGCTTAGAGCGAACCATCCCCCCACGCACACTTCCGATGTTCTTCCTTCCCGATGTTCTTCCACGCAGTACAGACTGGCTGAGAATTTATATTTCCCGAGCTGCATTCTCACCTACAGTACTAACTCCAGTATTGGAATAGTTTGGGCGTTTCAGAATAGATTTTCACTTGCTGTGTGTGTTGTTCATGTGTTTTCCCATGTCCAGGTCGCCAGCGCTGTCGTCATTCCCCTTACCTAGCGGGCGATCCCGGCCAAGTGCCTAGTGCCCGTCGCGTCGCACGCCAAAAAAACCTTCTGTCCACCTCAAGCCTCACATTCAACACCAACACAACACCTCATTCCCGGTCCCAACCCAACCCAACCCAACGCACCACGTCACCGTACACCCGCCTCCCACACCATCCCACACTTCACCATCGCCACCGGCACCCCTCGCCCTACGCCGCGCTGCGAGACGCGACAGCACAGCAACAATGCCATGGTACGACACCGACTCTTGGCTCACAGCCGCCTTTGCGCCGCATCCCGCGACCATGGCCTTCACGCTGCTGCTCGTTATCGCGCTCCCGATTCTGCTGCATACCTTCATCTACAGGAAACAGACTCCGACTAGCTTGCCTGGGTTTGTGCTGCTTGGGCCGAGTGGCGCGGGGAAGACGGCGTTTGTTACTTTGGTGAGTGGCTTTTGGAGGGGGAGGAGGGAGATGGGCAGATGGGGAGGGGGCCGTTTTCTGCGGCGTGTAGATTTGGTGGAGGGCACTTGGGCTGTTGGTTCTTGCGGCGCGTACGTCTTGGTGCATGCCTCTTGCGGCGCATGAGACACGGCAGTCGCTCCTCGTTGAGCGCTTTCCGCGCAGACAGATGGCGCCTTCCGCGTAGACAGATGGCGCCTTCCGTATACGCGGATAGCCACATGCAAACAGCATCTTCCCCTGAGCCGCGCGCTGATGTATATAACCACAGGCCGAGCGCAGCGCCGTCGCCCAAACCCACACGTCCACCTCTCCCCTCGCCATCGACGCCATTCTCCCCGACACCATCGTCCCTACCTCGGCGCACTATCGCTCTCCTGGCGATCCTGCGTATGAGCGCGCTCGCCGCCTCCTGCTCCAAGACACACCTGGCCATGGAAAGCTGCGCCACTTTGCCGCGGCGCAATTGGCCAACCCCATCAACGTCCGCGGTATAATCTTCGTCGTCGACGCAGCGGCTGTGGCCGACGAGGCAGGGCTTAACGAGGCAGCCGAGTACCTACATGATGTGCTGCTAGCGCTGCAGAAGCGATACACCGGAGCCAAGACCAGCAAAGGGCCGAAAGAGATCCCTGTCCTGATTGCAGCCAACAAACTAGATCTCTTCACTGCGCTCCCGCCGCACCTGGTCAAGATATCGCTCGAGCGGGCCATATCTGAGGTCAGGAAGAGCAAGGCCAAAGGGCTGAAGGATTCAGGAGTCGCCATGGGCGGCGAGGATGACGGCCTAGACGAGGAGAGGGAGTGGCTGGGCGAGGGCGGCGACGGGCCGTTTGAATTCCGGCAGATGGAGGAAGTGGGCACAACGGTCACGGTCAAGGGCGGCAATGTCATTGGCGGCGATGCGGCAGACGTGCAGAGCTGGTGGGAGTGGATTGCAGAACACCTGTAGATGCAGAGCACAGCTCGCTGGGACACGTGCATGTGTCAGCCTTGTCGGACCCGATGAGGATGAGTCTGGAGAGCTAGCCGTCTTTCACCGCCGGTCATTACCAAGGACCGCCGATCGCCCCAACCATGCCCTTTCCGGTCAGCACCCGCTGTGTTTGCGGCCTCGCATTGGACACCTATCTGGATTGTCTGGCCCTGAATCCCTGTGCGGACTTTGCCTTGGTGGCTTCGTCGCATCGGAGGAGAGGTCAGTAAGGCGAACTGGGAAGGGTTGCGTGGCACCGGTGAAGGGATGGGGATGGGGGTAAGCGAATTGGGGACAGGGCCAGGGGAACAAAGGTCCTACTCGCTGGGCTTTCTACGGCGTCATCTTTCTCAAGGACGGCTAGAATCAGCTTTTTCCAATACAGTGGTTATTGGGCAGTGGAGCTGGTTTCTATGACCTTACGCTAAAGTCTTGACTTGTTCGGTGCTGTGCCGGGTGCTGGTTAGTGTCAACACTGTGATGGTGATGGTGATGGTGATGGTGATGGATAGCTAGCCGCAAACCCAACATCACCATTTTACCTCTACACCACCCACCCACTCCCCATCACCAAACCAGATCCCCCCTTCCCCACATCCCATCCCCCTTCCACCAAAAACAACCCCCAACCCTCCTCCCCTCCTGCAACGGCTCCCTCCCCTCCCAGCACAAAAGCACCGTCACACAGCACCAAAAAGCCCTGCCCAGACCCACAGGGCTGACGCTCCAGAGGCGCTAAAAGTGGGGCACCCGTCCCAGCCCTACGGCAGGCCTCCCACTACTTACACTAGATGCCTTCCTCCAGAAACTCCTTCTGCGACCGATGGGTTTCTGTGTTTGGAGGAAGAGGGCGGGCGGGCTGACGGGGTGCGCTGTGGGGCTGCGGTGTTGGAGGATGGAGGGAGGGATGGATGGGGGACATGGGGAAGCGATGGCGTGGTGGTGGTGCGTGGTGCGTGATTTCAAATCTCGTGCTGGCTGTGTCTGTCTGTGTGTGGGTGGGTGGACGTGGCGGGCTGGTCGTGGGTTGTCATCTGTCTTCACGGTCATGTTGCTCGGACATACCCGTTTTTTGATGCCGAGTGGAACGGATGGTGGAGCGGATGGTCAGCTGGAACTATATCTAAAGCGTCACGGTGGCGGTGGGCGGTGGGCGGTGCGATACGGGCCGAACCTAGTGCGTGCAGAGTTAGATGTCGGGGCGCCTTATTTACATAGACCCCGGGCCGTTGTTTACCGGCTACGGACGGGCTGCGTTGGCGCGATGGACGGGCGTTTGCGGGCGCGGGAGGGGGGAGAGGGGAGGAGGAGGGCATGTCGGGTAGGGGGGAAGGGGGAGGGACGGGGGAACTATGCCGTGGAGATGGAGGTTGAGGTGAAGGGCGTTGACGGGCTTGGAGTGTGGTGTCAGCTTACTGTACATGTAGATTTTCATCGTGGGGATGAGGGCCCGTCTCTGATTTCTTTTCTTTTCTTTTGGTCTATGGCACTATGCCCCCCTCCCATCTGTCTATCTCCCTCGAACCTACCCACCATACCCTCCTCTCTACCATCACCCGCCCTTCTTCCCTCCCCTTTCCTTCTCCCCGTTCCCTCCCCCCTTCCCCCAGTCCCGTCCGCACAACCCGTTTCCTCCCATACTCTTATCCCTCAGTAGGATCGTGGCACAGTGCATCAAAAGGATTTTGTACCGACGTCCAGCTAGTGCAGTATGTAGGTAGGGCTGAGTAACCGACCACGCGCTAACCGCATTTGGGGGATGTGCCGTGGGCTCCGCTTCCTTCCCGGAGAGTTCCCGGGGGCGGCAGGGGGTTCTGTGCCGGGGGTGCCTGGGGAGAAGAAAGGAAGGGGGTAGGGGGACCATGGAAGATGGGCAGGGGGAGGCGGGGGAGGAATTTGAGGCCAAGGCACGGGACGGCGAGGTGGAGACTGGGAGGGGTTAGCGCACCTTCGGTCGGCGATGGTTTGGGGAGTAGATGGGTCAGTAAGGTGGGTTGCAGTGGATTGCGTCTGTATGTGTGGCACGGGGGTTGATGTTGGCGATGGATGGGCATGGGCATGGGCATGGTGAGGATGACGGGCTCAGCTTATTTGCATGCTTTGGGTCCGGCCATGGATGGATGGAGGGATAGATGGAAGGGAGGGTGACGACCCGGCCGCTCCCTCCCTCCCGGGGTGTTTGGTTCGCGCCATCGGTGGGGAATGGGCGGTGTGGGGACTATTACACCGAGATGTGTCCGTTGCCGACGCTCTCGTCGGAACAATACCATGACCTCGGCACCTGCTGATTCGCACACGGAATATTTGCTCGTGCGCGACTAATGATAATACTAATGGTAATGCTAATCTTCTCGCTGATGCTGATGCCCTTCTGGCCTGAGCTCAAAGCCTCAACAAACTCCACCATGCAGATGGATATACCCAGGCCAGCCCGTCTAAGAATACGAACGTCTGCAGAGTGCAGAGTGCAGAGTGCAGGGTGGAGCAACGGCCACGGTCATGGACGGCCACGCGGCAAATGTACCACAGCAGGTCGTAGCGAGAATGAGGCATCAGGCACGAGGCAACCGGGCAACCACGGGGGCTTGGCTGCACATGCTAATATAATATATGGGTATCTTGGAGCTTAGAGTGGATAGTGGTAGTGCAGGGGAGAGGGGAGCTGGGGAAGGGGAGGAGTGAGCTGGAGATGGATATCGTTAATTAGCCCGCCCGGGCGGTGAGTACGAGCAGATGCGGGCGCAGGTGGTGAGCTGGGAGGTGGATGGATTACTCGCAGTTGCTCGAACTTCTCCGTGGATTTATCACTACGTATAGGTACGGGACTTTGTGTTTTCTGATTGGGGCATGCCGAGTCGACAGACCAGCCCGAGACAAGGAAGCGATACAACTATATCGGGAGTTGGAGCTTGTCGATCATGGGCGGCTTGAATCGTAGCTCAACGTTCTCTCGCATGCACGTTTATTGTATACGAGAGCGTTAGGTTGGGCGGTCGTGTTGAGAGGCCGGGCATGGAAAATGATGTGCGCTGTCGGTAGTTGGATGAAGTCCCGGATGTACCAGGGGGTTAGACGGCATGTACTGTGCTGCACGACGCTATCTGGCTAATCTATGTGGAACGTGATGGGCTTGGGTGCAGATGGATGTTGTGGAAGGGAGCGAAGAGCGGCTCTTGGGAAGAGGGGAGATGGGGGTGGGGAGGTGTTGAGATATATGGATGACTGGTGCCGAGCTGTCAGGATGATGGATGAGTGGTGAGGGCGGATACAACGTGATGAGTGGGGCCCCGGCGACGGAATGGGACTAGTGGCATGGGTAAGGCTGAGATGTAGCCTCGGATCAGTCTAGCGCCGCGCCGCTTAGAGGCGGGAGAAGACTTTGTTTGGACTTCGTGGGTGAGGGGCGGGATGGCGACATTGACAACACACGACTTGACGGGCTTGCACCACTGCAATTGACGGCGAATTCCTGAATACGATTCTTCGCGACAAGTGCAAGAGGACATTTGACACAACAGACAGTCTTTCGCAACACCTTCCCCGCAATTGAAACTCCTAGAGAGAGAGAGAGCGCGGACAACTCCCTCGAACACCTCACCCACCTCTGCCTCCACCCTCACCACACATCATGTCCACTACCACCCGCCCGGCCCTCCCCCCCGCGGTCATGGACTCCATCACGCAGCAAATCGGCAACACGCCGCTGGTGCGCCTAAACAAGATCCCGCAATCCCTCGGCCTCAAACCCACCGTCTACGCCAAACTCGAAATGTTCAACGCGGGCGGCTCCGTCAAAGACCGCATCGCCCTCCGCATGGTCGAGCAGGCCGAGCGCTCCGGCCGCATAAAACCAGGCGACACGCTCATCGAGCCGACATCGGGCAACACGGGAATTGGCCTCGCGCTCGTGGGCGCCGTCAAGGGCTACAAGACCATCATTACCCTGCCCGAGAAAATGAGTCCGGAGAAGGTGGCCGTGTTGAAAGCGCTGGGCGCGGAGATTATTAGGACGCCGACGGCGGCTGCGTGGGATAGTCCCGAGAGCCATATTGGAGTCGCCAGGAGGTTGGTCAAGGAGTTGCCCAATGCGCATATTCTGGATCAGTATTCGAATGTGGATAATCCGCTGGCGCATGAGCTGGGGACTGCTGAGGAGGTGTGGGAGCAGACGGGCGGGAAAATTACGTGTTTGGTTGCGGGCGCGGGGACTGGAGGCACGATTACGGGCTTGGCCAGGGGACTGAAGAAACATAAGAGTAGCATCCAGGTTGTCGCGGCGGATCCGTTTGGGAGTGTGCTGGCTTTGCCGAAACAGTTGAATGAGGAACACGCGAATGAGGGGTACAAGGTTGAGGGTATCGGGTATGATTTCATTCCGGAGGTCTTGGAGCAGGATGTGGTGGACAAGTGGTACAAGACGGAGGATCGGACGGCGTTCCAGTATGCGAGGAGGTTGATTGCCGAGGAGGGCATTTTGTGTGGCGGGAGCAGCGGGAGTGCGATGGATGCTGCGGTTAGAGCGATCAAGGAGTTGAACTTGGGAGAGGATGATGTAGTGGTTGTGATTCTGCCGGATAGTATCCGGAGTTATCTCAGCAAGGTATGTATCTCCCCTTCCTCTTCCCTTTCCCATTCGCCCCCTATCCTAGATCTGCCATATACTCATATATACACAGTTCGTCGACGACGACTGGCTCGCCGCAAATGACCTCCTCCCTCCCCCAGCCTCCTTCCCCCCTGCCCCCTCCACCCACACCCGCCGGACCTCAACCGCCACCAAAGATGACGCCTTCCACGGCGCCACCATCTCCGCCCTCCGCCTCAAACCCGTCACCACCATCCCGACCGATTCCCCCTGCGCCGAAGCCATCGAAACCATGCGCGAAAAGGGCTTCGATCAACTCCCCGTCTCGCATTACTCAGCGGGCGGCAAGCCGAGACTCGTAGGCCTTGTCACACTGGGCAATCTTCTGAGTTTCATTGCGGCGGGGAGGGCCGGCCCGAAGAGCAAGGTCGAGGACGTCATGTTTGATTTCCGCAAGCTGAATGAGGTGGTCACGGATTTGGGGCGGCTGCATTTGGATGGGGTGGGGGAGAAGAAGGGCGATGCGAAAAATGAGACGAAGGGGAAGAAGGGGAAGGATAGGGATGCGTTTGTGGAGATTACGAGGGATACGAAGTTGAGTGATTTGAATCGGTTTTTTGAGTGGAATAGTGCGGCGGTCGTTACGGAGAGGGTGGACGGCGAGTTGAGGGCTAGTGCTGTGGTTACAAAGGTGGATCTTTTGACTTGGATGGTGAGGCAGAAGGGGGTTAATGGGGTGGAGTAGATTGGTGTTGGGGTGGGTGAGAGGGTATCCAGTGATAGGGAGTGGAGAGGGAAACGTGCACTCTGCGGGAATTCGGGGAGACCCATGGACTGTGCGCGGGAAGTGGGCGATGCTGCATATCTTTGGCGTTAACAGCAACTAACAAGGACGGCGATTTGAGGGACAAGGGCTCGAAGACATCAACTAGTCCTTCTAGATTACATTAGTAGATTAGATTTCAACATCTACAATTTACATGGATCGGTATTCACTGATCATCATCATCATCATCATCATCTTCATCTTCATCACCACCAATTCCCAGTTCCCCATTCCCCCCCCCCCCCCCCCCCCCCCCCCCCCTTGTTCAGCATTTTCCTTGTGATTATTCACAGACGGTCGTCCAATCTATTCCCCACCTTGTTTCGGATGGAGGGGAAGGTATATAAACACTCCTCTCCCCACTACCTTTTAGCCCTCCACTTCCTTCCGTATTTCCCCCAGGGACTAAAAAAGAAACGAAACCCAGCTTATGTACGGACCTAGACGACGGAATAAAATATCTCCTCGTGAAACAGCCAAGGGCCTTAAAATGGTACACCAGACAGCAGCATGCTGTGTGCAGCTGAACTGTGGACTTAAAACCGTCGATGCAGTAACTAACGATTCAGGGCCTAAAAATAACATACACGAATCCCACATATGGAGCTGGGAGCGCGATCGAGAATTGACTTGTGAAAGAGCTGAGGGGACGTAAAAGGATAACCCAGATTTCGAATATGCTGTGCAGAGCTGCTGGGAGAACTTAAAAGGAAGCTTTGAAAAGCTGATGTGTGCTGTGGAGCCCGGTGGGGGAGTAACATGTTTCTTCTCACGAAGGGAATCGGAGAAGGGAAATCAACGTATCTGCCAGCCCATGTGCGGGGCTGGACGGTGGGGTGAAGGGTTTCTTGTTGAGAGGTGCTGGGGCTTGGGGGGGAATAACGGGGCTGTAAAATAGGGGTAGAATTGTGGGATGGGATGAAATACTGATACTTGTGGCTTCGCTGGGGGAGGAAGACTTCGCGCAGGAGGAGGTATGGTGCCGGGCTTAGCTTTGGGAAAAAAGGGTAAACGATCCTTGGAATGTTTGGAGCTGGGTGGTGGGTCGGGATAGCTACGCTGGGAACTGGAATTATGACTGGTGCAGCTATATGTCGGGGTGGGGGTAGGGGTTGAGTGAAGGGGACTCAAAATGTGGACATGTGGGAGGGCTTGGAAATTGAAATGAGAAACTCGGGAACGTATGACTTGGGGAGAGCCGAAAGAAGCTCATGTTGCCAAGTTCTTGGTGTTGGGGACAAAAGAATTCGTTGTGCGATAAAGCGTTCAGGGCTGGGGGAGTTGGGATGGGTTCATAGGGGGAATCGGTTGATGAACGACAAATATTCCCTTCGAGATTCCATGCCCTGGATGGCGCATTTGTAGTGTAAAATTGCCTGGAGAACAAAAAACCTTGGCGGCGTGGGTGAAATGTGCGGAGTGGGTCGGGGGGCCAAATTCTATGCATTTTGGGTAGAGAGAGGAAAGATGATGAGAGGTCGCTACCATGTCACGGAAAGGCAGGTAATGCGTCATGTATTCTGGAACTGAGTCACAAAGAAATAGGATGGAGTAAGAGAAACTTTCTGGGGAAAAGGGAGGATTGAAAAGGCTTCATGGGCGAGAGTACTCGGGGAGGTAAAAAGACGTCACAGAGAGGAATATGTTTTAAATCCAGTCAAAGTTGGTATATGTGTGAGAAGGCTTTTCTGGGGAGCAAAAATTTCAGTTTGAAGCGATCATGTTCCGGACAGAGGGAAAGAGGGGGGGAGGGGGGGGTTTGCAAAGTCTGGGTAAATGGCTCGGGGGAGTAAAGCCAACTATACGACTGATTTATTTTTTGGGTTGGAAAGCTCGCAGATTCCTTTCCATGTTGTGTCTTGGGTGGGGGACTGAAACACTGTCAACAGAGGACCATGTTATGAGGTGGAGGTGAAGTTTGTATACTCTTCCTTGCCTCCTTTGATGACTGAAAGCGGATGTCAAACTGATCATGGTTTGGGGGTCGACTTCGCATCTATATATATATATCCCTTCTTCCCTCTCCATTTTTCATCACTCCCTTGCTCCCACATTCAGCAGCCTCTGTTCAGCCAGTGGAATAAAATAACTCTGCCACTCAGCCATGATCGACATAAAAAGCCACCAGAACATCTTGTTCAGTGCTTCTTCCTGTTGCAAGAATAACTTTGAATATGATGAGGCTTGATGTGCGGGGACCAACTAAAAATATTGACACTAAATGTTTCTGTCCTGGGGATCTCAAAATTTGAGGAAAAGACCTGACATGTTCCTGCTGTTAAGTGTCAGCATACAATTGTTATGTTTGGTTGAATTAACCCCAAAAAGGAACACCTGATGAGTTAAAGTTCCGGGGCCCACTGAAAGCCTTGTTTGCATTTGGTATTTGTTGTGGGGCTCCAGACGAGGGAGAAAGAATATAGAATTTGGGGAAGGCCTTTCCCTGCGTCACCTAGCCCGAGTTGAGTCATTTATGAACCAAAACAAAAGGAAATGGTATGCATGCGTGGGGGACAACTAAGCCCTTCAATACCCCGTCTGTAATGTAGAGACTGACTTCGAATTAAAAAGAATGCTTGCTAAGAGGGCGACTCAGAATTTCAACAGAATGTAGATTTTGACTTGGTGACTTCAAATCAGCACAGTACTTTCAAATGCCCTAGTAGAGTTGAAGTACTTCCTTATCTTTCATCGTTTCTTGGGGATTCAACCACAGAGAGATAACCGCTATGTTGGGGAGGAGACTTCGGGCTTCAGTACTCCTTTGTGCACATTGAGAATTAAATATAAAAGTGAATCTGGCTATGTTTCAGTTCATATGCAAGCTCTAATCAAACTATGACTTGGCTCCGCCAGTTTCTTTCTGCATTAGGTGGACTCTAAATATGACGTGCACATGGACCTTTGAACGGCAGAAAGAGCACCGCTGAATATTTCAATGTTCGTGCGGTAATTGAATATCGTTGCGCTTTTTCATCTTCCTCCGAGGCAGAATATTTGAACCAGGATCGCCATGTTCCGGGCGAAGACGTTTCAACTTCTGCATCCTCTCTCCACCGCTCACAAGTCCCCAATAGAAACTTCCAGTTTAAGTTCTTGTGTCTTGGATTTGTGTTCAACTCGTTCCGTTCCACGTATGCGCTCTCCTTGGGAAGCAAAAAGACTGAGAGAGAAAGGACGATGGCTCGAGACACAACTAAAGCTCCGCACTCCCTCATTCGTTCTTCAGGAACAGAAATGAGGCAACTTCCTGCTATGTTCTGCAAGTAACCCAAATATCCTTACTTTAGCCACAGCCTATTCAGTTTACCGTCAAATACATGCCAGCACAACCGGATGTTTCATGGCGTGACATGGCGTCCTCCCTCGGTAACGAACATCTGATCAAACTTTCGGTCATGCGTTGGAGACTATCGCAACTTTATATCACTTCTCCCCCTCCCCATAGCTAACGGCCAATTATACAGACGGTCATAGTGCTAGGACGTAACTCCATCTTTACAATGCCTTTGCCGTCTTCATGAAACTTGAGCATGGATTAGAATCCGCCTATTTTTATGGAGTAAATGAAAAATACGCAACTCTTTGTCTTCATGTTCGCGATTGGATCTCCCTCCCTACTGCAGAAGAAAAGGGAAATTCAAGGAGGGGTGAATGATAGCCGAGGCGACTCCTCCCTGCTCACGATGCCTGGGGAATGCTGTGCGGAACAATAGCTCGACGAAATGACGCTATATGCCCACGTTGTGAGAGGATATGCTTTGTCTTGAGTTCAGATAGCCCCGAGATATCGGAGAGATCGTTTCTGAACCTTCTTTTCAAGGGTCTGTGGTTCAAAAGAGATTTCTCTCACACCTATTCATTGCCCCAAACAGAGGTCTTGCTGAAGCAAAAGTTGGTAGAACTCTTAGAAATGCGCGCTGGGGAAGTAGGAGGACATGTGGAGACGGCATCTTTGTGTCACCAAACCTTCCCCATGGGTGAATAGAGTGGAAATCAACCACCATGTGGATATTGAAATGTTCGTGCCTTCGGGTTCTCCTTCAAGAATCAAATTCACTGATTGGAGTTTTGATGAGAGACATGAGTGAGAGTGAGATATTCCTCGCTATTCCTCTCCCCCCCCGCTTCCCCAAATCTCTCCCTTCTTTTCTGAAGCCTTTGGAATGCCAGATCGGGCCTTGTCACATCTTGTATCAAAAGGCTTCATCTATAATTACGTGCCTGCAGCCTTGGGACTTCCTTTTTCGAACGAAGATCCACAAACGGCATAAGAATCTCCCAATTCTGTGGTAGAGGCGAGGGAATAAATCAAGATGTGGGATGATAAGTCTTTGGGACTAAGATCAAGAATACAGGAAGGCTCATTGCTGCAAATTCATGTTCATGGACTTGGTCCTTCTTGCTCCGAGGAATGAAAACGAACGACGGCTTTCTCCATGGCGTGGTCGAAATAGGAGCGAGTATTTTAAGCCCCTCTTCTTCCCCTTCTCTGCTCCTCCATCTTTGCCTCTGGGGTACTAAAACTGGAAGCTGACGGACGCATGTCCTGGACTGAGAATAATCTTTTTTCATAATTCCGGTATGTCTATGAGCTAGAGTCTTCTATCTCTTTCAAGCTACAACAACTTCGCAGCAAAACCATCCGTGTGTAAGAGAAGGATTTAAGAAGATGAGAAGCCGATAGCCTATGTGGGTTGGAGCTCGATTGCTGTTCACGATTGAAAATTAAGATTGCTCGTAGCAAATGTGCGGGCTTGAAAGGATTGCAGAATTCATGACTTCAAGCAATTATGTCTGAGAGGGGTAAAAGCAATGCAGAATCAGTGAAAGAATGTCTGAGCGCGCCGGAACTACTCCGACACCTTCTTGTTGGGATGGCACGGACGAAGGAATGAGATATAAAAGACCCAGCGCCCTCCCTCTCTCAATCAACCTTTGCACATCGGCTATTTCCTTGCCTGGACTAAATTTTTATAGAGACATTCAATATTCTCTGGAAAGAGGGAAACTCAAATGCAGGATTCCTGTCCTTTACGTTTCCTCCATCTACACTTCCCCTCTTGAATAAAAAGTTCCTCAACCGCGCTGAACGTTTTGGCAAGAAGACTCTTGGTATTGAAACATTATTAGGTTGATTAAATGCCTCTATATCTCTATCTATCTCTTCTGCGCCTCCTATACCACAGTTCCCCGGGGTGTAAAAGATCCTAATACCACGAAAACATGTTGGGGAACAAGGACTACCAAAGTCGAAATAGGAGAGTCTTCCTTTCATTCCACCCCCCCTCTCCCCCCGGAGAATATAGCCTCCTTCTCCCAAATGCAAGGCAGTATGGAAGCAGTTCGTGGATGGATAGATGACAACTAAAAGCGAAATCCATATGGTTCATGTTTGCGTGGCCGGGACTTGCATCTATGCCGCGCACAATCAATGAGAAATGGATGGCGGAATCAAAGAAAGATTTGTCCGAAATCTACGTTTAGGATACTTGAACCCCCGTACCAGCCGGCGAAGTAGAACCCTAACGCATTCGCACAAAATAAAACACTTGGAGTTCTAATCGATGATTGTAGCAGCAACGTCTCTTGCAATTACTCAAAAGTTTGGTTTCAGCACACTGATGTTATTTCTGAACTGGAGAGGCCCGGAACCCCAAAAAACCACTGGAAGTACCCCCAGAAGCTTTGTAGTTGTGAACAACCAAAATTCAGCACCCCAACACTTTATGCGTCGCCGTCATCACAAACCCTCTAATTTCCGCCAGACCTTTCTAGCGGCGATATTCCTTTGTCGCAATGGAGGAAATCCTGGTACAAGGTATACATGAGAGATTTAGGCGCTAAAAGACCATGTTGATCGATCTCATGCTTGTGGGCCTGGAGCAATTACCCCACTGACAATAAATGACGGAAGATAGACCCCTATGGGGATATGTGCGGGGACTAAAAGCTAATTGCAAAAAGATCATGCTTGCGGGAACCATTTTGCGAGCCGAAGCGTTGAAAAGGTTCCGGAATCTCTCATGGATGTCCAAATGTTGGCCTGGCCAGCACCATGTTTAAAATATAAAAGGCATACAAGCCGAGCAATGACTGATGCATCTTGAACTCTGATCTATGGTTGAATGACTTTGTTTGACCGTTCTATCAACTTCTCAATCGAGGGCACTGCGCTGACTGATTTCTGTTCGGGATGGAATGCCTTGCTCATTTTGTCTCTCGGTGTTGTTTTCGATTGGGAAATGACTAAAGTCCTGCGATGGATGCTAAATGGCCTCCCTCGAGAGCAATATTGCATTGAGAGAGCCAATGTCTGTCGCTGGGAACTCCCTCTCCACTCACCCTCTGGGAAAAAACATCACTCTGTCCAATGAAATGGCACACGCACACCCTCGGTATTCAAAAGTGTTAAATTCGACGGCATATGCTTGTTGAACTGTCTTTTCCACTTCCAAATCTCACTTCTTTTCCTTGAACACCTCTCATTTCAAAACTCGAAAAGAAATATGGGGAGGATACATGCTCTGTTCTAAACTCTCTCACAAATGCACTGACGACCTCTCGAAGGGAGATCTCAATAAATCAGCATATTTCACTCCTCTCATTACTACGCACCAAATGATATGGCCGTCAAGCCATGTGGTGGGCTATGTTCACAACCTAATCATTAAGAAGTCTTGCCTTGATAACATACTAAATGCGAACTTACAAGCACCACAATTACCAACTTAGCCTAGTATGGACTCCGCCTCTTCTTTCCCCCCAAAACAAATTTCAAGAGCCACTTCAGTACCGGTTGTGTCTATCCTGCGTCTTGTCCACCTTCCACAAAACCAAAAGCCCGCTTCCAACCGCATGATGAGACCGAACATATATCCAGAGTTTGGTCTTATCTGCTCCAAAGATTATCCCCCAACCTTCACTTCCAAACTTCCCTCCCTTGCGTACGCGAACCGAAACCCACCAAGAGAACGACGATGTCCGCTCCTCTGTGCCGCACAAAACCAACTTCATGACGTGCCATGGGCTGCTCCTTCCGGAGCGAACCCCACATATCCCTTGAACAAAATCAGCTCATAATATCTCCACGTTCGTTCAAATCACAACCTAATGCCCTCGGCAATATGTCCGCTCTCGTGTGTCCAAAAAATGGCAACTCTCATGCGATGATTTCTTCCCCAGTAAAACACCATTTATTGCTCTCCAAAACGATGGATTCACACTGGCATGACGGTTTCCCTTGCCCTCGCCAACCCCTCAAACGATAAACCTCAACGAGATCATTCGCATGGAGGCTGAAAGCAAGGATACCTGGAATGCATCTCCGCTATGCTTGACTTGAGACTATTCTCCTTGTACTTGAACTATATTATCACACATCTCACGTCTTGAAAGTTCCTTCAGTCGGTCTCATGCCCGTGAAGTGATCACCCCATGAAACTTTTAAAAGAGTTTAGCGAAGGTGAGGATGTGGGATGACTTTCGTTTTCAAACGGCTATACGAGAGACATTTTCGGTTCGGGACTAGATAGTGGAGGCCTTCTGCCAAGTCATGATGGTATTCTCCACCTTTCAAGTGTATGTGTACGCATGGTATTTTTCATCACGATCAGAATACGTAGTCACAGGCACATACGTAAATGTATAAGGTTTTGTATATTCCGGTCGCTATCCGCCGACCGTTATTTCCTCAGTGTGCTGCCGCACTATACCTGAACCCTGCCACATATCCCTTAAGTGCGTGTGAGACCGTATCATATAGCCCTACCACTACATCAGCTTGAACGGCTGGGTTCATGTATATGATTAGAGAGAAGGAAAAAGAAAAAGGGATCTAGCAAAAGAACCCAAGGGCAGGAAACCTCCCAGCAAGATTGGCGAAAGGGTGCGAGTCTTAACTCTTGCATGATATTGAGAGTATCCTAGGGAAGGCGGAATCATGAAATGGTGAGGGAAAAGAGTGCCTAGAAGCCATAAAAACCCTTCAAAGCATCCACAGCACATTTGGTGTCAAAAGTAGCCACGCATGACACAAATGCAGCGCCGAAGGTCACGGCAAAAGACCACTCGAGTTAGACCGCCCCTTCATTTCACTTGCCATCCGTTATTTGCAATGTCCTGAAACTCCAGACGCAGAAGACCAGCAAGGCTGCGGCTGTCTGGTTTGGCATCAGACGCTATGTAATGCTCCTTCAAGTCGAAGGTGGCGCCACGGATGCCCATAAACCGAGTGAGAGTTTTGAGCTTCGTTTCCTCGCTCTCCTCGTCCTCGCAGGAATCATGCCAGTGAACGACCAGTTGCTTGAGGTCCGGGGCACGTTCGAGAATCCGCTGGACGAACCGGGCGCGCTCGTCCAGAAGGGCCGGAAAGACAGCGGCGCCCCAATCGTGCCCATCCTCGCGCAGCCAGGCAGTGTCCCAGACAAAGGTGACCTCCACCTTACGGATGTTCTCCATAGGGGAAAAGGCTGCATCGGCAATCTCCTGCAGCGACTCCTCGAAGAAAGAGGTGTGCAAAAAGCTGGCGGTTGCATTGATCTTCAGCACTGCAGTATCGTAGTACCAGGCCTTGGCTTCCCTGTTGAACTGCTTAGAGATGAGGAGGACCTCCTTGGCTGGGGGGAAGCGGTCAATACGGAGGAACTTGGGGATGTGGTGCCACTTCCGAGCAGGATAGAACTTGCGGATAGGCAGAGCAGGTGGGGCAGCGACAACGCTGTCGGCGTCCGCCATTGCGACGTCACCGTCGTCGTCGACTTCTTCGCCTTCGCCATCGCCATCATCGTCTTCAGCCGCGACCTCGGTTTCCTCGTCGTCTTCCTGCTCATTGTCTTCACCATCGTCGTCCTCGTCATCTTCCCCCTCGCCATCGTCTTCAGCAGCAGCCTCGCTGTCGTCATCGTCGTGATCATCGTACGCAGCCAGTACAGTGACAACGGTCGGGTCGGAGACCTGGGCGGCGATTTGTGCGGCGACGTCTCTCTTCTCGAACCAGCGCCGAATTAGCTTCTTCGGCTTATCCTCGCGGACAGAGACCCATTGGTAGACCTCATGCCGCAGCTCGACGGGAATTGACTGCAGCGTGGGCGCAGAAGAAGCAGCCATGGTGGGCGACAGGGTGGGGGTGGTGATGCGGGTGTGGGTCGTCGTTCGGGGTGGGTGGAGGAGCAAAGGGGGCGAGAGCGGGGCAGGGCGGGGGTGTCGAGTTTATATGTTGTCGAACTCGGCTGGCAAGGCTGGGGTTTCAGTGAAGGAGCTATCTGCAGTGAACCAAGGCTGTGTCGCTGCCTGGCGGAAGGTGCGCGGGGCTGCACGCCCGCTCGACACCTGATTTGCGACGCCAAGGAATCCATTGCTTGTGAATCCGTGGAGATTTAGATGGAAGCAGTGAGAGACAAACCGGTTCACTTGGAAGTGAACTAAGATGAAAACCTCTCGTTGCAGCGATGATGGTTGAGTAGGCGGGGGAGCTTGAGGTAGATCTCCACTGAGCTTCCTGACTCATGACAGTGCTTAGTCAGGAGTACTGACTCGTCCTTCGGAATTGCACGTGACCATCTCCACCACCGTCGTCGATATCATGTAAACATTGTTGGATTGGACTACCGTCCAGTAAGTGGAGTTAGGTTAGAGGCTATAGCAGAAATTGAGGTGCCCAGTATACCGCAATCCTCCATGTTTCCCAAGATCTTACCTACGTACGATTTCGAGGACATGTTCGATAGTCCAAATATTATGTTCTTCCAACTTTGCTTTTGGCCAGACTACTAGGAGGAAAATCGGGTTGATTGAGGGTGTGATTATTTCGGTCAACTGCATCACGCCCTGAGACAATTAGCTCTGATTCTTTTCAGGTTGTCAGATCTGGTATACTCATTACCCGAGAGCTGATCCATTCATCTATTACCTTTGCTCACAGTTACACTAGCAGATAGCGCAGTGCATTATTAGTATGAATTTTCACCGAGCCTTTTCACAGACAATCAGCTTTCCAAATTATTCTAAAAACAATACCATTATAAAGTGCAAACCAAATACACAATGTGCTAGAACACTATCCCAGATGCAACACCCAGCTCGTATCATGAAAGTCAAATGCAAACGCCCCATCCCTTTCCATGCCATATCCATCCCAAACCTTCATTCTAAGCGAGCGTAAGAAATAAACCCAACCCATCAATCCAACCGTAATATCCCATCATAACAATTATAACCATCTTCTCCTCCTCGTGACATCCTTAACCCTAACTCTTTGAACCCTAGTACTTGTACAACAGAACCGGCCCACTGGACCCACCGGTCCACTTAACTTCCACATTATCATACACACCAACAATCTCAACGGGCCACTCTCCCGCCGGTGGACACGTGAATGACTCTATCGTCCTGATATCCTCGTACGAAGCCACCTTGTTCGCATCGAACACCAATCTTGCCAGTTGGACATCGCGGCGGTTCCCTGGCGGCCAGCCAGTCGTGCTGCCAGTTGGATACCCCAGGCTCTTGAAGACGTCAACCTTGCGGCTTCCCGTCACCGTGTCGGCGGTGCCAAGCGGGAACTTGAATTGGCATGGCTTGCCGGCGGCGGCGGACGGGATGACGAATTTGACGAGTGTGGTTATGTCGCTGGTGCGGCCATCCTTGAAGACTCTGCCGTTGGGCTTGTTGTAGTCTATTGCGCCGGACCAGACTGAGTAGTGGGAGAGGACCGTAGGTCGGATCTCCTTGAAGGGGTTTGGGACGGCGGTTGTGAGTGCCAGGAAGGTAGTCAGGGCGAGAGTGACAGCGTGCATTTTGAAGGTCGTCCTGAGTAGTGATATTTGAATAGCAAGTGTGAACTTGAAGAAACGGTGTTGTTGTAGTAGCTTGTGTGTTTGGAACTGTGATCTTGAGATGATGCTCCTTAGTGTCAGTGGTCCCTCTCTTTATATACCCATTTCGTTACCCATCCGAGTTCTCACCCTTCGCCTCTTCATGCCATCTATACAGCTTCCATCCGCCTTCTCCAGCCTACGATACTATCTCAGTCTCCCAGTCTCTCCACAACTCGTCAGCCGACCACCTCTAAGCCTAGTGTCTTCACTAACACGAACTCAACTCCTCATCCAGCTCACACATCCTCACGAGATTGCTACGCGGACCTTTACCCGTAGCCGCCTCGGCTACTATGGCAGAGGCTCTGTCTATCATTCCACCGCCCTTACCCCAAACCTCGCGAATCGCATGCCGATGATCGCTTTTTGCCGAGTGTGGCCTGCTCGCTGCGGCATCTGGGGCTGCATGTTCACGATCGCGCTAGGTCGTATTCGGTCAGCTGAGTGTCTATATTAATCTATTCACGAACCTACAAAAGAACAACACCTGAGCGCGCCACCACCAACGCCTTCTCACCGATACTCTTTTTCACCAAAGTCGGAGCTTTTGGCTTTAGTTTACGTCACTGCCTCGAGCAAAATGGTCTATTTGTAGGTCGCATGTCATGTGTGGGCAAAATCCACCTCGTCGGGAATGCGGTGAGCGAGGCATGAGGTGCCATGGTTGTCCGTACAAAAGCCTGTCTCGGTGCCTTTGCTCTCAGCTGCGCAATTTGAAAGGCAGCTGTCTCCACATGGATGATGCAGAACCGAGTGCAGTACAGACGCGTGCCTGTGTTACTGAGCTGATGCATGGAGGGATTGAGATGATATGTTTGGCTGATTCTCGACGCCGAGAACCCTGTTAGATGTAGTTATTGAACGTTCGTAATTCATGTCTTCGTATAAGTTACTGTTCGCAATATAACATGTACGGTCAAAAGAATCCACCGCCCAATTTTCCAACCCAGAGTATGCGGAAAGGGAGCATCGAAGGAAAGCGGTGAATGCGAATCTCACACCATGATACCTCCTCTTGACCCTCGGTCGTCCGTTCTCTGGAGGGCTCATAGGGTGTGCAAGTCGACCTCCACGATCGGCCCCTTGTAAGACTTCTTCGCATATATGACATAATAGCCAATGCTAAAGAGAACCACGGACCCAACGACTAGAACAGCCCAGTTCATCGTTTTTCCACCTTGCACGCTGGGGGCTGTCGGCCAAAAGCTAATGAAGCCAAGAATGAGAAGGTAGGAGCAAGCAAAAACGTTGTTTGCAACCCCTAAGGCACCTTTCAGGCGCCAAGGTCCCCAGCTGATCTCAACCTCTGCATCCACATCTGTAGGGTCCGAGTGGAACGATGTCATCATGTTTGACCTGGGTTCGTGAATGTCACCTCGTAACCGCCTCCACAGGAAGAGAGCAAGGGCCAGAATGTATGAAATATAGAAACCTTGGAGAACCATGGACACGATGCCGTTGAATGCTGCGTTACTTCCAATATTGATGAGACCCAGCAAAGCGGAACTCAGAGTGACCAATAGAATGGCGACGACAGGTATTGTGGTGCGTGGGTGGATCTGCGAGTAGATTAGCCCAGCACCGTGTTGTTCGTTCATGCACATACCATGCTAATAAAACGTGAGAAAGGAAGACCGCGGTCACGAGCAAAACTCCACATCATTCGTGACGCTGCTGCCAAGCACCCTAGAGCGCTACAGAATTCAAGGACAATCACGATGCTAGTCATGACAGCTCCGCCTGCGTTTGATCCAACAGCTTCTGTGAAGACCTGGATGAATGCAACCGGGTCCCAAACTTTTTCGGGATCATCAATGCCTGCTGCACTGAACAGAACGGCAAGAAGCATCCCAAGCGCTAAGAATCCGTTGATGATTAGACTTATGATCATTGATCGTGGCACATCTCTGCTCGCGTTCTTGACCTCTTCAGACATCTATACAGGTCAGCAATTGTTCCATATTTTGGTCACTCCGTACTGACATGCACAGCTGAATCAGTACCAACAAATGCTAATGCACTCCCTTGAAGACCGATGAAAAATACTAATCCCTTGCTATCCCAGCCGTTCCTGTTGTTGAAAGCAGTGAAGACAGTTTTCACCGAGTTGTGAGTAGGTGATAGATACACCAACGGGATTAGGATGCCAAAGAAGCCAAGAATATGGATGATCAGGACAACAACCTCGATGGATGGCAGCGCACCGGATATAAAAATGTTAATGACAACACAGAGAAGGAGTGAGGCCCAGAGAAGAAGAGTCCCGTGCCATCCAGATCTGTGGAAATCTACATGATTGTCGACCACTAAAGCAAGAGTGAGGTCTGAAACGAAGCCGCAGACAGCAGTGAGTGCTGCTACCCAACCGATGACAGTGAGCCATCCTTTATATCTATCAGCCTAAGGAGTTTCTTGGGGAGACATTCATACCAGTGATGTAACTGAAGAACTTCTTGCTAGATCTGGGGGCAAGTAAGGACACCCAATGGTACTGTCCGCCGGCTGTCGGAATTGCGCTCGAAAGCTCTCCAACCGCAATGAAAACGGACAAGTTGCCAAGCCATACAAAGATGAAGCCGTATATGATACCAGCTGGACCACCACTGCTCATGTTAGTTACGGATGTTAGTACATGGGCTGGCGAGAAGACCAACTTTGACAGGCCTATCATGAACAGTCTGCGGCTTTGTTAGCTCATTTCTGAAAATGGTCATCTCCGTTCTTACACGAGGAGACTCTCCCATGTACACATCAACCCACATGACAATCCCGTCATGCTGACCAACCCAAAGCGCCGCTACATTCATTAGTTCATTCGAACGAAATCCAGGCTCATACGCACCTTCAACTGCGATCTCTTTCCTGCCCGCGCCAGCTCATACTTATCGCAGTCGAAGTCTGTATACTTTTCGTCCCCGACTGATCCATTATTGCGTCGTTGATGGAAAATCTCATCATCGAGCGTTCGGAGCTCGACAGTCTTGTCCATGGTGATAGTAGCTGGTTGGAAGATGGCTGAGTGGAGTGAAAAATCCCAATATCTGGGTCTTCGAGTAACAGTTGATGTTGAGATATGCCACTCAAGCCCTTGGGCAGAAGACACCCCAGGGAGAATCGTGGGTTTGTAGCACAGCACACATGCAATGCAAGTCAATCTATATCCTCCAGCGCAACGTGGACCATGTGCGTCCAGCAGGGTCTTTAAAATGAAGGCAGCTAGCGGAATTGAGCGGCGAAGACACGGATAGCACTCACGGATAGGGTCCGGTCGGCATACCCCTTAGCTTGGAAATAGTAGGCACTCTGCAGCAGCACGATATATCGGTCATGCGTTTGGTCTCAGGGAGTGTTGCAAGGGTGAACACTGGCTCATGGGTTGTCGTTGTACGGCTGGGCACAAGCTGCATAATGTGGTGACATGCGGCAGAGGAAATATCCCTTGCAGTCCTTTTTCACCAGAAAGAAGAGGCATAGTTGAGCGACTAGCGCAGAGATACAAAGAAGGTCCGCGCGACCCTGAGTCTCGCACCATTTTGCTTGGTTGGGGATCGAGATTCGATGATAGCGCTTGGGTTAGACGTTCTTGGGCAAACAAACTAGCGAAGTATGGGGAAGTCATTGCTCCGGATTTGCCCATGGAGTTGCACAAGGAGTTGAACATGTGGTATGGTGGGACAAGCGCAGCTGTTGACAGGTCGGCGTATGTGGCAAGCCTCGCTGTACCACCGGAATGTGCAGATTGGGGGTGCGATGAAGCATGAGGAGGTTGGGATGTGGAATTAGAGGGTAGCAAGAGGATGTTGGGGTGATCAGTGCTGAGGTGACTAAGCAACTATGTCACGTGTCCTCTGCCAGCTACTACGCGGCGACGTCCAGCCTGTACGAGTACACTACTGTTATATTGAGAATGATGACACATTCATGGAGCCAAAATGATCGTGATCAGAAGCGAGAGGTTGGACAGAGAGTCGCCACATGCGCTTGGTGGCGAATGTCCTGAGGTCTCCTCGGGGTTGCAGGCCTGTCACGTTCCGAGGTCTACTCTCCAGCTTGGTGGTCTCGTCTCCTTCACCACCTTCGTCCACCGAACATCAACCACACGCATCGTGAGATCGGCAGGTAACCTTACGATGCAACGCGTGTTTACAACAACCTAAATCCGCCGTGGAGAAGGTTCGAGACAGGTTCGAACGTTTGAGCTTCAGGCAGCCTGCCTCACGAAGTCTAGAACATCACCTCCCGCTGATCTGGTTCATGTCTTTTATTAGGAGAGGCATTAATACGGGCCGCTCAAGATCGCACAAGACTGTCATTTTCGAAACTCAACGGATGATGGTGAAGGCTTCCACGGATCTCATTAGCACCCAGAATACTTGGGGCGAGTCAGGAGACATGGGGAATGACCCAAATTAAGACAGCACAGCCCGAGGCCGTTGGAAGATTTGGATTGGCTTCTGGTTGATGTGGAAACGTTGCGATCTACCCTATGCCAGCATAAGAATATTCTCTAAGAAAAATACAAACAGACAAACGCCATCGCCATGGTCACTCATTTCATTTCTAAAATTTCGTCGGTCGACGCTTCCCTACTTCTTCCATGTGCTTCCTCCCAGGCTGCACTGACCACAGTTGTCTTCACGATCTTCGCTTGACTGCCAGTACTCTCCGTCTCCCACTTCCCATTGTCACCCGCGCCCAGTGCCGATATCTCGACACCAGTCTCGCCGTCAGGCCTTCTTGGACCCCCGGGAAGACCAGACGCCGAGTTCGAGTGCGAAGTCAGATCTTCCGATAGCATCGGCAAGAATCGTCTCAGACCTTCGCTCACGTAGCTCTTACGGCTCTTACTCTCATCGCTTGTCGAATTGGTGGCGCTCATCTTGTAGGATGCACCCTTGCTGCGTGAGTACCCGAGCTCAGAAGGTGTGCCTCGTCGTCGCAGTTCATCAGCACCGTACATACCCGATGGAATTGACTCTAGGAGGGGCCGAAGATACGGCACGCAGGCGGTGAGGATAGTTATGCACTCCACAACCTGCGTCGTTAAAGTCCATTTCCAGAGGTCTCGTGTGGGATTGTCGGATGCAAAGGCGGAAGCATATGCGACCTGGATGCCTGTAGCCACAATATCACTGCAAGACCAGCATTAGCAACGATAATCTCGGGCATGGGCATGGCACTTACAGTGACCGTGCCCCGAAGAAGACGAGAATGGTGAGCTTCTTGCCTGCGCTCATCTGCAGAGTCACGATGACGTGAACCGGGAAGAGAATCAGTGCGAGGTCTGTCAACATGTTGATGATGCCCATCCCCCGCCAGAATGCGGGCTACGATGACAGGTCAGTCACTCAAGAACTGATCTGCATCGATCGGAACCTACCAGACCAAGGCACTTGTTGCCCTTCCCGAAAGAGTGCCATGGCTCCTCAATTCCGCACTGGAAGGCTGCAGTGAAGACAGCCACGACACCCCAAGTTGCGACGACGGCCGTCAGGGACATGCCCACTCGGCGATGCAAGTCCGAGGCGGTAAGTATCATGAGCAATATTATGATGGAAAGTTTCGCAAAAGCCAGGGTCGCGATGTAGAGCAGCTTGTTTGCATATTCGCTCTGCGGCCAGCCAGATCAGCGCCAAAGTTCCAAGAACTGTCGGATGAAGATATGCAATACGGAAGCATACCTTTTCGTAAGCCACAATCTGGTTGTGGGTCAACTGGTCAATGTCTCTGCCAAGTCCATTGACCGTCTGGATGCTGACCGAAATACCAGAGCCGATACTCGCGACCTGAATAGATTGTGAGTTGCCATGTCACTGCCTCGAAGCCTCGCAAAAACATTGGGATCGGAAAGAAAAAGGAGCATGTACCAGGGCCGCTACCACAAAAGCATCGTCCAAGTCTATCCGCCTCCCCAACGCCCGTTTAGTCACTAGCCGCGTCAGGACCGCCAGCGCAGAAGTGATTAGCAGGATCCAAGTAATAACGTCGAGGAATGGTCCAAGATCCTGAGTAGAGCCCGGATGTCGTGCGACGGGGTGAGAAAAGTGTCCGCCTCTCATCGCATCTCCCAGCAGAGCTGGAGTGAATCAGAACGAAAGACGAGGGAAGCCGCAATATCAGATTTGCACCGGCAATGGAAGAGGCGCTCAGCTACGCAGCGCATGGCGTTGAGAAATGAGTGTGCGATGCTGGGTGCTGGGATGCTAGCAACGCCTTGGTTGTATCTGATGTTATGCTGGGCTATTTGCGCACACAGATGAAGTCGTAGAAGGGCTGTTGACCTTGGCTGGACCGTTGTACACGGCTGCTATTTCCCATGCAAGGACATATACAGGAAGGGAAAGGAGGAATGCCAATCGCTCTCTTCTGCGTAACGGTGTTTGCCATTCCGCTCCACGAGTCCATTTCCCACGGTGAGGGAGCTTGAACCGAGGTCCCTTACAACAAAAAAACGATGTTTCCCGCCAAGGTAAAATTGCCTCCTTCGCCTCTGGGTACCGGGCAGCTCGGACGGTCGTATTTGACGATGCGAGCTGGAGGGTGGTACATGGCGTGTCCACAGTACCACCGCAGGAATCGAGCTTTCGAACTAAGATGAACCCACAGCAGTGAAACACATACCAACGCACTCCTGTATCCTGTCATTACCTGCTCTCCGCCTTTCGGGTGTCAGCGTCGGCCAAAGCAAGGAAGGGAATCATCTGACACCATCGCAGAGGCAGCACTACATGAGTCTTGAACGTTGTGCATCACACCAAGTTATCCTCAAGCATATGCAGGAAAGCGATAGATATTGCTGCCTTGGCTACATCCTGGACGAAAAGAGACCCCCGTTTCAGAGACTATTGCACGACCGCGGATACTGGGCTTCCGTTCGCACCTGGATGCGATGGCACGCTGCCGTTGACCAAAGCGCCTTTCACCAAATTTCTTCCGACAGCTTACTGAACAACATCTGCGGGATCCTTCTGCTCAAATTCAAATTTGGGGATCTGGGAGTATTGGAGTCAGATCGGTCAGCCATAGCCATGATTAAATGAACTCACAGCTCTGTTGTCGATCTTGTGCGGGTCGTCGAATGGCTTTGTGATGTCCTCTGGAATCGCTCTCGGTTCGATGTTGTGGTCGACGATCGGCGCTGCTAGCGCGCTGACGACAAGCGCGAGAAGCGAGAGGAAGATAGTCGCTGAACGCATGATGATTGTGCTTGTGAATGATGTTAGTAGTGTGAAGTCATGTGGTGAAGCGAATCAAATACGTACACTTGATAGTTGGATTTTGGCTGTTTCAAAGCCCGTGTGGTGTTTCTCTCAAGGAATTCGGAAGTTACATACATCGACAAAATGCTATCCTTTAAACACACCCCTCTGACCGCTAAAGGACAATGGGGACTTGGTTACCAACACAATGTCATCGGTCAGGTGGCTGCTCTTCCGCTAATCTCGATAAAAGGGGTAAAACCGTCACCAGGGAGCTAATGTCTTAGACCACCAAACCTTCCCAGCGTACATCCAAGCAAGGAAAGTAACTTGCGGTGAAGCGCCGATCGAGGAAAGGGACATGGTCATGCTCAACTGTGGTGGATGAGTATGACGACAACGGAGGCGTGTATGTATTCGGTAGGCGTGGTGACATGATGCACAACTAACGGCTTTGTGTACGGGGAAATAGGGAAATGGGGAAACGTAGTGTAGTCCAATTCCAGTTGTACTCTGCCTTTGTGTCCGTCAAACACACAACTTCGACACCCCGCCAACCTATCGGCCAGACCGCAATTCACTGCCATCCCACCCCTCATTCCACTCTCCCCATGCCATCTCCCTTCTCACCCCTCGCCATCCCCCGCCTTAACCTCATACGCATCCTTGTGCCCATGATACTCAAAATACGCCTCCACCACCTCCCGATACGGCGACCCCTCCGGACAAAACGCAAACAGCTCCAACGTATTCGTCGCCTCCCGATAATCGTCGAACTTGTAACAAGCATGTTGGTCTAGCCTTGTCGCCCACTTCGTCATCTTCTCCCAATCGCGACATTGGCGGACTTGCCCGTCGCCCACCCCGTGGGAGTCGAGAGCGGGCATGGGCGTGTCGTCGGCGGCGCAGATGATGTCTTGGCGGAGGCCTTCTAGACAGTGGAGTATGTGGTTGAGGGAGAAGGAGCGGGTTGTGTTGTTTGAGGTTGACGTTATGGCTTTCCGGATGAGTTTCTAGATGGCGAAATATTAGCACACCTTATATTGTCTCTGGTACATTGCAAGTGTATAGAGAATGAGCGCGGGGAGGTATGTACCAAGCAGTGCAGATCATGATATCCCTTCAAATAGTATACACTTCGTTCCGTATCCCACGGAAACCGTGTCGATGGTCCCAATCCTACCTCCTTCGCATACTCGTCGTGAAGCGCGATGGCTAGGGGACTGGTATCGATGTCGTCCCACGCATTGTCCATGACGCTTTGGTTCAATTCCGGATTCCAGTATGGCGAGTATGCGTGGTATGTGACTGGCGTGTCAAATGTGTTTCCAGCTAGACTGGTATCAAACTTCATTTTCAAAGAAACTCATGTCGCAGGAATACTCACTGTACTTGCTTTTCCCATGATCGGTGCATCGTGAAGAGTGATGCTCAATTAGGAGAATAGCATTGAATGCAAGAGAGATCAAAAGAATAGAGGAATATACAACAAAACTCCACCTTTCTCGTGAGCGTATAATCCCTGAGCTCGCATTCCATATCACGGACTCCTCTTCTCCCTCGTGGCCCTCATTGGCGAACAGAAGCTGATACTCTTCGTCTCTGCTCTTCGTCATTTTGTGTTAACATAGAAAGAAATAGATTGTTGCAACGAAGCGACCGAAGCTGACATGTGCAGTCCGGCATCACGGCCGCCCCCATCGCAATTGCTATGACACAGCGGCGAGCGATTGCGGCCTAAAGATCTGTAAGGAGCCGTTGCAAGCCTTAGGATGCACGTGTGTGATGGCCAGCGGGCAAGAAAGGGATTGTCTGGATTGTCATTCACACGCTATCATTCGCTAAAAGGGATGGCTAACCAAATGGAGCTCAGCCGACCTCTCCAGCAACAACAGTGGACTTGTATTTTCGTCGCTTCAGCTTCTGAAACACCCATCTCAGACTCTGGGCCTTGGAGGATTTAATCACAAAATACATATTTTGTCTGCTAAAATTCTACTTTATCAACTTCTCCAACCACCGTCGATTGCCACGAAGCATAACTAGCACCCCTTCACCACGCCTACCCACCCCCTCCCTAACCATGGGTTCAATCACCCCCACTCCCCAATACACCCTTCACAAACTTGACCACAGCGACCCAGCATACGCCTCCGTCATCTTCCCCTCCATCATCAACGTAATCCTCGCCGCAAACCATACCCCCTACGACCCGCTCATCCAACTCTTCATCCCCACATCCCCCCTCTCCCCCAACTCAAGACAGGCCGCTCTCAACTCAGCAACGCAACGCTTCCTCCACAATCACCACACCAATCCAGTCAGCACGTGGTACTTTGTCGCCGAGAACCCTACCTCATCTCCCTCGCGGGTGGTAGGATGTTGCGAATGGGAAGACCACGATAGGAATCCATTCGAAAAGGGCGTGCCCAAGTTGGCGGCGGAATGGTGGCCCGAGGGCGAGGCGAGAGAGTTTTGCGAGAGGTTTCTCGAGCAGGTGTATACGCCGAGGGCGAGTTGGATGACAAGGCCTCATCGTGGTACGTTCAGTATTGTATCTTCTTTCCGTCGGCAGAGAGTTTACATCGTTCTCGGTAACAAGTCATTCACTAACTATATACGGCAGCACTGAACTGGATGGCAGTCCACCCATCCCACCGCCGATGTGGCATCGCCTCCATGCTGATGACAGCCGGCCTCGGAGACCCTATCAAAGATGATAAAGAAGCCTGGATGGAAGCCTCACCCATGGGGAAGCCGCTCTACGAGAAGTTCGGATTCAAGGCCCTCCTTAAAATCGACTTTGACATGACGAAGACGGATCCGAGCAACGTGTGGCGAAAAATGCAGCACGAGATGACGCCTGGCCCTATCTATCTCATGTGGCGTCCCAAGCGAGGGGCATGGGATATCAAGCCATGGGCGATGGTGCCGGTGGGTCCTTCTGCTCTTGAAAACACTGTCTCGATGATAGAGCAGCATATCCGGATGGAAAAGCCCGAGTCGAGCATATGACAGGGGCGTTCAGGAGGCCTAGGCGGTTCAGCTGAGAACGTGAAGCGGGAGAGGGAATTAAATAATGGCTTTCTAAACGGGCTGTACAGCAGAGATGAGGATGATTGTCGATATTAAATGATACACATATATATATCCCAGCGTATTTTGTAACAATCCCCATGACCAGAGTGAAAGTATCATTGCACCAAGTATGAACAATAACCGAACAAAATGCTTGACATATCTCTAACAAATACAATCCGATCCCACCTATAGTCTCGGCTTCGACACAATGTACGAATTCCCCGTCTGCATCCACTTGACAGCATCACCAACCATCTCATCAATGATAACCCTCGCACTCTTCCTCTCATTGACAACAGCAGCAGCCTTGCCCATCAAGAACGGCCGGGCGTTGTCCATAGTATCATCATCCAAATCATCACCGAGTCTCTCCAAATCATGCTCCACGGGAATGACGCCCTTGCCGGTCAACTCCTTGATCTCGGCCTGCCTATTCTCTTCCCAGTTCTGGATGTACGCATTTTGCCTCACGCGGAGCGGTCGGCCCGTGAAGATGATGGTGCGCACATTGTCGTCGAAGCCTGCAGTCCGGACGGCTTCCTGGTGAGCCTTGGGGGCACCAGCCTCCTCGGACAATACGAATCGTGTTCCGATCCAGACAGCAGACGCACCGAACATCAGCGCTGCAGCTAGAGACTGGCCATTGTACAGACCGCCGGCGGCAATAACCTGCACATCCTCGCCGGTGAGGGGCGACTTGTGGCCCTTGCATAGCTCGACAACGGCGGGGATCAGAATGGTGGTGGGCACGTCGCCAGTGTGGCCGCCGCCCTCTCCACCTTGGGCGCAGATGAGATCAGCGCCAATCTCGAGGCACTTCTTCACATGCTTGGGGTGGCCGATCATGTTCATGTACAGGATGCCATGCTTGTGCAGCTTCTCGACGACAGCCTTGGGGGGAACGCCGATGGCACAGACAAAGAGCTTGGCGCCGGAATCGATGATGATGTCAACCAGCTCGTTCAATTTGCCCTTGGTGTAGTCGTAGCTGTGCACGTGCGCGATTAGTGAACTGTAAGAATAGCCCCACGTGGCCGCTGGACGCGTGTGGGGCCGGACGCGTGACGTACTTGGTCTTCCGCGCGCTGCCTCCAACTTGGGGAAGCAGCAGATCGACGCCAAAGGGGGCGCTCTTGTCGTTCAGGTATCCCTTTAGCTCGGCAATCTGCTCGCGCAGCATGTCCGGCGTGTATCCCACGCCACCAATGACACCAAGACCGCCGGCGTTCGTGACGGCAGCAGCGAGCTTGGGGCCTGCTGCTACGTTCATGCCGGCGAGGAGGACCGGGTGCTGGATCTTCAGCATGTCCGTGATCTTTGTGCGGAGTTGCTCTGCGGTGTTGTTAGCGCTGCGACATGTGAATGCACTTGGTGTGGATGTTCTTACGTGGGGACGCCATGGTGACTAATGGAGCTGGAATACAGGCTACTAGAGAGAAGTGCTAGATGTGAGATGGGGAGAGAGAGAGAAGAGGAATTGAGGAGGTGCACATGAACGGACGGGGAAGCTGGCTTCTTATGGCAACAAGTGGAGAGGCGTTGCGTCGACTCTGCCGAACCGACTGAGCCGAGGCATGTCAGAAGGAGATGGGCTGTAGCGCGGGCATAATAACGCGCTAGTTCACATGGAATCTGGGGAAGCTCGCGTTAAACTGGCGGCAGCCGAGGGACCTGGATTCCAGCGGTCTTGGCATCGGACGTCTTTCATCACAACAATTTCCTCCGTGGTCATATATTTCTTTTCGGGCGGCTTTCTCGGATCTCGTGCGGTGAAGAGGAGGATTACTGATCATGCGACCATGTTTGCCTAAATATTGTTATGCTCTTGAACATTCAATCCTGTCGATCCCTCACCAGACTTTTTTTGCAGCGGCATGTAAACGAAAACTTTTCCATGGAGCGGCCGAGTCCACAATCAGTCATTCTCAATGTAGGAGGGCATTTTCACACACGAACTGTGGTTATGTGCAGTCGGGGAAATGGCTGAGGAAATCTAATGTATACTCGAAAGCCCACCAGATTCGGACAATCCACCAAATGGCAGCGATGGAACATCGCGCCTTCATAGCGCTCGGGAGCAACCTTGGAGACAAGGTTGCAATGATTGAGCACGCGTGTACAGAAATGGAAGCGGGGGGCACCATCAGCATTGTGAAAACGAGTAGCCTATGGGAGACTAAAGCAATGTACGTGCTCGATCAGGACAAGTTTGTCAATGGCGTCTGCGAAGTGAGTTACTCGAATGCATCTCGCGTGTATATGGCCTGACAATGTCGAAGATCAGAACATCTTTATCCGCCATGGAACTACTCAATAAGCTCCAATTGATAGAAAATGAGCTCGGACGAGTAAAGATGATCGACAAAGGTCCGAGGAACATCGACCTTGACATCCTACTTTATGACGAAGATACGATTCAAAATGAGCGACTCCAGGTCCCCCATCCCCTCATGTTAGAGCGTGAATTCGTTCTTCGACCACTATGCGAGTATGTTTACCTCCATCTCACGTGATATGTATCCTAACCATAAACAGACTTATACCAACTGAAATCCAACTCACTACTCCTTCACGCTCTAATGGCACTTTTCAAGACCACTTATCTAAACTCCCAATAGAAGACCCAATGTCACCACTCACCCCTCTCGCCCCGTCCCTTCCTCCCATCCAAGCCTTCGGAAAATCAAGGTCTACGCGAATAATGTCCATAGTCAACCTAACCCCAGACTCCTTCTCCGACGGCGGCCAACATTTCAACGTCTCCCCTTCCACCCTCCAAGACACAATAAAATCCCACATCGCAGCCGGAGCCACCATCCTGGACCTGGGCGGCCAATCCACTCGACCCGGCGCCACTATCATATCTGCCGACGAAGAATTCCAGCGCGTCCTCCCAGCCATCGCCCTCATCCGCTCCCTACCAGAAGGAAACACCGTAGCAATCAGCATCGACACATACCACGCTTCCGTCGCCAAAGCCGCAGTCGAAGCCGGAGCCGACATCGTCAACGACGTGAGTGCCGGCGTAATGGATCCGGATATGCTCTCCACAGTAGCCAAACTGGGCTGTACGATTTGTCTAATGCATATGCGCGGAACGCCCGAGACAATGAATAAACTAACTTCGTACCCCGACGGCGTCGTCGAAACCGTCGCACGTGAACTCCTCGCACGCGTCCAGGCAGCCGAACAAGCGGGCATTCGTCGCTGGCGCATCATCCTCGACCCCGGCATCGGCTTCGCCAAAAACAAAGACCAGAATTTGGAGCTGTTGCGCAGATTGGGGGAGTTGAGGGCGTGGCCGGGTTTGCAGGGGTTGCCGTGGCTGGTGGGAACGAGTCGGAAGGCGTTTGTGGGGAGGGTGACGGGTGTTAAGGAGGCGAGAGAGAGGACGTGGGGGACGGCTGCGGCGGTGACGGCGGCGATTCAGGGGGGCGCTGATGTGGTGAGGGTGCATGATGTGGGGGAGATGGGACAGGTTGCCAGAATGGCGGATGCGGTTTGGAGGGTTTAGAGGATCGGGTGATGTTCAATGCTCAAGCTATGTTGACACATCGCACTCTGCTCACTGAAGGGGGCTGTCCACGCCTTGTAAGCACGCTTCTTGGGAGATAGTCCATGCCACCCGGAATGAGGGATTCAATAGGCTTGTATGCTTTTATTATCCCAGAAAGCCATGGCAAAACCGATGACCATCTCATCATACCCTTTGTGCAGAATCCTCACTACCGAGAACCCTCAGTTCGTTCAACAACCGATCAGTATTACTTGTACTCAAATCCCCCGATAGCCCACCCCATCTACGCATCTTCGCCACCCATAGAACGACTTTCCACAACACATGGATAATCAAAAGAAATGCAGCTGCAATTACAAAGCTCATGTCGACTAGAGTCTCTGCCGGAAGATTCAATATCGCGCCCAGGGTAAAGAAGAACATGGCTTCGATAGCAAAGTATACCAACGACGGTTTAATCAGGGGTCGTAGAGACCGCTCCGCGGAGGTGAGCGACAAGAACCGTTCATATAGAGAAGTTTTCTCCTGCATAATCCTTTTACCCTTATTTCGGGCACAGCCCGACTGACGCTCCATGATCTGTATATGTTTCGTTTCTTGGTAAAGCAGTTCACGGATCTTTGATACATGAGCATCGTATTGCCAAGAGTACTCATCCATGTTTCCGGGCTGAGAGTTTGAAATATCGGGCCCAGCTGTTGGTGAAGGGATAGATTCTGGCCGGTTGCGAGGTGGATCTCTGATCGGTAGCACACTCCGAGATGTGTGCGATCGTGAACCTTGTCATTGTGAGTGACTGCATGTAAATCCGTTAATGGACTGACCGTAATAGACCTCCCCGGCCGAAAAGAGTGGTAAGAGCAAGAGCAATATTGGAATGATCTGTCCAAATCCCATGTGTGATCCCTGGCGCCAAACGTCGTAGGCTATATAAAACAACATAAAAGAACCAAGACCGTTGGCCACCATGAATGCATGAGCAGGAGCACGGGCGAGATGTGAGCTTTCGTAGAATTTCATCGACGACGTCCACCTTTGGAGATAAGAAGACTGGTGATTGACGGATTCCAGGAATGCTTGCTTCTCTCGTGAGAGGCTCTCGGTCTTGATTTCATTGAAAAGAGGCTTCCACTCATCCAATGTAGCATCGATATCCCGCCGAAAGAGTTTGACGATGGCGAACAGGGTATATTGTTCAATAGTGCTGCATGTTGATAGTTGGGACCTTGTATCCCAAAAGGTATTCCGGATCTTGGCGATATAGTTCCAGACAAGAATGAACAAAGTCAGTCCCCAAGGGCCAACGATGGTGGCAATCTTCCAGGGGTCTAGACTGTGGTAGATATTTCGCCCTTGAATCAAACATGCTACAGGAATCCACGACTCGGTGCGATCCCGAAACATTGTCGTGAACAAACAGTAAACCAACAAACAGAGAATAGCCACCATGCCAAGAACCCTCCAATTCCGTAGGACAGGGTTGGCACGGAAGTAGGATTGAAGGACGTCGAGAGCGACCAGATGTACGGTTGCCGAGAACCATGCCAGAGAGAGCGCGATGTCGAATTCGGCACCAGAAAGTGTACACTGGTTCGAGACGGCGGCCACAAGAATACCGAGGCCAGTGACCAATTGCTGATCGCTAAGAGAAAGAATAAATCGTGTTAGTGCTTCTTGTCGGTCTTGCTTTGTGACCAGAGCATTTGCCGGCGGTGATGTCGGCCTTTCCTTGGATTTGAACCGTAAACAGCCTAGAATCCTCCCGGTCCAGCTTTTGCAACATTTTACAATCTCGAAATCTAGGAGTTGGTCATGACGGTGCCTGAATGCTGTGATAATACTGTTATCGAGTTCATGGGCATGTGTGTTGGGTAGCGAATCCGATAGATAGCCATACGTGACAGCAGCGAGTGTGATGAACGCGGAGAATAGAAAAGAGACGATTATCTGTACAGTATAGTTAGTTGTCCATACTGCTCAAAGAGGTCTCCATCAGAAGCTGCACCCTTACCCCAGTACCCGCAACGTCTGTGCTCAACACTTGAGTCCCAGCACCGGCAGTGCAGTTAAGTGTCCCCGCACAGTTTCCCATGCTTTAATGTGCTTCTATTTATTAATGAACAAGCATGGTGATTTTGACGGTCTAACAGAGCGAGTTAAAAATTGTTGAGTCTGGTGTAGCTGAGCTGGCAAGGCTGAAATTTCAGCCTTGCTGCAGCCACATCCCAGCGCACAGCCAAGACCCGCCCTCTTACAAACACTCATGCCTAGGATCTAAATAAGTATCCCGAAAAATGCGTGTCGTCTCAGATGCCTGGCCAAGACTCAGCACCCTGATCGTTCGATGATACGGCTGAGCCTCTCTTTGCATCGCTCAGGCTGAGCTGGGTTTTCCAATTGAAGGGTGACGTTTTAGGAGAGAACGACGGAGTAACTATAAAGAAATGCCGAAACAAACAGAAAGACAAAACTGAGCAGCGGCTGGGCCATGACTGGTATCTCGCGCGATTGCTAGTTAACAACCCATGCAAGCGCAACGACTCATGTCATATCCACTGCAAGACTACCACAAGTTTATGTGAAGTTACACGCAGGTGAAAGATTCTCGATAAAAGTGACACTGATGTTCTCTGGGGGCGGGAGAGTTGTTCCTGTCGCAGGAGCACGCAATAATAATCTCGCGACAGCACATGATGGGGATTTTGCAATCCTTGTTTTCGTCTTATAAGATTGTGGAAACGATAGTCTGTGGGTTGGACGTTGTAGCATTGAGCAGATGCAGTATTTAGCGCCGGGTCCCGAAAAACTGGGTGGGGCGGAGACTTCTTGTAGTTTTATATTTCTTTGCAGCGTATCTGCATGTCCCCTCACATGCTTCATTAATCTCGCGTGCTCACCCAGCTTTGCCGCAATAGTCAGATAATCAAAGATGGATCACATGGGATTGTATTTGTGGTCAAATGAGACATTGTAGAGGATGAGTTGTCATCCCGAGAGAGATTACTCATGCCTTCGAAACACTGGCCGTTGCAATGAGTCTTTGGAATAGTTCATGGTGCTGATAAGGAACGTTGGATTTACCCTCAACTCGAAATGTTATCCCTATTCATCCTGTCCAGACCGTTGGGCCGGGGAACTTATAATTGTCTAGCCCCTTCTTCCCAGTTGCCAACTCTTGCGTAATCAAAACCCCCTCATGAAAATTGTCGAACGCCCCCGGAAACTTGACTGTAGGTCCAGGCTCGGTCCCTCCTCCAGGCCCAAGTATCTGCACCTGTGCGCAACTGGCATAGAACTGTGTTCTATTGAATTCCGCTTTCGGATAGATACTTTCTGCGCGAAGAAGATAAAGACCGGGCGGTGTGGTAGAAGGGATGGTGAAGTTCCACTAGAAGTTTTGTAAGTTCGTATGCTTCGCGGGGAATGGTGAGAAATAGAAGAAATAGGTGGTACAAACTGAATCGGTTGTGAGGTTGTACTTATAAGTGTTGGTGAACCATCCATTGTCTGTGTCGGGTCCCCGCTGCGCGATCTTAAAGTAGTTACCATCACCATCCCAATTCTGCAGTCCTTCTCTCGTTTGGGTAGGGCTTTTGCTTAGATACGCGAAGAGTGGCCCGTCGTGAAAGAACGTTGTTCCGGGCTAGAACTTTTGTTAATCATTGCGCGCTTGAGATAAAATTAGAATCGTCAACTCACCCGATTATTGGTCAAGCTTGGTCTAACGCCTACCACTTCTCCTGCGACAATTGTCGCTATATCTGTTCCTGGCCCCGTGACAGTAGCATTGCGTCCGCATCGATAGTCGAGAGATGCAAGATCGTAAAGGGGGTACGGCAAATATTGCTCTTGATCTTGAGGGACTCTGTAACGGCTTCGTCAGTTTCTTTGAAAATCCACGTTGAGGATTTCGAGGCGAATGTACCGAACGTATCTCCATTTAGGATGGAATGTTCCATTGATCATCAGGTAGTTAAAGTGATCTGAAAGCCATTATCAACCCAATAGGGTTTCAACATAAATTTCCATTTGACGACTTACAGTGCGCAACTACACTTTGTACTCCCAGACATGCAACGAAAATCAAGGACAAAAAGGCCATTTTGATTCAGAATAGCGACTCTGAAAACGACAAGTACAGCTATGTCGCGACAAGTTCAGAATACATAGTTTTGCGACCCCTGCCGCAGGATCGCCCTCAAGTAATACCCCGCAATACGGACACAACGTGTCTCGCACGAGCTTTCATCTACTTAAATTTCCGTGATAGTGCCGGTAGTCACACGCCTACTCTGGGAGAATCCTTCTGCGTGGAAATTGAATGCTGACATGTTCATTGCTGTGCCGCAACATCAGGATATCAAGTTCGCTCTACGATCCCGATTTTCTTGTCATCTTCTTTCTCTGGTTGTCGCTGAGCTATAGTATCTCCTTCAGCAACTGGGTTACAAAATGGGTCCAATTGAGGGAGCTCTGTATTGCCTTCATCATATATGCCGGGAAATATGGTGACGAAACAATGAATCTAATGATATTGACCTCGAATCGAACCTGAAGGGCTTTTATTTCATTCTACTTTGAAACGAGAATGACTGGAGTCGCCATGCCGCAATGTGACTATGAGGCACAGATATGGAGTTTTGATAGAAACTGTGAATCAACCGTTCTTCTCGTACTCTGGCAGAGCCCCGGAAGTTCAACGTAGATGAGCTAGGAAACGAGCACCAGTGAACTACTTGAACAATTGCCAACTTTAAGGTAGTCTTTAGATATTATTCACTCATGCAACATCTTTTTGGACACGTTGAACAAAGCCTGCAAGAGATCTCGGTGGTCGGGATTACATTCGACTCGGAGCACTTCCATCACCCAGCTCACATCTCATACCCCTCCGGATATATCATATCTCAATCTCCCACATTCCGTGCCCCACACTCTATTCTGTGAATTGCATGGAAGTCTCCGAAAATACCGCAGCTCATCTCGAAAGGTCATTCCTAGTAGTTCCGCGGCTAGGAGCCACCACACTTGATATTGTAATGGCAAGGAAGCCACTGGCACTGTGGATACGGTAAGCTCTAGCCACATATCCCCCTTTAATTCCCACATCTAGCGAGAAAATGAGATCGACGTACGTCCTGTCAGAACCTGGTCTTGCACTTGCACTTGTCGATGCAAGTTTTGCCATGGATGGGAGCACACCCCTGCACTGTGCCTTAGTACCACGCAAACGGGAGTCATGGCTACAAGAGCAGGGAAGGTATAGAAATATGGTATGTGTGGTAGGGTGGATTGAGGAACGTACCAAGAAGCATTCGAAGTAGACAGCGTTGCACTTGCGGCAGACCGGATCGTTGATCTGTCGGGCGGTGATGTCCGCGTTGTCGGACTCGGTGACGGGGACGGCAGCCAAAAGGAGGCTAAGAGGGAAATGTTAACTGCTAAAAGCTTCGTGTTGAATACTGCCGGCAAGGTAAATTGCGGTTATTGATAGAAGATGTGTTAGGGATGATGAATCGAAGTTTAAAGAGAAATATGGTATAGGTTAAATACTGAAAACTGAGAGGTCAAGGCGATTGGGCATGTGCACCACGGTCAGAATAGCTGCAGACTTGATCGCCATACCACATCGTGTGGGTCCTAGGGGGAGAGTTAACGAACATATCAGACCACGTATCTCTGGCATTGCTCCAATTCTCGGTCAGGAAACAGCAGGGGTGAAGAGGGAAGAAACGCAGAGTCAAGCGGCATACATGCGAGACCCCGGCAATACTACAAGTCCAGTCGAAGAATTAAAGAATCTCATTATTTGAGCCAAGGCTTTTCACTTCCCCTAGCATTGGCAGTATCATCTCACGACAATGGTCCTATCTGACTGATGTTATCCGAGAAGCAGAGTTAGTGAAGAGCGGATGCTCAACTTGCCAGATGAGAAGGATAGAGAAACTGGAGTGTAAGATGGGTGTGGGCAATGGTGTTGGTGGAAAGTAGATCAGTTGAAAAGCGTTGAAGTGTATATCATATGTGAGTCAACGGGAACGGGGACGCGGTGCAAACCTCGATATCACACTCGTACTTGTCGAGTCCTGTCAACGAGTCTGTATATACACACTCCGAAGTCCCCGCGGCGTGCAAGGGGGTGGACCTGGAAATGCGATCACATCTACGCTTGGAAGAAAACTTCATGCTCGAGAAGGAGTAGTGGAAGAGTCAAACCATTTTTCACCTGTGTCTCTAGTCAAAAGGTGTAGATGGCCGCTTCCGCGATGTTTTAAAATTCAGAATCTGAAATAACCTGAAAACCCTCCATTCGATGTCTTCATATATCTCAATCCGGGCTCTTCCCATCTGACCAACTCGGTACCACGCCCGTACAAACGCTAACATAGCTATCCCATCTCGTCAGTATCTTTCCATTCCCTTCCACCGACGCTTCCTTGTCCGCGCCCATTTGTTTCTTGGCCATAAACGACTCCTCCGGCACACCCCCCGTCGTCCAGAACATCGTCCACTGCCCTCCCGGCAAATTCCACATCCCCACCGCCCTCTCAAAATACCACTTATTCACCGGATTGCTGGTCCGGCTGCGCCAAACGAGACCGTCGGGGAAACACGATCGGGTCAGAGCACCCCAGACGATATCGGCCACGCCGCCCGACCCCTGGGACTGCGTCAGCACGGCGAATTTGTCGAGGTAAGGGACCCAGAGTGGAGAGTCCGGGGGTGATGTGGTTGGGTGTGAGGAGTTGGATACGTCCGCTGCGGTTTCCCATGTGCATATCGCGCCCCCTTCGTAGTCGCCTGCGATAATGATGCCAGCCACGCGGCCGCGGACACGCTCGAGGTAGTGGTGTGCATCTAGCTTCCTGCGAAAAGAATCTTCAATCAGATCGACCAAACGCGGGAAGTTGATCCGTGGATCATTTTCTAGTTCGATGCTGGGATTTGATGCCGATGGTGGTTGCCAAGGGCCAGTGACACGTGTATCGGGGATCATGGTTACTGGTATGCCTTTCTTGAGAAAGGTTGCAGGGTTTGGTACCGATACCTCGTTGTAGCGATTTACGAGTGGAGCTGGCAGAGAGGATGAGATCATTGGTTTGTCGGTTAGGAGGTTGTGAATGAGTGGATTCTTCGACCTTCGAGTGCGTACGCCTGTGGAGGGGGTGGGTAGGAATGCCGCTTGTGATGAGATGGCAGCTTCTGCCGGTGTGATGATGAGTGCTGACGAGGATGGAGGAAGAAGCTTGAGCGACCTTTCGACCACGTCAAGATTCATGACGAAGCGATCTGGTGGGGCACTGGTGAGTTGCTCTTGAGAGCAGCCCGGAAGAGGAGCCACTTCTGTCTCCACGAATTTCGAGAACGGATTGCTCCACCCAACAGCATCCGATTCCTTCCCTGGTGTCGCGGAAGTCAAGTGCAGCAGTTCCCGCCTGACGTCTGCGTACTCCGCCTCCAGATTGATGAACACGTGCGCGCCATCTGCTCTTGACTCTGATGGGAGTCCGCCTAGAGGATCCAGAATGATGATGCGATCCAGGATCGGGTCCTGCGATGCATCTTTCCAGTTAGAGGGCTTCTCCACATGCTTCGTGGATCCAGCAAACGACCTCGTCAACGCTAAAACGACCTCGTCCGGCTTCACTCGGACCTTCCTTAACTCAGAATCGTACGCAACGGGGCGTAAAACCAGAATGATGCCGTCGTCAATTGGTTGTCGTAATAGCTGGGCATTCTTCACCTGGACTTCTCCCCGGACATGAACATTATCAGGAATCAGCCTGTCGACCTCGGAATATGATAGAGCATGCTCAACTTCGAATGCTCCCGGTTCGCTGAATTCCTCGAGCGCATCCACACATCTGGCAGCCTGCTCCCTGACCATCTCTTCCCAAGCCGGACTCCATTCCACATCCTCCTCTGATATCCCCTCATCGCAGTCCACCACCAACGCAATGTTCAATCCCAAACGCACCATCTGACTCAGTGTCAAAGCAATGCACCCTAATGTCTCGTCATCGAGAGCTTGGGGTTGTCGAAGCTTCACCAACGCAATATGCAATAGTTCCACAGTCTCCGCAATGGGCTTCTCCGGCAAATCTTGTTGTGTAAAGACAGGATTGTTCTGCACTGCCTTCGTAGGCTCATAAAGACTCCCCAGATTAACCCCCGTCTGATCTAGCCTCCACGCATTGTGATTGGCTCTCTCTACCGCCTCGGTAGTAGCCTTCTCATTCTTCAATGGCGTCGTGGATTCGACTTTGGCTTTCGGCGGAGACAGCGTATCGAAATGCTTTAGATAGTTTTTCGCATCGCGTTTCCCGGGACTTTCTTTCAAGCTCTTAATCAATTGATCGCGTTCGGCGCGCTGGCGTTGTCTCCGCAGACTGGGGCCAGGATGATCGGGTGTATGGTATCGTGCCGATGTTGAGAACGTTGGGTGTGAGACGCGCAGACAAGCGTGCACTCTGCGGATTTTATCGGACTTGCAGAGGAGCTATATGCAGTGCAGCATCGTCAGCTTGGAGTTCCTTCTATTGTACGAGCTGAATCGTCTTCTCCAGTGACTCAGAAGACGAACATACCCTGGCAGTTGTCCTGCCCAAGCCCTGGCAGCGGGCTCTGTGGCAGATGTTCATGCTTCATGCTAGAGTGAATGCAGCTGCATTGAGAGGATAAAGAAGCTGTTAGTTCATGGCGGGGTTTTCTTTTGCTCATGTGGAGTTCTTCAACTTCGCGTGACATGTGCAGCGCAGCTTGTCGATAAGCGGCAAGACGTCACTCGCCGATGTCGGAAGGGTCCGGCTTATGTCCGGCTTATGCCCGATCGGGAAACACGCGGGGAGGAGATGGCACCAACAAGATCTCCTCCTGCGAACCGAGATGTTTATAAGCTTAAATTGACCTCAAGCCAAGATACAAGCCTTCATACACTGCACTCGGTCATAGCTTTGGAAGGAAATCTTTAAAAACATGCCAAAACACTCCCAGGAAATGGTCCAGCTTGCATGGATTGGTCTCGGTAACATGGGCAGGGCAAGCATACCCGACTTTAATGCACCACATCTCCTCGCATCGCATCACTGACCGGATGGCTAGGGCATGTGTAAGAACTTGGTTGAAAAGGGAAATCTGACATCGCCATTGATTCTCTACAATCGCACCAAAGCCCGCTCTGACGAGCTCGCGGAGAAGCTTGGCACAGACAAGACAAAGGTCGTCGAATCGATTCAAGACGCCGTGAAGGAGGCGCACATCATATTCATTTGCTTAGGTGACGATGCAGCTGTGAACGCAGCAGTGAATGCGGCGTTAGAGGAAGATGTCAACGGAAAGGTGATTGTGGATTGTTCAACAGTTCATCCAGATACCACCAATGCGCTCGAAAAACAGATCACAGCAAAAGGAGCAGAGTTTGTTGGCATGCCAGGTATTCACCAACCATTCCCATAGCTATTCGGCCCATCTAAAATATATACAGTATTTGGTGCTCCCGCAATGGCTGACGCCGGAAGTCTCGTATGTGTGCTCGCGGGCGCGAAATCCTCCATAGAAAAAGTGAAACCCTACACAACTGGAGTCATGGGCCGCGCAGACATCGACTTTTTAGACGAACCCGCTGGAAATTCCACCTTGCTCAAAGTGATCGGCAACACATTCATCGCCAATATGGTGGAGTCGCTCTCCGAAGGCCATGCGCTAGCCGAAAAGACTGGTCTGGGAACCGAAAACCTGCATAAATGGATCGAACAGATGTTCCCTGGGCCCTATACCGCATACTCTAACCGCATGCTTGCTGGAGATTACTACAAGAGGGATGAACCACTGTTCCAGGTCGATTTGGCGAGGAAGGATGTCGGACATGCGTTGGATCTGGCGAAAAGTTCGGGGACCAATATGCCGGCTTTGCAAGTTGTGGACGCACATTTGGTGAAGGTGCAGGAGCATTTGGGCAAAAAGGGAGACCTGCCAAGCATCTACGGGGCCGTGAGACAGGAGAGCAAATTGAAGTTCGAAAATAAGGATTAGTCCAAGGTCATGATCCTCCCAATGGGAGATTCTGGGAATTCGCGTGGTATGATGATACCTAGACTCACCGATTTAGCATCAAGTCTATTTATGAGTAAAATTTCATTTACACACCTACGCGAAGTCTCACCAATACTCAAGCAGTGGGAGTTTTCGAAGCTCCTCCGCCTCAGGCCACTTCCCCACAAGCCCATCGTATGTGCTTCGCTGATCGCTCCGAAGCCTCTCCAGAGTCTCCTTCAGAACCTTCTGAAAATCCGAACGCACTAAAGCGTACATGCTTCTGGAATCGAGTGCCGGGTTGGCGAAGCTGGTGTTTGGTGCGCTGAGCGTATGATCCGTGATCTGCGCAAGTTCTTCCTCGAATTCCTCTTGCTCCGACAGAAGTAGAATCAAGTCGTTGAGGAATGGACGTGAAATAGATAGTTCAGAGGAGTCATGCTGATTGAGCACCATGATGTAGAATGATATATGGTGTTCTGCTGTACGGCTGCAAGGAGGTTTGTTTCTGTGGGATGCTGCTATTTGTGAGATTACGGTGGTGGGGTCGTGTTATCAAGGTGGGAAGATTCGGGTAGAATGGTCGGGAAAGGGGAAATGTCTCGCTACGTTCATAGAATTTTAGCACAGCAAACGCCGCGTTCACGTGATGCAGCTTAGGCCACGACGTGAAAGTCATCGATTGGGCATAATCACTGTGTGCAGAACGAGTTATCCATGGAAAAGCGAGAATTTTCAGACCGGTGGGGCATGTGAAAATGGAGAAAATGGGTCTTGAGATTAATGTTTGAATGAGCTTTGGCATTGTTACATGATTATTATACACAAGATTCCCCAGCACGAACCGGATGAAGCTGTTCAATCGCCGCGTCATCATCCCCGCTCCAACCGTTTTTCTCCTCCTCTTCCTCGTCCCCCGCCTCTTCAACAATCATTCTCTCTCCTCTACCCTCCAACCATATCCGCAAATTATCATCGTTCAATAACACCATGATAACATGTCTCCTAATGTACGTGCTCACCATCGTGAAATTGTCTAGCGTGACTCTTTTGTGTTGAGTTGGGCAAGCCGCTCTCCATAGCAGATACACTACATAGTTGTAGCGTGGTTGATCAACGTTCAAAACCCATCCCTGGCGATATTCTTCCTCATACGGTATGTTGTATATTATTAGGCCAGATCCAGATGTTCTATCCTCATACTTGCTTGGGAGAGGAATGCGGTGGATTTGGATGTCGAATTTAGGATTGCCAATACGGGGGAAGCAACGGTAGTGCATGGGTGTGAAGTTGAGATCGGTAGTCAATCGACGGATGTCCATGTGAAGATGGGAATCCAGGTTGTCGGGGAATCGGTTTCCTGTCAGTCTTGTTATTCAGGCGTCTCAGTGTCCCATGCGGGGCTTCTCGGTGGGGTTCGCTGCGGTGTGAACGAGACCACCTGCACATTGGGCGACTCTTACCATGGTTGTAGTTCTGCATCAAGCCTTCGGTGTAGATCTCATCATGTACATCTCTGTGCACTTTTCTAAACTCTTTCCACAGCTTCCACCGTTTCCCTTTCAAGTATTCGAGAAAGATGTAGTTTCTTCGATACCAATCAGGAAGGTTGTGAATTCTGAATAGCAGTGGAACCCGGGTCGGAATGGGATATTCTTCCGCTAACCAGCACTGATGTTGCCGATACATGGGCGTGTCGAGATGGATGCCGTGGAGATCCTTGAGAAAGGCATAGGGATAGTACCTCGGCGGGACCATTGTTGAGTGTGGGAAGTCCGAAAAGCGGTCGGTGCGAAAAGAAATATGGCTTTGGAACAATGGATAACTGGACATCACGTCCACAATATATGATCAAGGCGACGGGTGTTAAGTGAAACATCAAAGCTATACGATTGTTAGGTACCCAAGTGTCCAAAGCCTTTTTGTTCATTCCCTCCAGTGAACGGACATTGCTGTTTCATAATGAGCAGGGAATATCAGAGCGTCACAAGAGGCGGTGCAAATTCACAGCCTTGGTTGTCTGGAGCCCAAATCCCGAAAGAAGGGGCATATGTAACGGAGGCTCAAGAAGCAGTGTGGCAATCTCCCTCGCTATTCCGAGATGAAATGGGTGAGTGAATTCATTTCCATACCTAATATCTCAATGCGCGCTTTGTAGACATGCTGGTATAAAGATTCTCCTGACTGCATTTTCACTGGTCGTCGAACACACGGGTTGCTCTTGATGAACATTTTATAGGTAACGCCTTCACAAAGTACCACCATTCTGGCTCTCGTAGTGTGTGGTAAGCAACATCACATCCGTTGTAGATGTCTCACCTCGGCTCGAAATCTTGAACCAGGCGTCCAAAGAAAACCATCTGGCTGATTCCAAGAGACATCATGCTCTGTCAGCATTGTTCTCCTCATTTACAGGTTGTTTGGGTTAGTTACGGGGTCTCTAACAGCGAACTCTCGCGAAGATTCTTAAAACTAGCTGAAATCAATCGAACCTTCAATCTGTTCTTTTTCGCATCCTCTACGGAATAGTGTTCAGCATCCCAAGTTCACCACAGCTTTCCATGGACCCAAAGGGTGTCGCTTCTTAGACAATATACTTCCCCAAACCAGTCATGTCTCTAGATGCATCATGATTTTAGACTCGCTATCATAGGGTCCCTTTCTGATTGCTTCACATATCCCACAGGCCCAACCACATATGTTCTGGGCTTTCTCTAGATTAATCTCTGGAAATTTGCCACCTATATCCGTACCGTGGAGAGGAAAGAAGATAGAAGGCGTGCAACATGTTTATATAGTTCACCCCAGTCAGCGCCGAAATTCGAATTCGGCCGGGTAGCGCCCTTTTGGGTCAACATTTAGCCAGGCAGTAATGATGATGATGATGTCACTTTCATTCCAGAATCTGCCAGGTGTCCCACAAGCCAACTTGACCAGATGGCCACCACTTGTATTTGGAGTCCACATTTTAATCTTCCAAAGGTTCACAGCCCAGCATAGATCTCTACCTCCCTCACCTTTTAGCCCAAGCCGATCTCATCCATAGTAAGTAGTATAATTTTAGCAACCGTTGAACAGTTACGCATGAAGCGACTCTTACTGTGAGCGGGATGGGGGTTCGTTGTTTGTCTTCGCATGACATTTTACTCGTATCGCGACAATTATGGAACAACGTTGGAGAAAGAAAACAAAACGGAAAAGAGGAAGTCGGATTGCCGAGGAAACGATCCCCACAAGCTGAAAATTCGGTTGTGATTGTAGTTTCTTAACTTAATGCTCGCTCCCTAAGCTACGCTACATCTTTTCGCAAGTCTGTTGTTTTAGTCTTCCCACACGTTCACCAGCCCCAGCATTGTCGCGGAATTCGTTGATTTTAGAGGGGCCAACAGATATGAAATTCACCGTCCATCTTTTTTAAGTTTGTTCCACAAATTCGATAGCTGAGGCAAAGGGAGGAACGGCGAGAGAGAGGAGGTCGAGCTTATATACTCTCTCGCTCGTCACTGATGCCAAACTTGTACATCGTCCGGTTCTAAGTGAGGGTAGTGATTCCACTCTCCTGTTTTCTGGAAGACACTCGTGCAAGAAAAGCTGTCCGGAAATTCAGTATATTTTGGACATCTGTCTACGCAAAAGCCCAGTCCACGCTCCAGCACAGCATCGTACCTATGGAGCTGAATTTTAGTCACTCGCCAGCCCACACACTCCGACATCACTTTCCGTTCCGGTTCATTTTAGAGACCCGACGACATAGCACAGGTCTTTGTCGACTTTTAAAGTAAGTATGAAAGTGTCTGTGGAAGTGTGGAAAAGAGAGAAGAAAGTCAAGGGCGAGAAGGGTATCTTTAAATACTGCTCCACTGCCGCGTCATCTTACACTCAGGCTTCCTAACTAAATACCGAGGGTGATGCGTATCATCAACCCAACTACTCATTCGGCACAAACATGAACAAAGTTCGGGATCCCCAAACATCTCCAGTCTTTGTATCCCGCCCTTCTGCTCTCAGCCCATATACAGGTCCTGGAAGATTTTATAGTTTAGAAATCTCCGCTACGAAGCAGACACTCATTTAGTACTTGAGATCATTTTCTTTTAAAGAGAAAACATATTAACTGCTTCCGCCCCGGCGGGTGTGTGCATTCTCCCCCTGGATGCTGAAAACAAGATTTTGGAGGATATTGATTACCAGCACTCCCATTTAGATTCTCAACCCGTTAAAGTATTCCAGCAACCCACCCCTACCCTTGGTCATTTTTAGTGTGATTTTATAAGCCCACAGGCACGCCAACCCAGTCTCCAACGCCATTGTTCAAGCCTGATCTTTCTTTTACAAGACCACCAACATATGCTACATCATTGTACCCTTTTAGTGAACAACCTAGGAACGCAGAAAACCGTGGTGTAAAAGGAGAAGAAAGCAAGAACAAGTCGGGATTGAAGTCCGGGTTTTTATACACCTGTCTTCTTTCTTTTAAATTCTGGCCTGCTTTGGTAAAGCCAGGGCGTGGGGATTCGGCCTTGTGCTCGAGACAGAGAACTTGAACAACGGTGGTGCTCAGCATTTCCCTCCCGCATCCATAGAGCCGTGAGAACTTCTCAAGGGCCCACAGCCCGCAACCCAAATTGCCACATGGAAGATGTGTCGAGTGATTTTTAGCCTCCCATCAAGAAAACTACTTCAACATCGGCCAGTCCGAAGAGGTTTTTTAAACAGACGAAATATGAGCCGCTCGCACGGCGATTTTGAAAAACAGATCCTGGATACGAAATGGTGTAGCGAAGAGAAAGGCAGGTACACAAGGGCGAGGGGAAGTGTGGTTATATACCTACCTCCAGGACCTGTTGGTCCGGACTGCTTTGTCCTCCGTTCCTCGGCCTGAACTCCATCCCCTCTGCACCTCCTCCCCCAGACAACGAACTCCCCGCATACCGTTCCTCTTCTCGGCATTTTAGACACCCTCTCCACCCTCTCCACCATCCCCACCCACGCCCACCCCTCAATAGATTTTTACTTCTCCACCTCACCAACTGTACCAGCCGCATGGGAGATTTCGGACAGTGTTTTTACTCCCCCCCCCTCAACTCTCCCTACACCACATCTGTTTGTGCCCCAGAATCTTTTACCCACCCACCCACTCCCCCACCACCCAACCATTCGGCCGCTTGCTGGGACTTTTCACTGTTCCCGCCTCCACTCTCCACTCTCCACCCTCCACTCTCCACTCTCCACCCTCCACTCTCCACCCTCCACTCTCCACTCTCCACCCTCCACTCTCCCCATTCCCAGTTCTGCTCATCTTTTGTTTTACGAACCCACACCCACCATCCCCCACCCATATCCCTTCGTCAAGCCCAATTTTTAGTTCCTGTCACCTGTCACCTCTCCAGACACAGACACAGACACCAAGTCCACATGATAGCGTAAGACTTCGGATTAAGGGCCCACCCATACATCTCGGTGATTATGAATTTTAGTAAACAAGTACAACGCCCAACGCCATAGTGGAGAAACGAAAGGACGGACAAGGAGGCGCGGGCGGGTTTATATACTCCCCTTGCACGCCACCCAAGCAAGCCTCTTCATCTGAACCCCAGTCCGGCCGAGGAAGGGGGAGAAATTGCCTAATCGTCGAAGTCCTCTCCATCTTGTTTACTGAGGTGATGAAGAAGTTCACCACCACCACTACGGATACTCATAAAACCCCCAGGCAACATATCGAAGAACAACAGCCAGCGTGACAACCTGGGTATATTTCCACAAACATGCTTATATAGTAAATAACTTCCCAACCCTATTCTGCCTCTGTTCTTGGAAAGGAGGGAAAGGAAAATGGGGTATGTATCCACCCACCAACGCCGCCCCTAGCCAACCCGAAACCCTATGGCATATTATACAAACATCGAAATACATTGTTTCCACAGCCCCAAACCACCGTACAAGAAAACCCTTGCTCAGAAACAGCTCAGAACCGCCCACTCTCTCTCCTCCCAACCCCCAACCCCGTATACTTTCTAAACCTGTCGTCTGCCACCCCTCCTCCCACACCACCTACACCACCCAACCCCCCACCCCCCGGCATACTAACCCTCTTCAACGGACTCCCCTCTCTCCTCCTCTCTGGTGGTTCCCGAACCCGCTCCTCCCTCAAAAAGTTCGTACTCGCCGCCTTCCTAAGCGGAGAAGCAGCATGCGAATACACGCCCAGACTGCCTCCATCGCCACTTCCACTTCCACTTCCTGCCCCACTGCCGACCTGTGAGTGCCGGAACTGCGATGTCGTTTGCCGGAACGGGTTCGGGGTATTGGACTGTCTGATCGGGGACGAGAAGTCTGTTGCTGATGTCGATGCGGATGTGTAATTCGAATTGTGCGAGGGTCGGAGCGAGGGCGTTGACGCGGTATGGAGGGATCTCAGGGGCCGCTGGGTGGAGTGCGAGAGGTTATCGGGGTCGTACTGCGAGGCGTATTGTTGGTTTGGATTCGTCCGGAAGGCGCGATTGATGACGGTCGTCGGCGTATATGTCACGATTTCCGATGCGAGATCGCCGCCCGTCCCTACGGAGGAATCCCTAGAGTGTGACTTCTTCGTGGTGATGGTCTGAATGCCGACATCGCGAGAGGGTCTCTGCACAAGTGGATGGACGAATTTGGTGTCATATTCGGTGAGGACCTCGCGCTGGATGATAGCCGAGTCCTTAATTTGTTGTGCGTACGAAGTATTAAGAAAATTCAAATGAAAAGAAAGGATAGCCGCAATGACAACCGTGGTCACAACCTTGACGCTAGGCTGCGGGTCGAGTGGTGCCACGGGTAGCATAAAGTGGTAAAGAATGATGTGGAGTGGGCTGAAGAGACAGAAGAGCTGCAGACACAGCGGATTCGGGTCCCAGACGGCCAGCTCCCAGACGTCGCGTGCGGCATCGGGATGGGCCCGCGTCTCGGCCGACTCGGAGGAGAAGATGTCCTGGAAGAAGCGGAAGGGGGAAGCGGACGGGGAAGAGTCGACGCGCACGCGGTGTGCAGAGGGGGTGGACGGGTTCATGTCGAGAGGCTGCTCAAACAGGCGATAATGGCGCTTGTGTTGGAACGTGTAGACGGCATTCGCGACGACGGCGACGTCAAAGAAGAGGACGATAATGCCCAAGAACCATCTCAGCCACCCAGCGCTGGTGACCTTTCCCTCTCCAAACACATCGTCCGCTGTGTATTTGCGGGTTCCGCCCGAGTTGGCCTTGGCGATCATGAACACGATGTTCGATGCCAGCCCGATGGTGAAGGCCCAGCTCTTGGCGAACTCGTCCCAGTCACTGCTGTTCAGCTCCTCCTGTGCCCACATGATCCAGTCCCAGGGATCCAGATAGGCCTGGATGCGCTCTGCGAGCGGCGCGCGACGGACGAGGCGGGGCATTGTTGTGGTGTTGATGTCGTGCAATGCTGTTGCGATGGAGGAGAAGAGAGAGCGGATCGGGGGGGTTGAGGGCGATGTCGAGCGTCTACTCCAGTCGAACAAGGCAATCACGGCATTGTGGGGACAACAGCGACGAGTGTGAAGAGAAGCGGCGATGGACGACGGTCTGGACTAGGAAACAGCGTAAACAACCGGGCCGACTATTTCTCCGGACAGCTATCATCCGCCATGACGACGAAGCTCCAGCTCCCCTCGCACCTCCGATCCCCAGCTCTCCTCCCGCCCACACCCCACAATGGCAACTTCGACGGCCCAGTACAAGGACCGCCAATTCCTCGCCGTCATTGGCGACGAGGTACTACTTATCCGCATGTGCATTCTCCAGCTTCAGCTCACCCAGTTCAGGATACCGTGACCGGCCTGCTGCTCGCCGGCGTAGGCGTAAGCTGCGATGTCCACCCCCGGCGCACGCACAGCGATTAATGTTAGCAGCACGTGACGCAGCCGCCAGACTCGCAGAAGAACTTTCTGGTCGTCGATGCCAAGGTCGATAATGCCACTATCGAGGCCGCCTTTGACAAGTTCACGACGGAGCGCAAGGACATTGCCATTCTGCTCATAAACCAGCATGTGTGTTGAACCTGGCAGTGCGCGCTGTTATGCACCGTAGCTAATCGTGCCAGATCGCCGAGCGCATAAGACATCGTGTCGAAACCTACACAGCCGCCTTCCCGTCACTGCTCGAGATTCCCTCCAAGGACCACCCCTACGACCCCGAGAAGGACAGCGTGTTGAAGCGTGTGCGGAGGTTGTTTGGAGAGTAGATGTCGGGTTCATCATTGGGAGAGACATCCTGTTATATAATTGCCGCAATACGATATCCAGCTGAACGGTGCTCAACATGCCATGAAAAGTATCCATTGCACCATGTCTACATCATGCATCCAGTGAGAATTACCAAAACGTTAGATAAACAACTCGAGACAGATGGTATCGAGCGCAACAAGAGAGAGATGTGAAAATGCAACCTGCCCGACGGTCCTCTCCCTCCTGTTATCAAAGATATACAGCCCGACCAAACAACCCACATCACAGCTCATCCCGCACCTGGTTCTGCACGATATTTACACCCAGGCCCGTCCACTCCAGCTTCCGCTTCCCGAACGAGATGGATCTAGTACCCCTCAGATAACGGTCTCGCATCGCCCATCGGCCGCTTTGGAGGTGTTTACCGAGAGAAGACGATCGTCGAGGTGAGGCAGGTGATCCTCTTGCCATCCTTGTCGAACACATCGGCGAGCACGGTGTACTTCCCCTGCACAGCCTGTTAGCATATTGTTCATCCTTATCCTATGACATCCAGCTATCAAGATACGTACCGGAGGGATCTGCTTGGGAAGATCGACGTCCTTGGTCAGGTCCATGTCGCCCTTCTCAAGCGGGCACTCCAGGTCCACTTCCGAGAGGTGCTCGCACAGGTCCGCTTGCTGGTTGATGAGCGTAATGAGCCCGTATTTGACCTGAAGGTGGATGGTAGCGCCCTCCTCGATCTTCTCCTTGATGGTTCCCGACGCCTTGATCGACAACGTTTCTCCGCTGTAGACATGTACGTTAGCCTTGCCTAAGCGTCTGCAAGCTATGCGAGCCGTCTAGCAGCCACAACACGAGTCACAGAGACATCGTGGTCGGCGCTTGATAGCCACGAGAGATATGGGTTCGCTTACGCCTTGGGGGGATTCGGCGCGAGATCGACATTCTTGATCTCGATGGTGTAGTCTTTGGGATCCGCACAAAAGTCGAGCGGGTTGTCGCCGGGGACTGGGTAATCCGAGGCTATGACCTGCTGGCCGCCGAAGAACGAGCCCGCGGAGACGGAGACGGCGCACGCGGCGGTTACGAGGAGCGCGGTGACCTTCATGATGGAGGGTGGGAGGTTGTCGAGGGAGGGGAAGTGTATAGTTGCTGTGGGTGTGGAGAATGGGTGCGATGGGTTTCGATGGGGTTGCCGCAGCGATGGCAGGCGATAGCAGGTGACGATGGCGCTGCATGGGCAGGATGAGGCTGGGGCGCGTGCCAAGGCTGTGCTTGGACCAGGAGATGACGCCAGAGGTCATGCGAGATGTTGGGTTCAAGATTCAACCTCAACACCATCTCGATGTGGTGGAAACAACAATTCCGGGCTTCATTTCTTCATGGTAGTCTTCCACTCCATACCTGGGTAAAGGGTTGTTCCGTCCATTGCAAAATCATTTTTTTCTCCAATCCTGTGCTTCATTTTCATCCACTGTCTGGATGGAAGCAACCTGGGGGGTTGTATCTTGAACGCTCCTTTTTAGAAAGTGCGACTAGCCCTAATCTTAATATCTTGATATGGCGCTCTTTTTATTTTCTTAGTCGTTTTTTTTGATTCTCGTTCCCTCTGAGCTTCTAGCCTTTTCTACCACTTCCAAACCCTCGACCAACCAATGCATCACCCACAATTCGGTATGCTGTATGCTCAAATACCTGTCGATTTGGTAAGACGCGAATTCTATGAATACATCGTCATTAGTTCGACCGGCCCCATTTTTACCCTGCATCCACGGCTCCTCCACTTCCAGTGTTCTTTGTCCATGTCGATCATGAAACTCCTCCCCCGAATCCAAATACAACAAGACATACGCACAACTACTATCCGATTACATCACTACCCCCTTTCATCTCTCCAACACCAGCATCTCCCCCGACAACACCACCCTCGCCGTCATTCCCCTCATAGACAACAGCTGGGGCAGCGATTGTGTCCCCAATACCTCCGGCGGCGGCCTGTACTCCTCTCTCAATGACATGTCCACGCTCCTTCACTCCATCCTAAACAAAACTGCCCTCGCTACCGTAACCAAGGTCAAGGCCTGGCTCAAACCGCACTCGATGACTTCCTCCCCGTATACACTCATAGGCTGCCCATGAGAAATCTTCCGCTCGCAGAACTGAACGCCAAGGTATCCACGTCCGATTGATGTATACGAGTCAAGTGGATGTGATCAGTATCGACTCTGGCCCCGGATTACGACTGGGCAGGTTAACGAGAAATGGATCTGATATCCTCTCCGCCCTCGCCATAGTATACATCCAAGCTCTTTCCCATGCGGAACCCTCGCCAGCGACTTCCGCCTTTTTCCCGCGGCATTCACAGAACGCACATCTTCCAACATCAGCGGAGTAGAAAGACAAGCCATGAGAGAAGACTGGCGGATAGACCTCACCTTCAAGCCCAACAATGTGGAAAATGTAAACTCGGATTGCCGACCAGGGTGCGTGGAAGGAGTTGTAGGAATGATCAGCAGAAAGGCATTACAGGAGCCTCGAATTTGGTCACTTCTTTTGAAACCTCCCCTCTATAGCCACGTCCCTTAGATGTAATTGTTTGCAACCTTCTGCCTAATATCCTGGACACCAAAGCACACAACCTAGTCATTGCCCCTTGTTCGCATATACTCAGAGCTATTGTCCAGAATACCCCCACTCTGATAGTCACCATACTCCCACGGAGTGCACTGATATCCATCGTGGGAGGTATAGAAAGCCTCATCCCGTCTTGTCTCAATAGTAACACCTAGAGCAGCAAACCGAGCAACAAGCTTAGGCATCATCTCTGAAATCCGGTACTCGGCATATTCTAGCCACGGCTGATGTGGATGGAATATGTAGACCCGCCGCAGGAATGGCAGCAGGGAAAGATCGTCGGCCAAGTCCCAGAATAGTTTGCAGTCGTCGTCAATTGGAGTGAGATCAATGGATAGAGAGAGAACTTCGAGGGGCGGTGGTAATTGCAAACTCAGGCGATGTGGTGGAGAGACCTCAGTCCAAGGGGCATTCGCCTCGAGCCCATCAAAGATCATGTAATCACCTAAATGAAGGCTGCGCATTCGACCAAAACTTGAAAGGTCTCCGATCAGGTTTGGCGAGCGCATTGGTGACCCAGCTCTCGCAGCCTTGTTGTCCGAAAGGCTGAGATATACGAGCGTGTTTTGAACTGCTTGTAAAGCATCCAGCATGTCACTTAAACGGAAATCTTCCCTTCCGCAAATGGCTCCCTCCCACTGGCAGCTAAACTCCTTCAGTCGCTTACATCCATGAACAATGGCGGCCACTTGTGGAAGAGCGAGCCTACAGTCTCGAAATTCGAGGACTTCCAGGCCATGGAAACTGAGTGGTTTTGCGATTGAGAGGGTCGTGAACTCCTGGCACGGCTCTTTATGCTGGTAGTGTCGCAGCTTCGGAAGTCCTTGGAGATTGGTGATGAGGCGTTCCCCCCAGTACAGTTTATGTTTATGCGAAATCACTTGCTGCTTGTTTGAGACGCACAGAATCTCCAGATTTGTAAATTGTTGGAAGGAAAACGGATTTCCATGAGCCAGATAGCCAGGCGCAACTGACTCAAGCCAGTAGAATAGTGACGGCTGTTCCCCAAAGACTAGGAATAGGTGGTTGAGGTTGGGGGCGTGGATCAAAATAAGTGCTAGTAGCTGCTGGTACGAGAACCTCTCCATGAGAATGCCAGGACGGAATTGAACCTTAGTCCCCCAAATCTGCGTTGCGACGTCCATCAAGTGACTAGAGAATTCATTGCTGAAGTAGCGCTCCTGCACTGGCGAGTATGGTTCCCCCCACTCAACCCATGCATCGATGGAGTCTTCAACGTATTTAAGATGTTTTGCTAGTTCCGGCTTTGCCAATATAGTACGCAGATAGATGAGGGCCCGCAGGTGGTGTACAGATCCCGGATATCCCAGTATGAGTGATGAATATAAAATTGGCTGAGCGATTCGAGAAAGCTGTTTCGATGTCAAGCAGAGGTTCTGCAACGCCGTTATGCAGGCCAGCACATTGTCAAAACGATGCACTTCACGCTTCTGTGTATCGATGTTGAACCGTCGCATAGGTTCCAGCTTCGTAAATATGCCGACTATGATTTCCTCGGGCAGGTTCTTGATGTGCGCATCGGGATCGCAGTAGGTATTCATGCTGCTCAATGACTGCATGATGGCCTCTGGATCATGTGACTGAGCCTGGTTATATAAATTCATTGGTGTTGGCTCCCTAGTCTCACGTGGGTGCGACGAATTCTCGCTCTATGGCACATTCGCGTGCACTTTACAAACTCTGGTGAAATCGCCTGCTTGAGCTGCCACTTCCATGCAGTGGCATTCGTGTGAGGTGATGTGCAGGATGAACCCCCTTCAGCTGGTAAGGCTTTCTGGCAGGGAATGAACAATTGGTCATGGGTCATTTAGTAGGCATTGTGGGGCACGCGTATTTTGAGCAATGCATTGATGGTGGTCGGAGAGTATACAAGCCGATTAGGCGGCACTAGTATTGTCAGCAATTATGAAAGCAGATCTACCGGTAACCCGAAACAGACGTCAGCAGCTGTCCCTATAATTAAGCTTTAACCTAAGAAATTTGAGAAAATTTCCTATAGATCAAGGGAGTTCACTATTTTAGTCTTAGTGTAGGCGAAGCTCAGAGCTGCGCGTCACGGGATCTCTTGTTATCGTGAGCGCTAAGATTAAGGGCTTTTAGCTCTTGTCAATGCTTATAACGCCTCGTTGCCGAGGTAGACGTGTCTTCAGTCACACCGTTACAATGGAACCCGCCAACAAACCAAAGCGAGTTGTTCTTCGCTTCAGCATTCAATATGAGCGGGATGAAGCAGCTATAAATGAAGCATTTTTTGCTAAATACGACCCAAAGCCAATCAACGACTTCTACTCTCATTTAATGGCCCCAAATGAATCCTCCAAAATGCATATCATCCTCGACCTGTATTGCAACACAAACCCAGTTGCCGATCTCCAGAAAATCGAATATCAGGTTTTCAGGGTCAGAAAGAGAGACAATTTGTATGTGGTTGGTCGCCATCTAGCAAACATTTCTAAGTAATAGGTTAGCGTGTTTGAACAGCTCGATGACAAATCATGCGAATATGCTCGTACACTCTGTACCTGGGTCCATTGGGGTACTAGCCGGATGAACTAGTCTGATGAGTTCGATGGCGTGTATGCGTTACACACAGGGCATTTTCCAGGCAGATTCATATCTTGAACATCCAAGGATAGCGGAAAGTCCCTCTGTTGTCCATTTGGAGGAACACAGACTGCTCGGTCTGGTCGGGCTTGTGCTATTGGACATCGGAGGAAGTCTCCCCTTATTTAATGCCGAGGATTTCGGCGACACGCAAGATAAGTCCAAACCCAGATGTCGCACATTGAGAGAAAGTAGGTACTAGAAAATGCAAGAGTGCAGAGCATGATGAATAAGTCGGTTCGTAGTGCTGCACAGGCGGGGCCTAACCAAGCATCCAAATTTCCCATGATGCTGTTTCCAATCTTGTTACTTGCATATTATTCTGCTGGCTGCAGCTTTCGTGAGTAGCATTTGATAGCGTGCCATTGTCCGTTTTCTGAACAAGTCCGATGAAGGCGTTAGGTCTGCAACAAGCCAGGCCAAATAGCAAAAATGGCCAACCTGCTATTCTAACAAGCTTTGCGATGGCGATGTGTGAGATGCGACGACGGAGCCTAAACGCCTCTCTAGCATGACGTTCACTACGCAAAACACATTATTCGAAGAGCTTCCCAGCCAGCCCATCACCAACCGACAATGTTTGTGACGTTCCGCGTCGACGAGCCTCCCAGCCGAACGGTATCACCTCCCATCCGAATAGTCCCCACAGAGACAGTCGCTCACGGTAAATAGCAACCAGCCAATCAGCACTCGTGTCTATTAGGGGGTGTCCAGAGGCCTTCACACGCAAGCCAACTTCTCAGCGCTGTGTACAATGCATAAGGCTACATCTGCTCTTCCCTCCTCGCAGTGCTTGCTTCATCTACAAGCGGATTCGCAGCCCATGCCCAAGTAATATGAGCTGTGATCCGGACTGCTCCAGAAGTTCTATCCACGCCGTTTACCGAGCTGGATGACGAGAGGTAGAAGCGTGACGTCCTCATTGACTTGTTGTCGCTTCTCAGGACTGGGGTCATGGCGTGCGGTCGCTCAACTAACCGGAGTATGATATCAACGACCTGGGTCTCGTTTTACGATTTCCGTTGCAGGACCTGGGCACGCTCTCCAGCTTCCGTTCTCGAGCCCCATGTTCATTCTTCCATCTCCGAGTTCACAAAACGAGCCTCTCTAGTATCTAACAATAGAACATTCAAGCATGCGACCGATGGCGGGGTAGCTGATAGGCCCGTGCGAACAATGAATCGAGCCAAGACTGATGATTGGCTCTCGTCGCAGGTTCTAGGTGACTCATCTACCCGCCAGGAACAAGATGCACGGTCCGTCCAGTGTCAGTCGAATCGACGCAACTCTAACCTCTCAGCTACGCACTATATAGACGCCGCCTTCTGTCCGCCTTCAATTTACCTCCCCATGTCGCCAGATTCGACACCTATACGCCCGATAATTACCATATGCTCGAATTGCCACTCCCAAGTCTGCGCAAACGTCAACGCTCAGAGTCGCCTGAACAGACCGGAACGTCGCAACCTCCTAAGAAGCAGAGGCTCCACCATCCTAGTGGATCTCAACCACCACCGGCGTTTTGGGATAACTTGTCGAAGCTCTGGCTGACGAAGCGAGCGTTGAGAGAACTAGGCCGAAGAAACAGGCAAGCTGCCTCAAGTCCATCTTGTTCGCCGCATCGACGCGTCCGCCGGCCGGTCACTCGAAAGTACATCACTGAGCAGAAGATCAACTGTCAAGTTTCCCACTGTACAGACTATCTTTCCCGCTGCACGCCGAGGATATTGAAGAATATAAGCTTGTTCGCCAGACACGGTGGTCCGGATCTGTCAGACCTCCGAAACGTATGTATCGCAAAACACATGTTGGCTTCAAAGCTGACGCTCTTAGTACGCCGAACCTACACATCGTTTCGGTCACACAATGAGCTCTGACCGTTCAGCTCAGAGCCGACAGCGGGGTTCTCAAACTACCTCAAGCACCAGACCCACCACGAATACGACCAGAACAAAAAGTACTGGGGTCTATGACCGTGACTTTCAGCAACACCTCGTTGACAATGGTGTCTACCCGCAGGGTTATAGACATTTAGATGGCAGGGTACCAGCAAAGCCAGAGAATTGGAAGGAATTCCATCAAATACTTGCACTACCTCGGCCTTCTCTTTCGCCATCTAGGTTCACGGACGAGGACTATGAACAATTTGTACAGGCAGATGCAGACGCCTCAAAAGAGAAGCAGGTGTCTGAGTCGGTGATTCCTATCGTTGAAGGCAAGATCAGGGATGCAAAATGCCGCTCAGGAGGAATTCCCTTCACTAATCTCGACCCTCTGACAGACGGCACGCTCAAGCTGGGCAACCCAGATATCTACTATGGGGCACGGCCTGAACAACTCAGCCGAAAGGTCCGCGATGAGCTTAGCAGTAATATCATCCCTTCTACACAGCACGACCTCCCTATGGTACCCAATTTCTTCCTAGCAGCCAAGGGGCCAGATGGTTCGTTAGCGGTCGCTGGACGGCAAGCTTGTTATGATGGCGCACTTGGAGCAAGGGGTATTCATATGTTGGGATTATATCGACAAGAGGAACCAACTTACGACAACAACGCCCATGCCATTACATCAATCTACCACGGGGGTACTCTCAAGATGTATACTAGTCACGTTGCCCCACCTCCCAGTGCTGGGGGCCGTCCAGAGTACCACATGACTCAACTCAACACTTGGGGAGTAACTGGCAACCCCGCTGCCTGTCGAGACGGACTCCGCGCATACAGGAACGCACGAGACTGGTGCAAAGAACAGAGGGACGAGGCAATTAGGCAGGCGAACGAGAGAGCAAACTCTGTGGAAGCTGAAACACTAATTAGCGATGCAGCTGCTAGCCCAGCTTTGAGTTTTGTAACTGCAGTGTCGGAGACAGAGCCTTACGCCCTGAGTCAGGAGTCTCGGACGTCTTTGGATGAAGATTCGGACGGCTTGGATGAATCCAATAGCGCAGAGGACCTTACGGTTCACATATTCCCCGCCAAACGTCCCAACAAGCCTTCGAGGCAGACACAGACTCGGAAGCGGCGTAACGTTGATCCGACAGCTGAACAAAACGAGACAATAGTGGACGGCAAACGTTGAGCATTACTGAGGAAAGCCATACTGCTATACATTGCAACTGCGCAGTTGCCCTGCCCTTCTCTCGCACGACCTCCAACGGGTCTGGAGTTTATTAGCACTGGATCCGCTTGTAAAAGAGAAGCCATCAGCATCCGCGTCCCCAAGTCCATCCTTGACTAAGCGCAGTCCGACACAGCGCTCCGCTCGCAACCGAACAAGGCGGCACCGCTGACGAAAAGCAACTCTCACTGGCGCATAGCTTCAGGAAATGCTCAGGGTGGGTGGGTAAGACGAGCGAGATCCCCTTTGCCGCGCAAGGTGCTGTAACAAAACACCTTGGTGGACTTATGGCCCGCCCCGAGTTCACACAAACTCGTAGATTGCCCTTCCGTTTGGACCGCGTCCCTCGAGCCGATCAGGAACTTTTCAACTCGTCAACGATGCCAAAACCCAAACTTGGGCTCAAACGTCATCCACCTCTCGGATTTTGGGCGTCCCGCGGTGATGATGAAGCAATGCAGCGTATCCATGCGGTGGTGATGAGCCTGCTCTAGCCTCCAGTTCCTCTGGTCTGTGACGCTGGCATGCTGCCTAGAGAGAGTCGTGGGCGAGCAGGTGCCTCGTTCACCATTCGATCGGCTAAGCGGCGGGTTGTAGTCTGGCCGTGCCAGCCCAACGTGGTTCACCAACGAAACAGGTTTTCACGAACACTCGGCGATACTTGGGCAGTTCGAGGCCAATCCTTTCCCCCAAGACCATGCAAACCCATACCTTCGCCGCTTGTTCGGCTGAATTGCACCGGATCTATGGCCTCGTGCTGAGATAGTGTCAAGACGCCCGAAAGGGAGGCTTGATCACCGCTCTACGTATTCGATGACGTGGCATTTCGACGATCTCCAGGATCAACGGGCGCCGACGGGAACGCCGGCTCGAAGAGATGGAATCTGGAGGAAACGAAGGATACCGAAGGGTGTGTGTGAGCTACTTGCAGAAGGCGATCGGGTCTGCTCCTCAACTGCGCAAGTAAACCAGGTGGAGGAGATGGGGTGACAAGATTCCGAACAGTGGTAGATGCTCGCTAAGCTCAAAAGAAGAGAAGTGGACAGGTTCTTGCGAAAACTATAGAGTGCAGCAACCTCATTGTCCGCCTGGAGGCGATTAGCCGATACAAGGATGGTATGATCGCTAGGAAGAGGAGATAAAGACCTGGCAGGGGAGACTGAGTAGCCAATTCAAGAGGAAGGAGGCGTTGAAAGAAGTGAGACTGTAGGGTAGAGCGTAGAACGGCGAGGGTCGCGCGCTTTTATGCTGTGAGGTCGGCGCACGGGCCAGATAAAAGCAGCGTGTTGCCAAGCGAGCCCTAGTACAGCCTCATGGCCGTGGGACTTTGTCATTGTTATACAGTTGTTTATTTACCATATACATCTGCACTTGGTATGCAGTGCATCTTAATGTTCCCGCAGACGATGATACTTCACTCGCAATTGTACTACGCAAGGTCAAGTGGATGGGGGTTGCTATTTTGGCGCCCGAGTATGCTGTGACCAATGCATTTCGTGATTAGGCATTTGCGAGACGGTGGAAGGAAGAATTAAAGGTATGGTCAGATCAATGTAGGTCCTATTCAAGCGAGGCTTAGTCTTTACGCTCGCGTTGAAAGGTACTCATTACCCATAGTATCGACAGGAGCGCCGACAGAGCAGAGTTCACCGATACTGGCCAAAGGTAAGCAGGCTCCAGTCTTGTATCACCGTCCTAGATTAATTTGCTGACCTTTGATAGTTAGTGGAATGGACAATGACGCATGCTTACCTTATTGAGATGGGTAGGCTTTCCGCTGAGCTCTCAAACGGGGCACGTGTTAGATTATCCCCAGGGAGGTTTCGAGAACTAACGAATGATGGGATGAGGCTGCCGTTTATTTCTGAGAAGGAAATCGAGGACCGAAGCAAAGCTTCCTGGATGACCAAACTTTTAGCCTGTGTCCAAATTTCTTGGTTCGTCATGGAACTGATTGGCCGCGCAATCCAGCGACTTCCTACCAGCTCACTGGAAGCCTTTACCCTCGCCATCGTGGCCTGTACTTTGGTTCAATACTTTCTTTGGCTGAAAAAACCATTGGATGTTCAGACGCCGATCATTATCAACCTTGCTAATTTCTACAATGGCCATATTCTAAAACCGGGAAATGGTCTACCCGAGAACGCGAAATATACATGCAAACGGAGCTATGATGTCTCGCAACTGGCAAGCGAACGACACCGAAACCTGAATCCGTTCACGCTCTGGAATCCTGCCCGCGCCTACTTTATGATGTTTGTTGCTTCTATCTTTGGAGCCTGTCATCTTCTTGCGTGGCACTGGTACTTTCCGTCACCTGCGGAACGCATGCTGTGGAGGATCACTTCTATTGCCTGCGTTGCGCTCCCGGCGGCTTTCTGCATGATTCAAGTGCTCAGAGGTCCTGGCCCAGAAAATGAGCGAAATCAGAGAGGAAGCACAAGCCGGGAGACCAAGGATGTTCAGGTTTCTGACCCTGAACCGGAACAAGTTCGAACGCACCGATTTGGCAACGGGACCATCTTCTATGTTCTTATATTCCTTTACGTTGTTTGTCGGGTTTACTTGCTTGCGGAAATATTTGCCAGTCTTCGATTGATGCCACAGGGAGTTTACAATACTGTAAAATGGTCGGAGTATTTCCCTCATCTCTGAATTGTATACAATGCTAGCACATGTAACCTAAATGCGAACAGGGCGGTTTCTAACTGTTGCAAACTATATAGGATGGGAGATAGTAAACCAGAACGAAATAACAATGAATGCTGTACGTTGCCAGATGCTATTCCTGCTCATGTTGAGAGCTACCCAAACGCTCCACACCTCGGAACTTTGTCTAACTTCTCCACAATGCAATCCTTGAATCTTCCTTTGCCCCACCCCATTATCTGAGCTAGAAAATGCACGAGCTCTCGCGCATCGCGTTCGCGTGTAGTGCGCCACGACTGGAGAAACTCCATGTGAAATGCGTCTTCATGCTCGAAATGTACCCACAACTCGTGTACAGGGCCCTCCGTCACAATAGAGAAACAGAGCGTCGTAGATGGCAATGCGAGGTTCGGATCTAGCGTCTGGAATCCGGAATCTGAATCCAAGTTCACGTTACATGCCGCCTGATGACTGAGATCCTTCAGGATCGTGAGCATGGAAGCACCACTAATGGCGGCTTGATTCTGCGCGGTAATCAGACTCCCATTCAGACTCAACCCCTTCGCTTCTACAATCAAGAAGGGAAACCGTATACCCATGTCAGCCGCATGCGGATCGCTCAGTATTGACCCAGATGCCTGGTGATCAACCAACCGCCGCTGATGCCGTTGTACGAATGCAGTGTGTGCGAGCCCAATTGTTATATCTGGTTTTGGTGTCGATATGTGATATGGATCTGCAGCCTCGGTGCTGGTGGTCGACGCCACTGATTGTGTGTAGGGTGGCAGGGACGGTATGGGCCCCGGAAAGGTGGCGGCAGTAACTGCAGCGGCGCTTAGATTGAAATTGGGGAGGGCGCTTTGTGCTGATGCAGAGCGAGGAGTGCGCGTTCCGCTAAGGTCTTCGTTTTGCAACTCGTCAAGCGATGAGCCGGTTGGCTTGAGATCGGAATTCCAGACTGGTTCATGATGAGCATCTTGCCCACGAAGCTCTCAAGCATACACAGCAGGCTTACCCTTCTCAGACATGTGTGTCCTCAGCGCGCCCGGCCAAAGGTCCGCTAGGTTCCTCACAAGGCCGTTCAGACTGGCCTTCCAATCGCCCTCAAGTAAGCACTCGCGTGCATTTCTTCGTGATTCGGCCCGGAACGTCGCTACTAGCCCGGTTAAATATGCAGCAGCTTGTGGTTCATCTACTGTAGCCTCTACTCGGTCCTCCCACGACTCGATTCCCAGTATTCGTCGCACCTCGTCATCGATTGCGGGCGGAAGGTCAGCCAGATTGTCGACGAAGACGCCAGCGTGGTACATATTCCGTGTACGATACGTTTGTGGAGATGGCCTTTTGCTGGGACTGGGCGTTCGAGACCCATGAGAGCGCGCATGGCGTTTCGTGCTGCGGCGCCCGCGGTCGTTGAAGGATGCACTTCGAGGCGTTGGAGGTGCTGCCATTATCTCGAGATCAGAGACAGCCGCACAGTTTTCTACCCAATGCTGGATTGACGATTTAGGTTCCTTGGGAGTCGGTTGCTGCGTGGAGCGGAGTGCTTCTTCGGCCAGTACAAGCGTCTGCGATGATGGAGTCGATGGAGGTGGTGGAGATACGCGGGGTGCGCCGGCGTGGGTACATTGCGTTTTGCGGCGCTTCGTGCTAGAGGACTGCCAGGTGTCGCTATCGGAAACTCGTCGCTTCATTGTATGGAATATGTACACGCATGGAGAGTTATGGTTGGGATGGTATAGTGTTGTGCTTGAATATACTATTGATGGTCGAGAACCAAAACAATCAACAATCGGGGAAATCTCGGCACTCCGTCTGTACTCGGAACCACTTGGCGCTCACTGCATGTAGCAACAACACCCACTTCGAAGTCTTTCTTCTACAACGGCAAAACATAAGTCTCCTCTCCACAAGAGTGTAGCCAGAGCGGGTCGGCCACCTCCCTGCTAGCGCAGGCAAACTGATATACCTCGCTGGTCGGCTGGTATGTGAATTCACTATTGGGCCTAGTGATCGTAATCGGGGTGGATGTGGGGTTGAGTTGGCTAACCTAAGCTATAAACTACGGCTGCCCAACACTGGTTAACGAGGTTTATCTTCTCCTTTAACTCCTTATAATGCTTTTTTAAGTACTTCTTTACTATATAAGAAATTATCTTAAGTAACTATTAGATAATATTAGGTAGCTAGCTACCTTAAAGTTAAGGTTTCTAAGTATAATAAGTTTTCTATCTTTTAATTATATTTTTAACTAAAAATTCTACAATTCCTATCTCAGCTACTACTTTATACTATAATATCCTTTCCTTAATTTTAGATTAAATCACTATATACATAGTAGGTAAAAGCTCCTTTTTAGGCCTTATATTTCTATTAATTACTCCCAAATAACCTATTCCCCACTTCTTGTGGCTTAGAACTATATTATTTTAAAGTGTAAGTAACGCTCACGATTTCGGCACCGGAAGACACTCCAGTACACCATCTACGAGACGAAGCTTTGAGCTTTACGGTTGCAGTATGATGCATGTCCTTACAATTCTTTAAAGCCCTACGTACTGACACCCAAAGCCTCAACATGTCCCAGAGCATCCCTCCGAACACATTCATTGCCTCTGATGGGAAATTGTACACCACGGACGGGAACTATGTCCTTGAGAATGGCAGTTGGATCCCACGACAAATCGCTGGTCAAAGCATTACGTCCAGTCAGCAGAATCAGCCCAATCAAGATCAATCAGGACTTTCAATCGGACCTGTCTCTAGGAATGACATCAATGCAGCCATGCACGCGCAATTTGGGCAAGATCCTCCCTTGCAACCACAGCTGCCGCACCAGCCAGCAACCAACTCATTTCAGCCGACGGGCATACCGGCTGAACCTCCAATCGATGTGGACCCGTCTCTCAGGGCGGCGAAGGACCGAAATATAATGATCAGGGCCTTTGTCGATGCTTCAGATGCTATATCTAGTCGAAAGGGATGACATTTGGTCGGCATTAGGTCATGGCAGACGGAATATCATGTTAGGTCTATATCATCGTAACGGTGGATCTTTAAGATCCTGTGGTACGAATCAATCAAGTCACTTTCCTTTTTTCTTTAATGTCTCGAATATTTCAATGCACCCAGGACTCCAAGGTCAGCTGTAATCTCTCAGATTTCATTGTGCCAGCCTCGAATCTTAAGCATGCCCCTAATGGACTATATCAATAACTACTTAGGTCTCTGCATTATTACGGATCCTTGGCGCATGGCACATCTCTTGGAATAGACAGTGGACAGCTACGCCGCATGCAGTGGAAACAGTGCATGCCACGTCTCATGAAATGAATATGGAGAGCGCCAACAGTCACGCCGCTTGCAGTGGAGACAGTGAGTGCGCCAACAGCTACGCCGTATGCACTAGAGATAATGTACGGCACACCTTATGGAATGGACAGGGAGAGCACCAAAAGTCACGCCGCACCGAAAGCGAGGGTTGAGCTTGAAAGAAATATCGCCGACATTCATAGGAGCAGAGTGATTGGTCATCAGTATACAGGTACCACAAATAGAGGGCATTTGAAACTAATCCATGCTGCCCAAGGGGCAATTTTGAAGCAGCTCAGGTTCTCGACAACTCCTACTCTCCATCAGTCATAGAAGAAGCGCGCGCAATCCGGCTTGGGCCCCTGCTCTAAGGCATTTGGAAGTAAAGAGAGAGATCTAAGGATTCTGTGCCCGTCAGGAAACTATAAATGTTCAGCATGACAGCAAATAGAAGAGGTTATTGTCAACTCTCGTATTAACATACATCTTGATACCAAATTCGATTGCGGTTTTTGTTTTTCATATCTGCCAACATGAGAGTTTCCGAAAGAAAGCGTAAGTTTTGCACAAAACACCTCTTACATTCATTCTAACAGTTCATCCCATAGAAAACATGAATTACCGTCTTCTGGCGTACCTTCTTCCTATATCTATCATTGTATTTTACAGTAATAGCGAATGGGCAAAAATGCTCCACGATCCCATCTTCCCACAAATCTTTGACTTCGCAAAGCAAGGGAAACGAATCCTTAGATTCCAGAATCTCTACAAGGAATATTCAGAACTCTTTTTACTAATTCCTACGACCGGCCAACTGGTACGGCTGGATTAGAACAACGTCTGCTCCATACAATAAATGTCCAGGGGCGATTCGTTATCATCGATGACCGGGCAGCTCTTGGGTTACTTCGTAGAAGTCTACTATGGCACCTAGGCAAGGATACTACCAAACTTGATCGCATTGAATTCCTCTCAGACCAGGCTGCGGTTACATCATGGTCGTGGATGACTTGGGGAGGTAGAAACACAACAACGGGAGAGCGGATCGGGGAGGGTTCAAGTTTCCTTTTGGGAATACCTCCAGCCACCCTAGGAACAATTTGGCCATGGTGAGAACGATGTCCTTGTCGCCGATGCGAGGACTTATGATCACACTGCCGCACCTAGCAGAGACCTCCGACTGATCTATGACTGTCCTGGAGATCTGGAATATACATCATCAATGTGTGTGGTATTGGGTGTACATGTACAAGTAGGGGATCATGAGTGCAGTGAAATGAGACATTATGTGTTACTCATAGAGCGAACGGACAAGGTGGATTCCACGAAGAATCAATTATAGGATTACGAGTGTTGTCCTTAGTACAACGAGGCTGACCACTATGCATCGTCACCTCCAAGCGCAAACATCGCATCCATATTAAATGTTCCGAACATATTCAAATCAATATTGAAGGGTCGCTGGTTCCAGTCCAACTCACCTACCGGCGAAGTAATTGAATGCACCGAATCCGCAAAGACTGGGGAAAGACTATCGCTCAGCAGACTCACTGAATCACGCTCGCCATCACTCCCCTTCTCTTCGTTCTGCTTTTGCCCCTCTTCTAGTAGTTGGTTCACAGTATCAAGTACCCCAACTGCATACTTCATAAACTCCGCGCCTGTACTGCTAATTCTCAATGTCCATCGGTATTCCGCGAGACGTGTGAGGTGGGTCTCGCTCTCTTCTGAAGTGGAACTCGTGACACACAGTATGCTAGCAAAGACTCCGATTATCGCTAGACTAGGGGATGAGGAGAAAAACCAAAAGCTTTGCAGGTGCTCCGGCTTGAGTGATGTGGTAAATACGAGTGCGGATGTGAAGGTTGCGAGGGCAGCAGCACGAGTGTGAGTGAGGATCTCAGCATCTTGTGGTGAGGACACATAACTCAAGGAAGACGAGGCCGGGCGGCTGCGAAGGATTGCGCGATGAAGTGTTACCTCTGTCGTGTAGTATGCAAGGTGCAGGTATCCCACCGAGGAGAGCCGTCTCGGTGTGGTATCATCAATCGACAATGCTGGGGGAAGACTCGAGTACCATTCTTTAAGATTGTCCTGTATTGGTTTTGCCTTTTGAAGGATTTCATGGATCGACTGCTCCGTTCTGCGCGCCTTGAGGGTGAAGAATTGATCCAAAATCTTAGCGACGATTTGTGTGAGAGCAACCATGTGAACGAAGGTTTGCCGACCTTTTTCAATTTCAGCACTCCCCTCTTCGTCATCGTCGTCTTGGGATGTTTCGGGGAAATCAGAGACCTCGAGAGGTTTCACATCCCAGTCGTCCATTTGAATGTTTGTTGGCCGTCCATAAACTAACGCACCCCACTTGTCTTGCATAAAAAGTGCCCACGCAACGCGCTTTCTGACGCCGCGCTCCCAGTGTGGCACCTGCCAATCAGAGCAATCAAGATGTAGCCCTAGATTCTGCGCCATGGCTACCAAGTGGCCGGTAAGAGTCCAGGAACTCAGGCCCGGACGCTGCAACAGCACAAGACCTCCTTGTAGGTCGGAAATCTTTGGCCGGGTATGGACATCGAAAAGAGATTTGAGAAGAAGGCGTTCAAGCTCTTTGGAGTTTGGCTTAGGTAAATTGGACAGTGTCGGGCTGTATGACCACCAGTTCAATGCAAGGAGATACACTGCACCCAGCCCAATGGGTGTCGACTCACGATACGTTCTACCATGCTTCTCGAGGAAGACCTTTTTATGTAGTATGGGAAATGACGGGTGTACAATACGGAAATAAAGTTTTACTAGCTCAGGCCCATGAGGTGCGATGACAGCTTCGATGGCATCGAGATTTGCGCGCTCTTTTTCCATCTCGTCTTGGGCGTCGGGGCGCATCCGGAAATACGTGCTTTGGTTGGCACGTCGTAGGATGGGTGGGGCTATGATAGCTAGACACTCGCCCTTTGCATTGAATGGTAGGCCGTCGGTTATAGATGGGTCGAAGTCACTTGTGGAACCAATGACAGAGCTGGACTGGCGGTTTTGATGGCCGAGAGTCTCGCGAAGGAGAGAGGTCCTGGGCATGGATGAGTAGTCTTGTATAACAAGGGTGGCCGCATCTTCTTGTGATATGCGCTGTCTGTAAGGGAATGTTAGAGTTGGAAAGCGCAGTGGATAGGTAACCTTCGACGTACTTTTGACGTGCGCGACTGCTTGCAGCATCGTGATTCTTCTCAGCCATGGCAGGATTGTTCCTTTTCTTCCGGGGTGGCTCTTGAACATAGGTGCACTCAGTGGAACGTGATATACAAAGTACGCAATTGCTTGCTTCATTGGACGAGAAGAGACATCGTATCTTTCTTCTTCTGCAGTTATCGCAGGGCCGCTGATCCCTAGGTTTCCCCTCCATGATTCCCAGAAGGCCAATGAGTCGGACCTCGACGGTTGAGGGTGTATCAAGTGTGCTTTCCACAATTCCAACCAAACAGTCCTTCAAGATAAGGTGCCGACACGTGATCCTGCTAGTCCTTGGCTGGTGGCTGGGCGGTCGTAGTGTTCCGAGGCTAACCTTTACACACCATTCGCCATCTCTTTCATCCTAAAGCACGACTGAAGTCGAGATCCGCTGTCTTGTGTTGAAGAAGGCCATCTAACATGACCATGCCCGCGAGTAGTTGATCCACCACCTTCACCTTTCCTCCCTCCACGGAACCGAGTTCCAACGCGCAGGCCTCGTGGACCCATCGTTCCATACCGGTCAGGATAACACCGCCCATCAGTAAGACATCCACCTTGTCTGCTGATCGAAGGAGCCTTGTTGTCGCCTCCATGATTTTTTCTTTCGCAACATCTTCCCATCCGGGAAGCAAATCTTCCATTCCAATACCGGATGCAGCTACGCCGCTGAATTTCGCCAGCAGCGCTTCGTTTCCACGCAAGAGCTTTACCACGCCCCCTGACAGCAGCGCTTCGTATGCAACGCCCGTTGTTATGATGCCGAAGGTGGATCCCGCGTTTGATAGTTGAAGTGCGGCGACGACGGTCGCGTCGAAGATCCCGACGACGGGTTTGCTACCGACGTAGGACTGTAGTAGCCGTACGATCGGGTGGTCAGCGTAGCACGCAGCAAGGAATCCATCGAACTCGTCCGCGATGCCCAGGAGGAGGGGTATGCAATGCGCTGCGCTTTCGTGTAGCTGAGCTTGGGTCTTGATGATCGATGGGCCCGTTGGACACGTCCAGTACGATATCTTAGCAGTGTCTTTCGCGGCATTGAACTTTGCAATTATAGGTTTAAAGGTATCAGTGATGGCAACACTTGTATTGGGATTGATGACAAGAATTTTCATCGCCTGAGAAGCCATTGTGTTGACCGAGGAAGAGATATTGGGAAGGTCTGTGTGATGGATCGAATCAAAGTGAGATGGTATGGGAAAGAGAACGAACAGAGGACAAACTGGCCTTTTCTAGTCTTGCGACTGTCCAACCATTCCAAAGTTTGTGGGACTTACCCATGAAGACAGCTAACGGGCAGAAGGTACGCAGTACAGCGGGCTAAAACAGTAACGAGGCCGCAGAGCAGGGCCGCGGGCGCGACGCTAAAAGTTGCCCGTGGCCACGAGTGCCCGCGCGGGCTGCCTGCGCGCCTCGTTCACGGCCCCGCAACCACAACCGCAACCTCAAGGCCGCGATAAGCCCATGCAGAATTCAAATCGACTTCACGTCTTCTGGGGCAGAAACCCTTCTATGGTCGAGATAAGACATGGCATCGAGGAAAGTATAAAGCAAGACCTCACCTTGCACTGACGAAACCGTATCAACTCAGCACTTCTTCGGACTCCACCACTCAACCTTGGAATTATCTAGTCTCCCCAAAGACATTTAATTGTCCTCTTTCGAAATGAACGCCACCATCGCAATGCCCGTGGACGATCACAAGATCGATTCCACAATCGTCGACGAGAAGACCTCTCATTCGGAGACCTCCAGCACACTCGACGTCACCACTGGAACTGTCCACGTGACTTCCAGGGATGTCCATATTGACCCCGAAAAGGAGAAGGCTGTTCTCAAGAAATTCGACAAATATGTTCTTCCGCAAGCCTTCCTCTTCATTCTCCTCAACTATCTCGATCGCTCCAACCTTGGCAATGCGCGCGTCTTCGGCTTTGAGGAGGATGTTGGTTTGACCGGAAACCAATTTGGCAACCTCGTTACGCTTTTTTTCGTGCCGTACATCATCACGGAAGTCTTCTGGGTGACGGCTGTCAAACGTTTTGGACCTAACTATGTGATCACTGTCGCGCTCTTCGGGTGGTGCAGTGCTACAATCGCGACTGGATTTGTGCACAACTATAGCCAAGCGCTGGCATGCCGCATGCTCTTGGGACTATTCGAGGCTGGTGTAGCTCCTGCCTTTGCCTTCATCTTCTCAACTATCTACTCTCGAGAATCCACCGCTAAACGCATCGCGCTTATCAACCTGGCCAATGTCACCTCTGGAGCTTTTGGGGGTATGTTCGCCTATGGAGTCCAGATGATGGGCATGCGCCGAGGGCTTGAAGCATGGAGATGGCTCTTCATCATCGAGGGTTCGGTCTCTCTCGCCATCTGTGGAGGATGCCTCTTTTCGTTCCCGAACAAGCCCGAAACAGCCTGGTTCCTAGACGCGGAGGAGAAAGAACTAATGATTCAGCGCAAGCTTCGCGACGCTATCTATAATGGCGACGATACCTTCGACTGGAAATGGGTTCGTGCTGGACTCACCGATCCCTTCATCTACCTTGCTTCTATCGCATTCTTCACCAGCTCAGTTGCCATCTTCGGATATGGAACCTTCCTACCAACATTGATTAAGGGCTTTGGCTACACCTCCCTCGCAGCCAACTATCTGACAATCCCAGTCTACTTCGTTGGAGCCCTGTCCCTCGCCACCCAAGCCTACTGGTCCGACCGTCTCAAGCAACGTGCGCTCTTCCTCCTCATTAGCGCAGCCCCTGTCATCGTAGCTTATCTTATCTGCGTCGGCACCTCATCCGCCATCGCAGGCTACGTCGCAATGTTCATCCTAGTCCTCGGTGTTTATACAGTCTCCTGTCTCATGATCACTTGGGTAGCCACCAACCTCACTCCAGACTACAAGCGCTCAGTCGGACTCCCCATTTTCTGTTCCATTGGCAACTGCTCTGGACTTGTCGCCGGCCAACTCTATCCCAAGACCCAGGGACCTCGCTATATCATGGGTAACGGCATCTCCGCCGGTCTGGAGGCTGTAGCGGCTGTGTTTGTGGGCCTCACCTGGCTTTTGCTACGAAGGAGGAACGCGGAGAAGGCGAGGATGCTCCGAGATGGTGCCACCGAGAACGGGAAGATAGGGGATATGGTGCTGGGGTTTGAGTACACTTTGTGAGAGATCGAAGACTGAAGAAGAAAAAGCATCTTCTGTGATATCAAAGTGCGGCTGTTTGGAATTCTTGTGGATTGCCAATTGTTTATAAGCATCTGCAATCATATAGCCCTATTGCCTTTTATAGAATTTGCTGTATCGAATGCATATACGTGAAAACTGATCTTCTCCGTTGGCTTCTGACACCTATTTGATCAACTTCTGACCGGGCATTTGCGCATTCGAAAAACTTGGCTCGACCCACCCGTGGAAGGGCACCTCGTTGCGACAAGGAGGATTACATCAATACCAGTACAGATTGATAACACAAGTCACTCGTTATGCCTGATCTTGGGCGTGGCATTGTCGAGAGAACATCGCAACTTAGTCATGTGGCAAACTGGCACAGTCTCTAATTACAAGAATTTCTTAGTGGCCTTACACCTAATTCAGCAGCCAGTATCTGATGGATCATCAAAGCCGCTAAGGCTCACACCCTCTTCTTGTCACCGAGATGCCCATTCTCCCGCATCCACTGAATCGTTTTCTTGATGCCCTCGTGGGTATCACAAAGAGGTTCATACCCCAACACTCTTCTAGCCTTACTAATGTCAAACCAACACCCCGTCTTCATATAGGCAAATGTGTGAGTGCTGGAGGATGGCCTCATCATTCCAAATGTGAAGATCCAATAAATCCATTCAAGAAGTCGAAGGGCCAACAGCACAGCCCAAAATGGGATCTGAACCACCTTGTGTGGTCCATCAGGTGCCCAGTTTGCATCACCAGCCTCTTCCAAAACACTCCTTGCAAAGTCCCAGAACTTGATCGGCGAGTTATCAGACACGTTGAAGGCCTGTCCATCTGCGCGCTCGGTCGTTGTTGGATGAATGAGAGCCTTAGCTGCAAGCACATGTGCACGTGCACAGCTCTCGACAAATATCCAGTCATGCCTCAACTTGTTTGGGCCAATCTGGAATTTGGTTTTCGGTGTGTTGACGAGTTTCAACATCTCGATGATGGTGAGTTTGTCACGAGGACCATATAGTCCTGTAACACGGAGAACGGCCGTAAGAAGGGTATTGCGGTAGTTTCCAGATGCATCATCGAACGCCTTAGGCGTATTAGCCTCGCGGACCAGGATGTCAACAGCGGCTTTCGTTCGAGAGTACGCCATAGGTCCACGATCGAGTGCATACGTGCCAACCTCATCTTCGCGGACTGGGTGGTCGTTATGCGATGGCTTGAGGGCCACCGCCTCCGCCGTGGATGTGTACACTAGAGCTTGTACGCTTGGGTGTTTCTTTGCCGTCACAAGCATCAGTCTGGACTGTTCGTAAGTGATGAGATAGTGAGATTGGGGCGGCGCGAAGAAGCCTGGACCGATAGTGTGAAGGATTACCCGTGGCTTGAATTTGTCGAGCAGTGCCTTGAGCTGCACTTGGTCTGATAGATCGCAGTAATGATAGACAGCGCCATCCACTTGGCGATTCGAAGTCGCCTGAGGCTCTACGCTAGACACGACTTGGCTGAAAGAGCCGTCGACCAGTAGGCTCTCTACAATGCAGGATCCCATCCAGCCTGCACCCCCTGTCACCAAGATGGTCCCGAGATTTGTTATAGGGGACATGTTAGCCGATGGTACGAATTTTCTGGAGTTGTTCGAAAGCTGAAGAAAGCTTGATAAACATGCGTTTTTGAAATGCTGGAAGTGGGAGGTGACCTCGTCAGCAAGGAATTCTCAGGCCAAAAGGCAAGCAGTCATCATAAAATACAATATCAGCGTCGATTCGCAAAAGGCCCTATGTCCATTTAGGAAAAGCAGACATGGGAGATAGCTGCTGGAAATTCCCAGCTGCCAGCTGCAAGCTCCTGGCAGCGATCCCGGAAACCAGACATCTCCTATTATTGCATACCATAACAGCCACCCCTGCGTTCCCATTGTTATGGTCAATCCAAGGACCAATCGTATCAAAGCCAGCACACACTCTTACTTAATACATACGGTTAAGTGTTGTTGCGGCGTTCGCCCCGGAAGGGCGCTGGGTCCTCTTATGTCCGAGCTTGAGCGGCGTTGTGCGGCGCTTGATCAAGTTATTGGATCCAGATTTCCATGCTGAAATGCAGCGAATTTGAGTAAGCCTGTGCCGCATTGCCTTAACTTTCCAAGTGCTACGATGGCCCACGACTATTCACATACATCCTACATGGCATCATCAAGCCACCTAGTTCAGATCATCTGAACCCTTCATCTACTTGAACCGCATTTGGTTTTATAGCTTCGTCAAAGAATATGGGGACCATCGACAGTTTTCCTGCCATCATCTTCACCTTTGCGCCTCTCTGGGTCACATGGTGGCTTTGGAGATTCGTCATTTCTCCGACCTTGTATCCTTCCAGACCAAAGATACTACCTTACTATATTCCATGTAGGGTACCTTAAATGCACACGTGAACTCATTGCTAACTGGTGTAAGGGCTTGGTCATGTGCTCCCATTCATCAGGGATAACAACCGCCTAATCACTCGCGCGAGGTCGAATTCTACAGCAGTGAGAATGGTCATAGTTATGTACTAACAGAATTCAAGGCTCTACTTTGGCAATACCCGCGAACCATTTGCCCTAGTCCTCGGGGGGCAATATGTTTACATTCTCACCTCGTCCAAAGATGTGACCACCTGCTTTCAGAATCCGAAGGATCTCACTTTCGATGCGTACATCGAAGACATGCAACTACGGTTCGGCGGTTCTCAACCCGCAGTCAAAGCGATATGGACGGTTCCCAGTCCAGAAGATTTGGAGAAACGAAAGAACGAAGGCGGATATCCGAACCCTCATGGAAGACATCTCGTTCATCTATCAGAGACAATCTTCAAGGCCCAGCTGCATCCCGGGGCCAGACTGAATAAGCTCTCAATCACATTTCTGGGTATCATACACGATAGAATGAATTGGGGCTCCACTCCGGATTCACTCATCCGAGGCCGCAATCAGACCGACACCGAGCGCATAGTTTCGCTCAAAGGATTGATACAGCACGCACTACTATACGCAGCAACAATGAGCTTCTTTGGGCAGGCAATATTCAGGGTCGATCCAAAAATCATGGATTACTTTGCAGCATTTGACGAGGACAGTTGGCAGTTTACGTACCAAGTTCCAGAATTCTTTTCAAGAAAGATGATCATAGCAAAACGGCGAGCACAGAGAGTATTTGACGAATATTTCAATCTTCCGCAAAGCGAGCGCGCTGACTCTTGCTGGATGGTCCAGACTCTGGAAAAGGAGATGCTGGCCGCCGGGACAAAGTCCAAAGACATCAGTGCATATTTGATGATGTTCTATTGGGTGTAAGAATGGCTGCCCTGTCGTTTGCGTTTGATCTATCTAACCTCTTCCAAGCCTTAACGGGAATGCTTGGAAAGCAACATTTTGGCTGGCTAGCCATATCATTTTCAATTCAGAATTGAACACTTTGATAGAAGATGAAGTCAGGCCGTTGTTTTTAGGTTCTGCCGAACCGTCGCCCGAGGAAGTTATGGGTTGTTTGAACAACATGCCAGTCCTCAGCGCAGCATACAACGAAGCCCTACGTATTTGCACATCGTCTATAACAGTCCGCGATGTTTTAAAGGATTGCACCGTTGGCAGGGTCTCTCTCCAGAAAGGTTCACGTCTTCTGATACCATACAAGCAAATGCTGTTAGACGAACATGTCTTCGGCTCAGATCCAGAGAGCTTCCAGGTGGGACGGTTCCTGGAAAAACCAGAGCTGGCGAAGGATCCAAGTTCCCGCTCGTTTGGGGGTGGAATAACGTATTGTCCAGGGCGCTTCCTCGCACAAAAGGAGATTCTTACTTTGATCGGAATACTGTTTGGAAGGTATGAAATCCGTCTCCATGGAGGTCAGCATTTTCCGCGCATGGAAATGAAGAAGCCGTGTTTAGGAATAGTTGGACCTGTTGAAGGGGAGGACTTCATTGTACAGATGAAGCGGATATAAAGCGGGACTTATTGTTTGATGCGATGATTGCATTGTCTCTATAACGTAGGTACTAAGCGAGCGACGCAACCAAGCGAGCGACGCACCTCATTAAATCTCTCTACCTCTGCAGCGATCTATCTCAACAATGCAACAAGATAATATTAATATAGTAGCTATCCTAGATCAAGCAGTATCTACAGCACGTTTCTCACACGTTTGTGAGTTATGGCCTATCTCTCTGCAGTGTGTGCAGCGTGCTAGAGCCTACTGGCTCACTCCTAATCACGCCTTGCCTTAACGCATTTCCCCCTCTAGCTGCTGCTTAACCTCCTTTTAAGCAATAACATCCTCTCCCTCTGCCTTTGTTAAGGTGCCTTACTTCTAGATCTACTTCTTTTTATACTTTTTATACTCTATAGTAGCCTTATTTACTCTCTTAAGACTTATAATCTACTTATACATAAGTATAGCTAAGTATACTATTACCTTAGTGCCCTTTTTAAGCTAATTAAGCACTATAATAATAGAGGTAGGTAATAAGCTCTAATACCTCTATATATAATTACAGATTAGTATTAATTAAGCCTCTAATTTAAGCGTGTTACTAGGTATTTTAGCTTCCTATATAGTAACCTCTAGTATAGGTAGAGTTAGCGTATAAAGCTTTATATTAAGCTTTAATATTACTACCTCTAGATTATATAGGACTAGGCTAGTGCCTTAAAAGCTAGCGTAGATATTATCCTTTATAATTAACTAATTATAGGTAGTATAGAAGGCTAGTAGGAATTTAAGCTTACTAATATAATTAATACTATTATAGATTAGGCTCTTAATCTAATACCTATATATATGCTTTAGTAGTAAGAAGTAGCCTATATTAAGTAGCTATAGGAGGTATAATAAATAAGGTAGTATATAGAGAGTATAGATATTATTCTCCTTATAGATATCTTAAAAGTTAAGTAAGTTATAGCTCTTATAGCTATTAAAGATAAGTAGGTAATATGCCCTAACCTTCCTACCCTCTGTATACTTAATAAAGTACTTTAGCTACTTAACTCCTATCTTATTAGTTATCCAGCTATTATTACTAACTATAATAGCCTAGTTATATAGTATATTACTACCCTTATACTAGGTAGAGAGGTAGTACTAGCCTATAAAGATAATAAATAGTAGAATTAGCTACCTAGTAGTGTTGATTCCCTAGATTATACTAACCTACTTATAATTACCTAGCTGTATAGCCTTTGGCTAGCTATGTCTCTCTAAGCTAGTAATAATAAGATAAGATAATATCTTACCTATTATAAAGCTAGCCTTATTAAAGTTATATATATCCTTATTATAGATACTATACTCTACCTTAGTATACTATACAAGCTTAAACTAAGCCTTAATAGTCTTAGGATCCTTATAGAGAGCTCTCTATTAATTATATAGTTAATTATATTATATCTTAAGGCTTATAGTTTAGTTGACAAAGTTCCTAGGCTAGTCTCTACTAACCTATCTACTAGTATACTTAGTAAGTAGCTTATTTGCTATATCTTGTATAATAGCTAGAGAGGGAGCAAATCCTTATAAATATAGGTCAAGGATATATCTCTTAATTACCTCCTCTTCTATCTTAGTAAGCTTTTTTAAATTAGGCTCATAATTGCATTATATAGCTTATCTAGTACATTAGTAATAGAGTGTAGCTTTAGAGATATTAAATATAGTAGCAGCGCGTTGTACGCTCTAAATCTAATTCTAATTAATAGCTAAGATAGCTAGAAGGATATCTGCTTTATTGCAGGGTAATTAAAGAGGTATTAGTAGAGGTATTATAGTTAATAGTTAATACGTTGCGAAAAGTTGATAAGGTGTATTACTTACTTAGGTACGTCACTTACTTAGTACCTATATTATTGTTTATACTTCAAAATTATATATTAATGCTTAGCTGGATAGTAGTTAAAGAAGACTATTTCCTATGCCTAAAGTATCTTTAATCTTTACTAAACAATTTGAATGCCTAGAAGAGAAAGGAGAATAGATGCTATAGTAGTCCTATCTCTTAATTAAACACCTTAAATAGTAGGTCCTAGAAATATTATAAAAGATCCTATATAATATACCTAGTAAGTAAGTAGTATAGGTAAGTAAGTAGTGTACCCTACCAACTTTTTACAATATATTAATAATTAACTATAATATCTCTACTAATACCTATTTAATTGCCCTATAACAAAGTAGATATCCTTCTAGCTATCTTAGCTATAGATTAGAATTAAATCTAGAGTGTATAATGTGCTACTACTATGTTTAGTATCCCTAAAACTACACTCTACTACTAATACACTAGAATTACTATATAACGCAATTATAAACCTAAATTAAAGAAGCTTACTAAGCTAGAAGAGGAGGTAATTATTAGGTATATACTTGACCTAGATTTATAAGGCTTTATACCCTCTCTAGGTGCTATATAAGATATAGTAAATAAGCTACTTACTAAGCACAGCGCTAGCTAGGTAGGTAAGAAGTAGCCTAGGAACCTTGTTAACTAGATAGAAAGCCTTACTATATAATTCAAT
>ML977642.1:0-11383 GCA_010015725.1 Amniculicola lignicola CBS 123094 | reverse complement strand
CCTTCTATACTACCTATAATTAATTAATTATAAAGGATAATATCTATATAAGCTTTTAAGGCACTAGCCTAGTCCTATATAATCTAGAGGTAGTAATATTAAAGCTTAATATAAAGCTTTATATACTAACTCTACCTATACTAGAGGTTACCCTATAGGAAGCTAAAATACCTAGTAATATATATAAATTAGAGGCTTAATTAATAATAATCTATAATTAGATATAGAGGTATTAGAGCTTATTACCTACCTCTATTATTATAGTACTTAATTAGCTTAAAAAGGGCACTAAGGTAATAGTATACTTAGCTATACTTATATATAAGTGGATTATAAGTCTTAAGAGAGTAAATAAGGCTACTATAGAGTATAAATAGTATAAAAAGAAGTAGATTTAGAAGTAAGGCACCTTAACAAAGGTAGAGGGAGAGGATATTATTACTTAAAAGGAGGTTAAGCAGCAGATAGAGGGGGAAATGCATTAAGGCAAGGCGTAATCAGGTGTGAGTTAGTAGGCTTTAGCACGCTGCACAAGGTGCAGAGAGACTGGCTATAACTCACGAACATGTCAGAAGCGTACTATAGATACTACTTAATCTAGTATAGAAACTAGAGTATACTATCTTATTGCGTTGTGGAGATAGATTGTTGACGTGTTGCGAAAAGTTGGTGGGGTGCGCCGCTCACTTGCCTGCGCCGCTCGCTTGCCGGGTACGTTAGTTCAAGTACCATATCTCTTCATCTAGTGCGAAGACACTACGTCAGCCTCACACCAACCCACCGCACCAAGCCCGTAAACCACAGGCCTTCGTCACGATCCATGAGTCTCCCCCACGTATCAGGAGCGGCCAACCCCCACATAAAGAAGTAGTGATGCACGTGGTTCCAAAACACGAACAGTGACGTGAGAGGCAACATAATATTAATCCCCTTCCATATTGGTGGAATTCCAGCCAGTGGGGTTAGCAGTTGAATAATGTTTCCAAGATAGTATTAATAAAAATATGTGAACATAGAAAGAGACCCGTCGCCGCAAAGGGCTACGTTTTCGAGGCCGATAGGCAAGCTGATCGAGGAGATGGTCGATTTGCTTCGTTGTGCTAATGAGCTCTGTTTTGAGGGAGGCCGAAGTATCTTTGACACGATATGGTTACGCTAGGGACGATATGATGCTGTATTTTTAATTTAAATGCGGCAAATAGGATTGGTTTTGCTATTTACATGTAAATGCTCGTGAAAATCCGGCTCGATCTTGTTGTCAAGCCGCCACATTGTGAAGGGGCTCGATCCACAGGAGCTTGCCAACGGGCTTTCATCACTCAACACAACCCGAGACACCCTCGCCACCCATATCCCTCCGCCGTCCTCCCCTCTCCCTTAGCACATTTTCAGGTGATTTAATCATCAGCTCAAACTCTCGATTGATTGTTCGAGACGTGGACGCAAGCTCTCTATCAAGTTCAAGTTCTCTGTCACGAATCCTCATTCGGATGACCTTGACGGATCTGGAAACGCACCACTCATTGATTAAAACTGCCAGCAATCTAGTCATTCGACAATCCTGTGCGCACATTTTCCATACGACAGAAAGCCTCCCAACGCGCTACCTGATCACCAGCATAATGGATGAGATAAACAGGTGGAGGCCCGGGAGAAATCACAGTCGGGAGAACTATCAGGACCAGAGTTAAGAGGATACTGTGAAATACAAATGCCAAGAAGCGAGGATCTCCACATCTAGAACCGGGTATCATCTTTGATGACAATGTTAAGGACAACATATCTCAGCCTACCGGTCTTGCATGTCGTTGTTCTTCAAAGAGAGCGGAATTCACGAAATTGGGAAAACCGCGAATAAATGGATAAAAGCTTACAGCGACATTCATCTTAGCCATAATCTCAATATTCCTCGAATATCGGATATGCGAACGAAAAAGCGAGGTCGGCTGAGGCATGGGTTAATCTCCACAACCTCTTCAGCTTCCAAAACCTAAATTTATCCATCCTCACACAACCACTTAGAATTATAATCTTCCACCTGCAGACTTAGCCTGCATCATCTTCCCCATCTTCTTCATTTCTATGTCTTCCTTTTCTCCGGAATCTTCTTCGTATTCATCATCGTTACGCTCCTCATCAGTATTCCGATCACTAGCCGACGCTGAAGGTGTGCCTGCACAGATAAGGACTTTGTCCGCCACAGCACTTTTGCGAAACTTTGTGGCTGCCGTACAGCTATTCGGAGACTCACCATGGAATATCCCATAAATCCGAAGATTCAAAAATGCGAGATAGGCGACATAGTGGAATGAAGCGCTCACAATCAGACCTCAAGCAAATACCGGATTTGTTGATCAGGATGCTGGTCGAAAGCTGTTGCTCATGAAAACCTTGCGGTTGAACTCTTTATAGGCTACGCCTGCATGAAGGGTTGGCCAAGTGAGTTATGGACCTGCCCACAACTATCAACTTCGTGCAGTCCGTGTCAGCTTCAAGCGCCCGCTGCGCCCCGCTGCATCCCGCTGCAACACAGGAAAGCTGAGCATGCACCTAGCCATTTACGCGACGTGGACATGCAGCCGCCACAATATTTCCATGTGCATTAGACCCGTCATCGCGCCCGGCCGTCGCAATCAGTCTCTCCTCATTATTCTCTACCCTCACGGCCTCTCGACCTCTCGGCCCTCGAACCATTCGTTTATTTCATTACTTTGGAAAATCGGATGATGAATATCCCTCTTCCATGCCTCACCCACGATGACTACACAGTGGCACTCATCTGCCCCATGGGTGTCGAACTTGCGCCAGTGCGGGCGATGTTGGACGAGGAGCACCAGGCTCTTCCTCTCAGACGTGACTTGAATAGTTACACTCTCGGACGCATGGGGGTGCACAATGTCGCCATCGCAGTTATGCCAGAGATTGGCACTAACAAGGCGGCAACAGTAGCGACCCAACTACTAAACGATTTCGAGTCCATCAGGTTTGGATTATTGGTAGGAATCGGGGGCGGCATACCCGACGAAGATGGAAATGATATACGACTCGGAGACGTAGTAGTCAGCAAGCCAACGTCAGAATTTGGCGGGGTAGTGCAGTTCGACATGGGAAAGGTTCATCCGAATGGGCGATTCGAAAGAACGGGAAGCCTGAACAAACCCCCTGCGGTGCTCATGGCGAATGTGCATAAGCTGGAGGCGGAACATCGGATTCTTGGGAACAAGATCACTCAATATCTGTCCGAGATGTTGGACAGGTTCCCAGCCATGGAAGACGGATACATTTGCCCTGGAGTCGGCCAGGATCGGCTCTTTGAAGCTAATTACAACCATACTGGTGGTTCGGCGTGTGGGCAGTGCGACCCAGGAAGGGTAGTTGAACGTGTAGCACGCAGGAAAACGACACCCAGGATTCACTATGGCACTATTGGGTCAGCCAACGAAGTTATTAAAGATAGCCAGACAAGGGATAGATTGAGAAAAGATTTGGGAATTCTTTGCGTGGAGATGGAGGCAGCCGGCCTGATGGATGAGTTCTCATGTCTTGTCATTCGCGGAATCTGCGACTATGCCGACTCACACAAGAACAAGAGGTGGCAGCCTTACGCTGCTGCTACTGCCGCTGCTTATGCAAAAGAACTGCTGTCAATCATTCCCGCACAGGAGATCAAGAAGACGTCCAAAGCAGCAGACGCGTTTGAGAAATTGAGAGGTATGTCGGACCTATGGTAGCACGCCTACCTTCAGATCTCAGATATCTACCCCAATGAAGACAGCTATGCTATGCATGGTGCTTCCCTACCTGCAAAGCAATCATTCTTCACTTGTAATGCTTGGATGACGCCACTGGGTTTTAAAAGAACTTCCCATCCCACATATAGTAGCCGTTCAAAGTTAACTCGATACAGAGCAGGACCGACTGTTGGGCAAGCTTCCTCACGATAAGCGCGTCGTTTTCAACTCTTATGATAACCAACACGATCCCCTCTGTCTCCCCGACACCCGAGTTGACGTTCTGAAGGATATTATACATTGGGCCGATGGGTGCGACGAAAGGGGCATCTTCTGGCTGAAAGGAATGGCAGGTACCGGAAAGTCCACGATTGCCCGTACGATTGCCCGCAAATACCACGATGAGAACCGCCTAGGGGCCAGCTTTTTCTTCTCCCAAAGGGAAGATTATCTCAGCAAGGCTGGGAAATTCTTCACGAGTGTTGCTCTGCAGTTGGCAAGCAGTTCAACCATGATTAAAAATGGCATATGCGAAGCTATTGCGAAGCGCGGCGACATTGCTGACCAGGCTTTCCGCGACCAATGGACCCAACTCATTCTCAAGCCACTTTCCGAGCTAAGTGTTGGCTCATCTCAACCACCATTTGTTCTGGTAGTCGATGCCTTAGATGAGTGTGAAAACGTAAACGATATACGAGCAATTCTCCTACTCTTACACGAGGCCCGAGAGCTGAAGGCACTTCGGTTACGAATTTTCATGACCAGCAGGCCCGAAACTGGCATTCGCGAGGGCTTCCACCAAATCTTAGGCACGGAATACCACGACCTCGTTCTCCACAACATATCTTCGCCCATCATAAATCACGACATTTCCACCTTCTTCAAACACAATCTAGGGATCATCAGAAGCAACCGTTCCCTTCCCGCCGACTGGCCAGGAGAGCAAACAATTGAGGATCTAGTGTATAGCGCTGGTGGTTTATTCATATGGGCTGCTACGGCTTGTCGTTTTATTAGTGGCGGTGGACCACTTACAAAAAGCAGACTATCCACTGTCCTTAAGGGTGACCCTACGAAAGGACCAGAGGGTAAACTCAATGAGATTTACAACACCATTCTGGAAAACTCAGTGAGGGGGGACTACGACGAAATGGAGAGAGCGGAGCTTTTAGGGCTTTTGAACGTTATCCTCGGAACCATCGTTACCCTCCTCTCTTCTATCCCCATTAACTCTTTAGAGCGGTTGCTTCACATTACCAAAGAGGACCTATGCCACATGCTGGGAGGCTTGCATTCGGTTCTAGGAGTGCCAAAAGATATGCAATATCCTATCCGCCTTCACCACCCTTCGTTCCGCGACTTCGTCTTTGACAAGCAAAGGTGCAATGATCGTTTTTGGGTGGACGAGAAAAAGGCTCACGAAAGGCTGGCGAAGAGCTGTTTGGAACTTCTGTCTAAAAATCTGAGGAGAGATATCTGCGACCTGAGTTCTCTTGGTACCCTTGCAACTGACGTGGACAGTTCTCGAGTAAAGCAGCGCATTCCTGCAGATCTTCAGTATGCCTGCCGTTACTGGGTTCAACATATTAGGCGGAGTGAAGCCCAACTTAGCGACGGCTGCCAAGTTCATCAGTTTCTGCGGGATCATTTTCTTCATTGGCTTGAAGCACTCAGTCTTACTAGTAAGATGGCCGAGGGATGCAATATGATAACAGATCTATCTAAACATCTGTCTGCTCTCCAAGTAAGTGATGCCACCTCGAGGCATAAGCGTTTCCAATGCTCACCACATATATCCATAAAGTTTGATTCGAACGCAGAATTACCTTCTTTGGTTCACGATGCGCAACGATTTACTCTCAAGCACCGATCGGTGATCGAGATGGCACCTCTCCAGGTATACAGCTCTGCTCTTCTTTTCAGCCCAACAAACAGTGTTGTAAAGGAATTGTTTTCGAATCAAGCACCAAGGTGGATCAAGAGCATGCCGGCAGTTGAAGACGACTGGGGTGCACTTTTGCAGACTATCCAAGGCCATTCACGCTCCGTCTACGTGGCGGCTTTTTCACCAGATGGCAAGCTTATTGCTTCCGCATCATCCGACAACACAGTGAAGCTTTGGGACTCAGATACAGGGGCTCCACGTGGAACTCTCGAAGGTCACTTAGATGTTGTACGGGCAGTGGCATTTTCACCTAACGGCCAGATTTTGGCTTCTGCATCGGCTGATAAGTCAATTATGTTATGGGATCCATGTACAGGAAAGCTGCACAGTACCCTCGTGGGCCACTCGGACTGGGTTAGGGCGGTGGTTTTCTCGCCAGATGGCAAAAGTCTCGCCTCAGCATCGTCGGACAGGACGGTCAAGCTATGGGACTTTGGAACCAAAACAGTGCGTGGCACGTTTGAATATCATTCAAATTGGGTGAAGACTGTGATCTTTTCACCAGATGGCCGCCTTCTGGTCTCCACATCTTCGAAGACAATTCAACTATGGGATTTGACGTCAGACACATCTTACGCTACTTTCAAAGGACATTCGGATTGGGTCAAGGCGGTGGCTTTTTCGCGAGATGGCCAAATCCTTGCCTCTGGGTCATATGACAAAACCGTCAAGTTATGGAATGTAAAGACAGGAAAATCGTTTTGCACTCTCGAGGGCCATTCAGATGGGGTGAGAGCGGTCGTTTTTTCACCAGACGGCCAGCACCTTGCGTCTGGATCAACCGATAAGACAGTCAAGCTATGGGAAGTGAAGACTGGAGCTATACGCGGCACTTTTACAGGTCATTCAGGCTGGGTCAGAGCATTGGACTTTTCACCAGACGGTCAACTTCTTATCTCTGCGTCATCCGATATGACAGTCAAGCTATGGGATCCAAGGACAGAGGCTACAAGGTCGGAGACAACGCCCAGTGCTCTTAAAGGTCACTCAGACGGCGTCTGGAAATTAGCACACTCACCAGACGGTCAGCATCTTGCTTCTGCATCCTTTGATGGCTCGATTAAGCTATGGGACTTGAGAACAGGAACTTTGAGCGCCGATCTTATCGGTCATTCAATGCCTGTCTCTGCAGTAGCTTTCTCACCGAACAGCCAAATACTTGCTTCATCATCTTCTGATAAAACGGTTAAGCTGTGGGATGTTGATACGAGAGTGTGCAGCACTCTGGAAGGCCATTTAGATGCCGTGATGGCCGTGGCATTCTCACCGGATGGCTACCTCCTCGCCTCTGTATCATCCGACAACACAGCTAGGTTGTGGAATCCAGAAACAAAGGAACTGCTTCAAGTTCTATGGCTTCCCGTCGGTCATCAACCCATGTGTTTATCTATCCTCAACAACATTCTTGTCATGGGATCTATGTCTGGTAGACTTATGTTCATTGAATTTGACGGAACAGCGTTAGCGGAATCTGGTTCGGATGGCCAGTCCTTGATCCCAACTACTGCGTCAGCACAGTTCCAAACAGAGACAGCGGAGGGTCGACCCCTGAAACGCAAGCATAGCTTCCACTAACCAATGACGTCATTCCGAAAAAACGAGTACTGCTTGATAGAGAGGTTCTCAGGCAATTGCGTATGATATGAAACATGACTGAGTGGTCACCTAGGAGTAACGGCTAGAACTATTGGATCTTCTCATCTTGTGTGAGCAGGATGTTATAGGCGATCTTGGTGAAAATCTGGAGCGGAGTGTATTTGAATAGTTAGAGTTATACCACCGTCAACCGGTCCAGCATCTTTTGGAGATAGCGAACGTGCAATGTATTTAATAGGTTGCGTAGATTACGTTGGAAGGTTGACAGAAAGCTCGCCCCATGGTGGTCGAAACCCCCCTACTCGCTTGCAGCTCCCTCGAAAGACACGACTTATTCACCAGCTCCTTGGAATTGAAACATTCCCTCTACAGTGGATTCCACAATACTTGCTGTTTCTTTGATAGGCAAAGGAGTATAGCGAAGGTAGGACTTGACAGTCTTGTATTCAGGGAATTTTTCCTGGCAAGTGGGTTAATAGTTGTAAGATAGGTGTAGTGCTAAAGGAAACAGTCCGTACCTTTGCCTCGGCATCGCTTATTTTAGAAGGGATAATCACATCCATACCCGGGACCCAATCGGCAGGTGTGCGAACGCTAACGTATTCCATCCTTGTCAGCTAGTGATCACACAAAGTTTAAAGCGTGGGGTTGCCTAACCTGGCATGATCAGCTGTTTGAAGACAGTCAATAACCCTCAGCATCTCCCCAGTACTGAAGCCCACGGCGGCAGGGTAGTTGAGCATCAGCCTAAAGTGGTGCTTGCCGTTGTGGTTGGGACCAATGATGAAGACATGGCGCGATTTGAACGCCAGTCCCTCTGTAATATCATTGTCGGCATTTAGGTTGTGCACATCTTTCTCATCCAAACTGCCCTCGAGAGGTTAGATTGCTCACAACGTCGGTGATGGGATTTAATGGTTTAGAAACATACACATTGAACAAACGCGACAGTGTACCGTCACTGTCGTTGACGATTGGGAACGCCAAGGGTTCGGAGGCCAGAGAATTTACGTCTTCGACCCATACCTCATGTGGAATATACTCCCCATTGCCATCCGGTTGGTTATTGGTTGACAGTGCCAGGAGTTTCACGCCTCGGCTGGCGAACGGTACCTGGATTTTGGCGAAGTTGACGAGCTCGGAGGTGGCAACAGGGGAGAAGTCTAACCGAATCCGTGTTAGGATTCGAATGCCAGAAAAAGTGTGATGAGTACGCTGATTGAGAAAATTGAAGATAGCATACCGTCGGGATAGCAAAAGAGAACTGCCCAGTTATCCTAACGTCTAACGTCAGTAGCTATGTATGGGGACTATCCAAGTTACTTTACCCCGATATGGTCATAGAACTTGATCCTTCCCTAGAGTCACGAGTCAGCGACACTTCAGTGGATAAGTCTTGAGGGCTCATGCCTGCGTCGTATCGGCTTCAAAGTCCGGGACTACGCTCCCAAGGCGAAATCTATATGAATAGGCGTCAGTGGACGAGATGAAGTAAATTTTGATTGGCAGAAGAGTGTGCAACGTGAACGGAAGATGATAAACAACCGGTAGTTAATGGTGCTAGGTCTCATGAGTTTGAGAGGTAAGTTGGGGAAATACATACGGTCTCACGGGCTGTGGGAGAGCCATTTTAGGTCGATAAAGCTGTCAATACTCAACAGGCTGTTTCTTGTATATATGGTTCAGAGCTCGCAGAAGATCTTACAAATAGCGAAGACGTGATGGTGGTGGCCCTTGTGCATATGCGGCCGTTTGCAGGAGAGCTATTCAGCCCCCCCCTCCGTTTTGCAAAAGCAAAAGTGGGGAGTGCCTCAGCTGAGGTGACAAGCACGCACGTAATGCAGAAGGAAACGTTGGCATTCTTTCCTTGGCTCCTCTTGTATATATGGTTCAGAGCTCACAGAAGATCTTACAAATGGCGAAGACGTGATGGTGGTGGCCCTTGTGCATATGCGGCCGTTTGCAGGAGAGCTATTCAGCCCCCCCCCCTCCGTTTTGCAAAGGCAAAAGTGGGGAGTGCCTCAGCTGAGGTGACAAGCACGCACGTAATGCAGAAGGAAACGTCGGCATTCTTTCCTTGGCTCCACAGTGGTCACCTTCGGAATTCCCTCCGGTCAGTATCCAGATATGCACCTATCTATGCATGGCGCGTTTGGATTGCAGGGGTAGTTAACCGCTGCTTGTATTGCTACTTCTAGTCCCGCTTCTCCATTGAATCTTCTCTCCAAGCATTACAACAAGTTGGTACTCCTAACAGAATACTATTACGTGAAATGTAAAACATAAAATGCACAAAGATTGTGGTTATGGGTGGGCAAATGTTGTGGACATCTCTCTCAGCCTGATCGGCTCTCTCAGCCTGATCGGCTCGTTCCAAATCACGCCAGAACCCAACTCCACCTTCCTGGGTTTTGGATGCAGCACCAAGAACGGTGGAGAAAAGCTACAACTTCTTCATTGGAGCCCTTAACCCTAGCGGACTTCGGGTCGACCGTACCCAGAATTCTCACGCGTCAGTCGTCACGAGGTCTTATCTATGCAACCCAAAGACAGAAGAGGCTGCCTAAGCCTGCATGTCCGAGGGCCATCACTGGAACCAATCCAGTGGCGTTCACACGCAAACGTTTCTGCAGCCTCACTTCACTTCAGCTGAGTAAAATGGATATTAAGCCAATATTTCTCTCCTCGAAAAAGATTCTTTTTGGCCCAGCCTATCCACTGCAAACTCTCCTCTCTCCCTATCCCAACGAAGAACTTCATCAACAAAGCAATGCCGGTATGATATGACAAATGTTTTTTTAACTCTAAGCTGACATTTTATCTGGTAGTACGGAGAGTGGAAACTCTGTCCTGTATGCCATGGAATGCGCTGCTATTATTGTAGGGGGTGCGGATATATCTGTGGATCCGCTGGAGTTGAAGAAGGAAGGCTACCTGAGGGCCTGGAACGAATCGACAAACAAGAACGTTTCGACCCGGAATATGCGACTGAAGACATGAGCTTGGCAAGATATTTGGGGTTTGCTGTGGAAGTCCAACGTCAAGATCTTCGTCGCCGACTTCTGAATACCTCGCCACCAATTTGAAGTCATGGTTCAAACATTGCTGTGGAGCAAAGAAGCAGGCATAGATTGTAACGTCAATGGAGGAATATATAAGTGGAAAATATGCATTCGGCTTGAATCCAGAGCTTGTTCCGTCAACGGCATTGTCATAGAGAAACCGTTGTTGGCCTGTACTAGCGCCACTGTTCGTTCTAGTAAAACACCGTTCGTTCCAGTAAAAAACTCTTCGTTCGCGAAGCACACAACGAGAATGGTAGCATGATTGTATGCTATGAGCCTTGCCTGCCCCTCCCTCCTCTCGCTTGAGGCCGGCCTATTCTTTCATCCTGGCTTCCCCCTCATTGTCGTGCCTCCTTGTTCACCGTTTAGCCCTTTTTCATCCTCAGTATCCTTAGGCTCAATCGGTTTCCAACCCATCCACTCCTATTGTTCCCAGAGGCCTATACTGTATCAGGTGTGACTAGCCACATAGACGCCATGTAGATTTCACTGGTCCTGTTAGCATCTAATTATAAAACTCACGCATAAGTGCTAATAGGTAGCCTAAGGCATACACTAGTCTTAGCAGAATAGTATAATATAGTAAGGGTTTACCCTAATATAGTATAGCTTATAAGGGTAACTAGTAGTAAGAGGGGAGTAAGACTAGATAGAGGATATAAGATAGGATAACTTATATATTAGGGGGTCTAGCTAAATAGAATAGTAGATAAAGAGCTAAAATAGGGCTAGGGAAAGGCTATAAAAAGGATATAGGCTAATATAACATAGTAACTAATATAATCCCCTACCCTTCTAGTTTAGAAGGGTAGAGGACCTATATATACCTCTAAAAACCCTATAGTTCTAGACTATACCTATAAAATCCCTATTATACTAGCCTATACCTATAAAAACTCTACTATACTAGTCTAAGCCCTCTATAAGTAGTCTAGGTCTACCTAAGGCCCTCTAGGGTTAGGGTTAGGGTTAGGGTTAGGGTTAGGGTTAGGGTTAGGGTTAGGGTTAGGGTTAGGGTTAGGGTTAGGGTTAGGGTTAGGGTTAGG
>ML977641.1:155952-175501 GCA_010015725.1 Amniculicola lignicola CBS 123094 | reverse complement strand
CTACCTATTAGGTATTAGGGTAGATTCCCTAGGGCTAGTCTTTTCCTAGGTCCCCCTTCTTTAGGTATTAAGCTTTAAAGTAGTCTAGGGATCTATAGATCTAGTAGCTATCTTAATATACTTCCCTTATAGTTCCTTAAGCTTATCTATAGGGGTTAAGTAGTAGGGTAGGTCTAGTAGTAGGTAGGGTTTATGCTAGGGTAGAGGTTACTAAGCTATCTAACCTTACCTTCTTATTTATATACCTACCTTATCTAGTATTATCTAGGGTAGTCCCTAGCTATCTTAGCTAGTTAACCCTCTATAGTACCTACTAGTATTAGTTTACTATTATTTCTAGTTAAACTAGGCTTATCTATTCTTATAGGTATAGTTCTAGCTATTACTAGATTAGTTTAGATAGGGCTAAGTAGTACTTATAGAGATATTAGTAGTTATTATCCTATAGGGTATTTTTAGGGTTAATATCCTCCTATTATATCTTTAGGTAATTAAGGAGTTCTATTAGGGAGTAGATTCCTATATATATATTCCTTACTTATAGTCTAGCTTACTATTCCCTCTCCTATTAGCTACCTAGAGTATCTAGTATAGTCTTCTTTATAAATATCTAGGTAGCTATATATTACTATTCCTTAGGAGGGATAGCTTATAAAGCTCTATCCTAGAAATTAAGCTATTTATCCCCTAGGTACTACTTAGTAAAGTTAGTCTTATTTTAGTAGGAGGCTAGGGTAGGGGAGTCTAGGAAGTACTTATAACCCCTATTCTAGTTATTAAGCTAGCTATATCCTTTACCCTTAAACTAAGGGGGTAGGTTAGGTTTTAGGAGTTAGAGGCTAAATATACTCTAGGTTACTATCCCTAGTAGTCCTTCTAGTATAGTTCCTAGTTATTAGCTATCCCCTAGGGGGTTTCTATACTAAGGTTAACTATAGAGGTAGCTAATAGGTATATTAGTAGAGATTTTACCTACCTCTATTACTTAGGTTCTCTTCTATAGGGCTTAGAGCTAGGTATAGCCCCTTACTAGCCTTTCTTACTTTTCTACTTTAGTAATCTCTTTTACTAGTTAGTCTTCTATATCTATTTCTCCTAAGGTAGCTAGTCCCCCTTCTTCTATTATCTATATTTTAGGGCCCTTACTAGCTAGTATATTACCTACTTATATCTAGCTTTAGGTTAGGAAGGTACTATTTATAATATCCTATACCTATTAGGCTTAAGATAATTCTACTCCTCCTTCTAGGTCTAGCCTAGTTATAGTAACTAATATATTATGTAGATTAATACCTATCTTATCTATTATTAATAGTTAGGGGTAGGGGATTGTATTATAAAAAGGATATAGGCTAATATAATATAGTAACTAATATAATCCCCTACCCTTCTAGTTTAGAAGGGTAGAGGGCCTATATATACCTCTATTAACCCTATAGTTCTAGACTATACCTATAAAATCCATGTTATACTAGCCTATACCTATAAAAACTCTGCTATACTAGTCTAAGCCTCCTATAGGTAGTCTAGGCCTACCTAGAGCCCTCTAGGTTAGATAGTTAAGGGGTAACTATAATATTAATTAATATCCTAAGGTACCTTAATATTAATTAATATCCTAAACTACCTTAATATCTTAATATTAATTAATATCCTAAGGTAGATACTTTAATTACTAACCTATTTTATAACCTAGTACTTAGATTACCCTAACCTAACTATAACCCTATACTTAGATTACTCTAACCTACCCTAATATATAGTTTATATAACTTAACCCTAACCTAACCCTAACCTATTAATAGGAACTATAAACCTATTTACTAGCCTAAGGCTATCTAATATAGGAGGAGGGAAAGTACTAGTAGACTAACTAAGCTAGAGAGATACTAAGGGGCTAGTTATAGAGAAACCTTAGAGTAAATTAACTAGGTAAGTTTAGGTACCCCCCCCCTTAGTAGGATAGAAGGACCTAGGGGTATATCCTAATAAGTATTTTATTATAGCTAAGTTAGGGGGGGTCTTATATAACCTAACCCTAACCTAATATATAGTCTATATAACCTAACCCTAACCCTAACTTATTTTAAGGACTAAAAAATAGGTTAGGGTTAAGGTTAGGTCTAGGTCTTATATAAGCTAACCTAACCCTAACCTAACTACTCCCTATTTACTACCCTATACTTAATTATTATAAGGATTAATACTAGGTAGAATACCTAATACTATATAAATCTATACTTATTACTTTCTATACTATATATATATATATCTTTATAAAGCCTTTTAGTAAAGTAAAATTCTCTTCTAAATCTAGTATAGCTTAATATACCCTTTAGATAATAAGATAGTAAAAGAGCGTTGTACAATCTAGGGAAATCTTATATTCTTGTGATTCAGGACAATATTGAGGAGCCAAATCGTGCAGATACGGACTGCCTGCATGATAACACTCTCTACCCAAAGGAGATAAATAGCCGACTTTCAGACTCAGTCCCAAACATTACCAGACGATAGTTACGCCTCGAGTCAGAACCCCACATTAGAGGCAGTTCGCAGCCTCACACCACAACCACTGCAATGGAAAAACTCTCGTTAGAACTCCTAGAGAACATCCTCGCCCACCTCGTCGTCGAAGAGCTGAGCATGACAGAACGCTTTGCAACCTTGACGCCAGAATCCAAGCAAACGATTCTCAATGCGCGTTTAGTCTGCCGCTCCTTCCTACGCTCCAAAGCGCTGAGGCAGCAATTCGTTCCGATTATCGCACAGACGCCGTTCATCCGCATTGGCGACACAGTCCCCGGCCTAGACGAGTTTTCACAGTCCGAGTATGCTGCAGAATTGAACACATTATCGTTCAGTGGAATCTACAAAGAGCCAAATCCGGCAACGGCAGTCAGCGCAGGGCCTTTCTATGAAGCAATACGGTCAATTCCGGTGCTCCTCCCCATTCTTAAACGACTATCAAACGTGAGGCATCTCCGGTACTATCCTGTAACAGCGCGCTACATACACGGCAGCTGGCAAGACTCTGGCGACGACTGGCCTCCAGTGGAGTATAATTGGACGGAGCCTGTCGATGACCCAACCATGAAGGTCTTTCGTGGAGAAGCGGCGGTGAATCCTGAAAGCAGCGTGTTCCGATGGCTACCTACCGCCTTCTCTGCAGCGAAGCTCACACTCGAAAGTCTCGAGATGCCACTGATGGGAAATGTGGCAAGTTGGTGCGCCATGGAAACTGAACTGAGCCCCAATTTTGTCAGCAACCTCAAACGATGTTCATTCAACTACACTTCACGTCGGGGACGGTGTCTATTCCCTCTGGAACTTCTGCAGGCTTCCAATCTGGAGTTTCTCGAGCTAGCCGTGTCGAGAGGGCAGTATCAACGAAGCTGGTTGCTCACGACACACGAGGTGATACCCCAACAATTGATGTGGGATAACAATGGGGAACTCGTGCGGCTCCCGAATCTCAAGGAATTCCGTTTCCAGACTGACAACAGTTACCGCCTCAACTCCATCCAGTTAGTAAATGCTCTAGCCGTATTCCCCAATTTGACCAAACTTGGCTTTGCAAATATCCGACTTGCAGATGAGGACGGTTGGGAGACAGTCTTAAAGACACTCCAAAGTAAGAGCGAGAAATTGGAGGGTCTTTGGTTGGTCAATCCAGGATATGCGATGGAGGTGGGCCCACACGCAGATTGAGATTTCTTCCCAGTGTTGACAGGCGAAGCCGGCACGAATCCACTGATAGGCTATTGGAAGTATCGAGGGCGCCAGGGGATGAATAAGGCTGCTGAAAGCGTGAAGATAGCTCACATAAATGTAGATTTCCGCGGGAAGGAGTGGTATATGGGCAGTGGGGTTGCATACCCGGGTTTCTCGTTCTTGGAACGGGGAGGAGGAACAGGTTCGATTGCAGGAGCTACCTCGGGATACTAGTGACAACAACCACATATCTAGGTACTACTCAATGCGCCAAATTACCGCGGTTTTTCTTTGCAGTGGAGTAGTTAGACTTATACTATTTTTAATCAATGGGATTGGCTTGTTGATTTTGACAAAATATCTGTTCCTGTCTGACCTGAGGATTCCCGTCGTGATACAAACCTGTCATAGTCAAGTTACTCATAATATCCATGCCAATGTCTTGGTCACCGTAGAATCAGATGAATCGATTCAAAAACTCAACTTATCTATCTTGTCATTCATGATATACCATGAGCAACCTTCCCTCCGGTCTGGAACTTACACTTTACTGTTCGGTTCCATCACCTGTCCAATACAAGCCCTATCCTTCATCGCCAAAGCGACGAAAAAGCAGGCATAACCGGCCTTGCACAGTTTCTCAAGGCCCTAAATTTACAGGCCTTTTCTGCTGTTTGGCCCACTCCACGTGTCCCACAAGAGCTGCTCCCTTTCACAGCCCACATGAATGCAAACAGTGGTTCATTCACATACTACCTGCACTCAAGGCATTCACTATATAACGAACCTCTCACGTCCACCGGAAGCCTAGTTTTTCCGTTACACGGCCTTCATCTTGGTCGTTGTTGCCCTCGAGCTCTACCCTCCTCCTGCCCCCGCTTCATCCACTTTGTCCACCTTTCCCAAGCACAAACATAGACACAACCCCTCAACAATGAAGCTTTTCACCTTCCTCTTCATCAGCGTCTTCGTTGTCCTCGCTGTTGCTGCTGCTGCTGCTGCTGCTGACATCGACTGCTCTGCGTGCGAAGCCAAGTTCAACATTTGCATGGATGTAAGTGCTCCATTTCTATCCCCAGAATTCAGCATACCTCAGGCTATCTGATTGCCCGAATACATACTCACGATGCTGCAGCTCAGCGGATCCTGGAATCTCCCCGGGTGCGACAAGATCTGCGAGAGGCGGGCCTGCACTATGGATCCTATTGTAAGTTCCTCCAAACTGTGGATCAGTGGGTGCACTGAGGGGGAGGGAAGTACTGATGATGATCCTGTGGTGCCCCGAATGCGGCTTCTCAAATTGCGTTGAGCAACCTCAAGCTCGTGACTTGAATGGCAATCGTCAGCCTGGATTGACCCACTGTGCGGATTGCGTCAATGCGATCGAGGCGTGTACGCACAACGTGAGTTCAGCCGCCCATTCAGGAAGGTTTGATACTAACCAGAGTGGCATAGATTGAGGGTACTGGCCCAGATGTTGCTACGAGTGCCGAACAAGGGTGCCGCGCTCGCGTTACTGCGTTTGATGAAGGGGTAAGCAATCGTACACAGTGGGATTCCGAAAACGACATCTGACTGTGCAATTAGTGCCATGAAGCCTGCGTGGGTATCGCCGATCTCTAGGCCACCTCAATCATATGCGTAGCCGGCCTGGGGTACAGAATGGATGGGCTAAGATGTGGTCATGGCACAGCAATGGAGCTTACGGGCAAAGATTGATGGATGGCTATATATTGCTGGAGCTATCGGTTGGTATGCTTATTTGGGTCACCTTGGCATGTTTCTGGGTCAAATATATGTTGCAGACATATAAATTCCAGTCACCCTCTCTTCTTCAAGTTCAGTCTTGATACACCTGGGCGTGATAGTCATCAACTGTTCGGGATTCTCGAGGTTCCTGTCCTGACTCTTGCCGTGCAACACCCCCCAAAACAACCCACACCCAATCGCCCAACTCACTTCTCTTCTCTACCTCAAAGCTTGCTCTCCCCCTTCAAAAACTCCCCTCTAAGGATCCTCTCACACATCCCCTTCAACACCCCCGCCGCCCACTCAAAGTCCTCCAATTCAAGATACACCTGCCCAGAGAACCTGACCCACCAATTCCCCCCATAAAACATCACAGCCATAAACGTATCATGATCTTCAACCAACTTCCTGCCTAGCCAATCCCGGACTTCAAACCCCACATCCTCAGCATTAAACCCCTTGCGCTCAGTCACAGACACCACAGCCGCGAGATCAAGAGGTAGCTTGACATTCGTCAAACAACAATTCGTCAGCGTTTTCGTCTCATTCTGCAAAACCTGCGTACCCAGAATCTGCGCCGCGCGGTTCGCAGCCACATTCGCCAGTTCACTACAATATTTCATAATCTTCTCTTCACCACCAATCTTCTCCCGGAAGGCGAGAGAGGCGGGGACGCAGAGGTACGGCGCGTTGTCGATGGTGCCGACGAACTGGAAGTTGAGGACAAAGGGGGATTTGGGGGAGGCGGCGAAGGGGGAGCGGATGGGAGTAGGGGAGGGGAGGGGTATGAAGCCGTGGGAGGTGGGGAGCGTGGAGCGGATGAGGGGGTGGTGGCGCGTGGGGACGTGGAAGATTGCGGTGCCGCGGGGGACGTGGAGCCATCTTTGGAGGGTTAGTGAAGGGTTACTGGGAGTGGGGGAAGGGAGGGGATGGGGGAGATAATATACACACTTGTGGCAATTTGAGACGAAGAAATCAGCGTCCAACTTCCCCAGATCCAAATCAATGTGTCCAACACCATGCGCCCCGTCCACCAAACTCAGCACACCCAGTTCTTTACATGCTTTCGTCAACTCTTCAAACGGCATCCGAACACCCGGCATGCTGACTACAGTGTCGAAAAGCGCAATCTTGACTTTTCCACCCTTACTCTGCACCTCTTGAACTTTCTCTTTGAAAGCTCGGACAAGCCATGCATCCTCTACCGGAAACGTATACTCCACCTTGACACTCTTGGCCTTGGTCGTCTCGGTGACATACTTGACCGTCTTCTCGCAACCGCCATATATGGTGCTAAAATACACGATGTGGTCTCCATCTTCAAAGGCCAGGTTTCGGAGAACCGTATTCACGCCCGTAGTAGCATTGGGCACGAATACTAGCTCTTCCATGGGGGCCTTGAGAACCTTTGAGATGGCAAGACGAGCGCCATCTAGGAGGTTGGGATACTGGTAGCGGATGAAGTCATCAGGGCGGGCTTCGGCGAGTTCTTGGTAGTGGCGCATGACGGAGCAGACGGAGCGGGGGTAGGTGCCGAAGGAGCCTGAGGAAGGTTAGATGGGACATCGTAGGGGTGGCTAAGGTAGCCATAGGAAGTTCTAATTGGGGAGCGTTTCTCATCTGGCGATATGTGGGCGAAGTTGGACAGGCCGTGGTTTGGTTTGGAAGGAGAGATGACTCAGACATAAGGGGAGATTCGAGAAAAACACCGTGAGATAGGATGATATATCCAAAATTAAGAGCATCTTAGCTGTGGATAGAGATACCCGATTGACTGAGGCTTCATTCGTGGCTGGAAAATGCAAGGAATGGAAGGAGTATTAAAAGGACCTACCATGATTCAGATTCAAATACCCCTCCTCAAACATGAACCACTTCCTCATCTCCTTCCCAAACTTCACACCCTCCAATCCCTCCATCTCCCTCTCCATAATACTCTCCCAAGTCTCCGCACTCCCCTTCTTCTCGTTGATCGTTAACGTGCGAGTCGTCATATTTATACCCGAGATGACTAATATTCAATTTTTGTATCCAATTATTGAAGAGCATTAAAGAAGTGATGTATGGGAAGGTCGGAAGGGATTAAGAGGGACCTCGGGATGATAAATAAATCATTGTGACTCAGGTACACAGAGCAGCGGAGTCAAGTCGAAAGCTACTTGAAGCTGCAGCCGACATTCGCAGGGCGTGGTCATGCGTGACCGCCGTAACCTGTCCAATCAGACGCTTCGCGGGGATGTTATCGGCTTGCGGTTAACGCCGGTATTGGGCGGAGAGCTCAGGGAGCTCGTCTGTCTCCATGTCCTCATATTTCGTTCATGGGCCTTCTCTAATCGTGCTCCTCTGCTGCAAATATGTATCTAAATTGCGATCTTGAAGTGTTCTTCTGCAATAGACATACACGGGTAGAAGTGTCTGCCAAGAATATGCTCATCCCAGTCGGTGTTAGTGGCTGTGCACCCAATGTACTTCATCGCAGTCGGGCGAGAACAGACTGGAGGAATCTTTACCAACGCATTTAAGAGTTAAAAAAATTCTAGATAGATAACTACGCCTGTTAGCCGACAAAGCGTAATGCAATAAATCTCCCAACACTCTCCTTCGGAAACCGAAACGGATGGCACGAACTCGAGATGCAATAGAAGATACCCATTGTTCTCTAATTCACCGAAACGAGCATTTGAGCAATCTGCCTACAATTTTGTATTACTGGAATCATCTACAATTATCTTTTCTAAATCCCACACATCTAACTGCATCTTAATCGTGTTTGTTATCATCCACCTAACACCCATGTAGCTGCCGAATCTCTCCAGCACCGCCCCAGCGCTCTTGGTCCCAGTTCTTCAACTCTGCCTATTACTCTCCCCAACAAGCCCCCAAAAGCGCACATTCCTTCACACCAAAGACAACCTCGTAAAATGGTTGTCCGATGGCCATTCCGGCCAATCCAGATCCGCGATCCTTCCTCAATAAGGTTGCTGGCCAATAAGCGACAAGTCCCGCTCAGATCGTCAGGTTTTAACTTCTGACAGTAACCATGCCAGATATTGGATTGTAGTACCGCATATGCGAACGACCAAGCCACAGCCTTCACATGTCTGCCTATTTTAGGAATGTGGAGGGCGGGGATGATGCTGAGGTGGGCGCTCTCGCATTCAAGGATCAGCCCTGTACGGACTTTGATCTACGGAACGGGTGGGTCGAAAAGGATACTTTTCCACTCCGGATATCCATAGGATTGATGATTTCCTTTCTTAGGCGCCGGATTGAAACCCTGCGCTGGAGATGGGGTGGCTTCTTTCGCAAGAACATGGACTGGACGGTGACATGTTTGTTCGCGGGGTGTGAGCATACTGGGAGACAGGTGCGCGCATCATGTTATGGGACCAAAGAGTAGACATAGATTCATTGTTCATTTCATGGTATACTAAGGATCTATTTCCATGTGGTTGGAGACTCTGGTTAGAAGCTGCCCAATCAGACATTCCAAACCTTGGTATCCTTGTTAGCGCCATACTCGTATTGAACGGGGTGAGGCGTCTGTCAACCTGCACCTCGACAAGCCGGGATAACCTAAATCATACGTCCTTATCATGGGTGAGTGGAGGGTGTGCATTCTGCATCGCAAACTACTGCCCTAAAGAAAAACCTTATCCACGCTTCCTTCCAAGGAAATTGTGGCAAAATAATCAAGTCCAACAACTGATAAATAAGAGCAAAGCATTTGACATTGGTATCAATCTATCTACTCAAACGATCCTCGTCCAATCTGCCTCCCCAAAATCTGCCCATCTCCAGGATGACTCTGCGCCCTTCTGGCATCGGGTAATTATATACAATATGCAAATAAAGTCGTCTCCCAGTCGAGAAAAATGAAATGGTTTAAACGCCACGGTCCGCCATCCAACCCGTCTCCCGTCTCACTCTCGAATGAACAATCACACTTATATTGTTCGAACACCTTGAGCAATCTCGCGCTTCATCCTCCTCCGGTACTGTTCTCGGAACTGCATCCGGCCGACGGTGCCCAGGCCCACTGCGAGGAAGAAAAAACCAGTCCACACACAGGTGATGACGAGACCAACAGGGAAGAAAGCAAGCTTGGTGCCCGGAAGAATGTACGAAGCGCCCTTCCCAGACAATGCTGCGGTGGCGGATGCTCGTGCTGCGGCGTCTTGGGTAGTAGTAGCTTGTTTAGCAAAGACACCGTTGACAAAAGAGGCTTCCGTGCCCGACAGGGTTTCTGAAAGGGCGGCTCCTGAAGGAGAGTTGGCGGTAAGCTGTATTTGAGGGATCAAAAGGTCCTTTAACGTATCCCTGTTGAAATTTAGTGAGAATTAATGTGAGTGGAGGTGGTGGTGCTTACGCTGACATTGCGGTTCCCATCGAGTCCTTGTTGATCTGCCCAACATACATCAGGACCTTCAGTGCTTGAGGCTCGTTCGCGTTTTGCCTCTCTACCAGCCTCTCGTCGAGGAACCCCTCCCGGATTGGTGGCCATGTGACGGCTGCGTCTCGCCGAGAGAGGGTACCATTCATAGCTTGCACGGTAGCGCCTAGATAAGACAGTGTCATGCTGATGTCTCTGGCGTTGACTCCTACCCAAGGATTGATCGGTGCGGAGACGTTGTACATGCGGAGCTCGGCTTGGAATACACCAGTGCTGTTGTTCAGGAAGGGAACATTGTAGCAGACGGCAAGTCCAGTAGGGTTAGATGCCTGTCCCTTGAGCGACGATAGTGCGGTCCCGCAGGCTGCCTTAGTCGTTGCTTCCCAATCCGCCAAGTCTGCCTTCGCTGGGTCGCCAGATGCCGGAGTGGTAGAAATCTGGGGGGCGCTGGCTGTGCTGCTTGGGTTTTGTCGTCGTGCGAGGTCTGCAAACACAGAGTCTGCGTCGCGTCGGAGTATGCTCTCGATATCCTCGCTGGGGGAGAAGATGGCATTGATTTTGGCGGAGGCATGTCCGGCAATGAGCAGGCCTCCCAAAAGGGCGGTCTTGATTCCCATGGTGACGTGGAAGGGTATTAGGTACTGTGGCGGTCTGTTCTATTAAAGATGTGTACTGGGAGGGCAGAATGTATGGAGGCCAAGCTGCCAGCAGCAATATCAAAGGAGGGTGGCGAGAAGAGAAGAAGTACAGAAAGAAACAATAAAGGAACGAAGGTGTAAAAGTTCAGAGGCTCATCAGAAACCGGCTCTTTGCGCACCAGACATAAGAAAGCTTGGGTGCCTAGCACATTAAGAGAGACTGTGGCTAGGAAGAGACACGGTGGGTGACGACGCAAATCCTGTCACTCCGGACGGACGATGGGCTTGCAATCGCGTGAGGTGGAGGAGGTCGAGACTGTGCGGGCAGCACCAAGCACCGCCATGAAATGACGGCACGAGGGCTAAAACTCGCTGTGATTCCAAGAGCCTTGCTGAGACGGAAGCGACCTCGTGGTTCATGCGCCGGCGGGCCAGCACCAATGGCCCGCCAACATTTGGGTGGGTCTGGCATGCTGGAACGCTGTTTCTAGCGTGGAGCGTTCAGCCAACCGAGTCGCTGCCGTGTAGGGGTCAATTTGAGGTTAGTTGTTGTCGCAGGCATGAAGTGAAAAGACTCCTTGACACTCCTTGACACAATTGGCGCAGAGATCGTGAGAGTCGAGGGCGATGAGACATGGTGTGGTTCAGAGCGGCAGGTGACTAAGCGCAGCGGCCAATCAGCGCCGGCGCCAGCAGATTTGCGTCGGATTCAGGAACGCCTCTCTCCCTGGACTCCTTGAGCCTCACGCCTGTCGCCACTTTTCCCGACTCTTGGTGCATTCTTATTGTCAATCAAACTCCAGTGCCGTCGGACCCCTCGAGTGTGTACTCACTCGTGCGCGCACGCGCTGGCCAGTTCCAGCGGACTTTGGAGCGTATCGCCCGGCACTCCGTCAGGATGGATCACCAGAACGCCGCCCGGCGAGTGGCATCTTCTGACAGAAGACAGCCGTTGCGCGAGGCAGCCGGCAGCCGGCAGCCTGTCGTCGCGCGAGACAGAGGGTGCGAGGCCGTGGCTGCGAGGCCGTGGCTGCGAGGCCGTGGCTGCGCGCCCGCCGGTGGTGAAATGTGCCGCGCACTGCCTTTCCCCGCCGTTGTTGCCGTTGTTGCCGTTGTTGCCGTCGCCATCGCCGCCACCGGCGAAATGTAGTTCCAGGCCGACGCGACGCGCCCAGACCTTGCGGTGTGAGCAGGTGACGCAGACGCTCCATCGTGTCTGTCTGGCAGTGCCTCGCCGGCCAGCAAGCGGGCAGCGGCCGGTCGTGGAGTCCTGATGCTCCCAATCCAGCGGCCCGTGGCTATTAAAGGGCCTCGTCCCCCGGCGTCCTGCTCACCACCCGCCGGCGGCCCTGCAGCACCCTCGCAGGGCTCTGTCCAAGGCCGTCGCGAATGGGGCCCGCTGCAGACGAGTCCTGCTGCGTCCGGGACGGCTCGCCCACTGTCTATATGATGATCTGGATGATCTGGCACCACACGACACCTCGCGGCAACGGTGGGCTGCGAACGCATCCCATCGTGAAGGAAGCGAGTAGCAGCAGCCCACGTCGCCTGCGTCGAGCTAACCTCCAGGGGGGGCGCGTGCCCGCCTAACACTCGCCCAACACGCACGACCTGAGGGCATATAGAGTAGACCTCTACTAATGCAGTTCGAAATGCAGAGGATAATTGCCAGCACATCAAAAAGCCTTCGTGCAGCTGGTGGTGAGCGCCGGGTCCTGCTCGCCAGGACAGCGGAATTGGGGCTGCCCCGTTCACGCCCAAATCTAGCTATATCCCCTGCGGACGCTGTACTTCTATCATGACCCGACTTTCCCTGGTTCTACCTTCCCTTCACTGTCATCTCCCGCGCGTTCCCCTTCCCTACGTTGATATGCCCCTTTTGCTTTTTGGGGGTTTGTTTGGGCTGCGTCTGCCCAACTCCACTATTAGCTGCACCCTCTCACTCTGCATTTGAGCTTTAACGGCCTTGCGCCATATCGTTCGTTGCTCATTGATCCTTTTCCTGTTCACCTGATAGACCGGCTTTTCCACTCTTGCAGCAATGCAGCACAACTCCAACTCCCCATGGCGTTTGCCGCTCTCCCCGCCGGGCGAGTACCCCAAGTCCCAATACAGCCTCAATCATACCATGTCAATGGTCAATCTCCACGAAGAGCCGACTTGGTATGCGAACCGAGGACCCCCATCCCCCACGGCCTCTTCTGTATCATCCACCACAAGCAGGAGCACCACCCCAACCACGTCCAACAACCCTTGGTCCAACCTTATGGCGAGTCCTAATTCGTCCAACTCGACCAATTCCAAGAGCCCCTCGCCCAAAGACAGCCCGAACCGTACCCCACAGTACACGAGCCGATCAACCACCCCCGTGGCCCCCCAACCCATGAGGCCGATACAAGTATCAACCGGATTCATCCCCATGAGTTCCCAAATATCAACATCCGGAGACTCTTTCAGAATCATGGAGTATGCCACGTCTCCCATCTCGAACTTTCCCGGTTCACCCAACCCCTATCGACAAAACTCCGTCTCACTTCCCCAAATAATGAAGAACTATACCAACAGCACCTTTCTCGCCCAAGGCCAATCGCCATCGCAGCTCTTCTACGAACTGGCACGACGACAAGGTTGGGAGCTTCCCATAGTAAAAAAGGTATGGCAGTGGGCGCTCTCCAACCCAAGGATCGCTCTGCTTCTCGCATCATGTGACGATGTGCCTTCCTGGCGTCCCGCTATGTTCTTCGATCTCACAGACAACAATCTCCCTTTCACTGAAGCGCAGCTGACGGATATTGTTCATGACCCCCAAAGAGTTCTCAATGAGCAGTGGCGGGCTACTTCAAAAGAACTTCCCCTGAATGGGTCTCACGTAGACTTTGGTGCTCGTGAGACAGTTCCGTTGCAACACATGAGTATGATTCGGTCATTTAAAAGCCCGGAAAAAAGTGCAGACCGCGTCCGCATGCTTGGGAACAATGAGGACCGTAGTCTCGTACGAAAACGCTTCGTCGTGACGCGGCCCTCGCAAAAGGCGACACTCCTGAAACAAATCGAAGACTTCAAGAGATATGACCATAAGAACATCACGAAATTGTTGAGTTCGTATGCCCAAATGAGCCACATTGGCATCTTAACAAGCTCGGCTCAATACACTCTGGACGACTACTTTTCACTGACTGTTGGGGAACCGAACCGCTCCAAACAGCTCCTGGATTGGATGTACGACCTGTCACAAGCTATTGACTACTTGCACTCGCAGTCGATCTCTCACCGTAGCATTCGACCCAGAAAAATCCTGATCAACGGATCCCGTATCTACCTGGCTCCATTTGGCATTGGACAGAGCGGTGACACATTCAGTCCTTCGATAGCCGATTCGTTACGCCTCGATCAAATCCAGTCGTATTTTCAGGATCAATCATACATCTACGCCGCTCCCGAGGCCATCATCTCACGCGGCAAGAAACCAGGACGTCCTGCTGATGTTTTCTCGCTCGGATGTGTTTTCCTCTGCATGATGACTGTTGTGCAAAATCAACCTTCTCTGTCAATTTTCACGCAATATCGCGCAGGTTCTTCCCATGATGCTTCTTTCCACGGACACCTTGACCGCGTTGCAAGCTGGCGGAACCGCCTCCATGCCTCCGCAACCCAAGGTCTTCGCAATGGGGTGATTGGATCTGGCCGGAAGCAGCGACAGCTCAAGTCAGAAGTGGATTGGCTGCAAATCATCGAGAAGATGGTACAGGGGGAGCCGCAAAAGAGAATCAAGATGAAGAGGCTGGTGTCCATTCTGGACGAGTTGAGAGATGGGAAAGCACTTGGCGTGAGAAGACGTAGCTTGGACGGTGGAGGCTATAGCGGGCAGGTTGCTGCTTCTCTGGGGCTCACTAACAGCAATAACTTACCCAACAACGTGGCCAATGGGGCTAACGGGACTCACGGAGCAAACGCGAACGGTACTGTGAACGTTAATACAAACGGCAATGCGAGCGGCAATTCGGAACGGAGACCGGAATTGAGTGTTTTCGATGGTTATTTCCAGCAGCAAGGACGCGACTACGAGCATCAAGGGTCGGGGTGGTGAAAAAGAAGGCGAGAAGAAGAGCATGGCATTGAAACAAACATATGACAAGGCCGAGACAGGTCTTGTGCGTAGACAGTTCAGGCATTCAGAGAAGGCATTCCCGGGAAAGATCAAACGGAGCGAGACGGAGAGAGACGATGAACTACGATATTATGAAACGACCAGCAGCACTCATGTTCAGACATGAAAAAACAATCACGAACCCACTACCTACCCTGCCTATTCAAAGACGCTATTTTCATTATCGCGCGTCGTTGCATCTGCATTTTTTTTATGTACATGTTTTCTTTTCAGCCTTGATAGTTCGCTGGGCTGGCCATTTGATACCCCTTCACGCATCTCATTTACAACGTTTATGTTTGGAGACGACTTCTATGTTTCGGCATCGTGTAGCGTTCTGCATCAGTTTTCGGTCAAGGTTATGACGCTATGAATGACTGCACTGCATAAGAGACGGACCACGCGGATTATGAGACTGGTGATGAGAAAGAGAGGGAGAGAGATGATAACAAACACATTCACTCACTGAGGTTTCCAAGGTGCGGGCGCGTTTGCATACTTCTCATATGGCGAAATGGAAGAGAATTGAAGATATGGGATTATTACTAGACGGTAACCTTTCTGTTGTATGCACTCGATTTTGTTTCGTCCAATTATATGGTTCCGCGTCATCCACCACCTCCTCTCTCTATCAACCCATCAACAACCAAGCAATATATCAATATCATCATTGCCAATGAATCAAGATAGTGCCAAAATCTCACATTGTCTTCCTAATCAGCATCTGTTCTGGGAGCGGACAGAGTCCACCGCATGCCAAACCAAGACACGACATATTGCCACATCTCTCCTCCCCTGCTCCCCATTTATGGATATTTCGGTGTCTACAATTTATATTATAACGTGCTATGTAACTTGATAGGTTTAATTCTCGTCAATATATCTCCGGGCACTTCCCGGTCTCGTCCATCAGGTTAGTTGACCTCTATTTCAGCCACACATATATCGAGTTGTCAACTTGAACTCTGCTAATACTCAACATTCAAGCTGTTGGAAGTTAGAAGACGCCACCACATCACAGCCGTTCTACTAGACTAGTATCCTACCCACCCCCCCTCCAACCAACTAACCAATCTACTCACCTACGTACCAATTGTATACAGAGTACTCAACAACATATACCGACGAGCCTACGTGCTAACCAACTTACCCAAAGAAATCTCCCCGATGTGCTCTCCAATTTTGCAATCTTGCTCGCATGCTATCGAGAATGCCCACCTGTCAAAATGTATCAACATTCAAAGTATATGTCTGTACAACAAACACTCTACGTAACAGTGCCTTATCGCTTCTAACAAAGAGTCTAGTATCAAGTTGGTGGAAAAAGGATTTATCATGTCCAAAAATCGAGTCAAAGCTTAGCGCTTACATCGATAACTTCCCAGCCCCCTTACAAATTTGTTAGCGAGGGCAGAATTAATAGATAATTAAACAATCAACGTTAATTAACCTAAAGCTCCTATTCATATATAAGATTATATCTTAATTAATTTTTAGCATTTTTATTAAGTCCTTTATAGGTAGTTCCTTATAATACTACTATAAGCTTAGCTAGTTATTATAGGTATACCTTCTTAGGGTACCCCTACTAACTTAATATACTTATCTATATAAGCTAGGGTACTAAAATCTACTTTAAAAATAGTAGTAGTAATAAAGGTAACTTAGTATAAGTTTATAAGATAGAAGAGGATAGGCTAGTAAATAGGTTAGAGTTAGGTTAAGGTAGTCTAAGTACTAGGTTAAGGTTAGGGTTAGTTTATATAGACTATATATTAGGGTAGGTTAAGGTAATCTAAGTATAGGGTTATAGTTAGGTTAGGGTAATCTAAGTACTAGGTTATAAAATAGGTTAGTAATTAAAGTATCTACCTTAGGATATTAACTAATATTAATACTATAATATAGGATATTATTATAGGCTAAGGCTTTACCTATACCTATAGAGGGATAGTACTAAAGTAGTACTAAAGTAGTACTAATTAGGGCTAGGTTAGATAAGTAGAGGATAAGTATAAGAAGGCTATATATAAGGTATATTATAGTAGGTAATTTAGATTAGGGTAAAATATATATATTAAGATAAATCCTTAAGGAGCTTTTAAGGATATATCTAAGAATATATAGGATAGGTTAGGTAACTAGGGCTAGTCTTAGCCTAGGGTACCTCTAAGGGTAATCTATAGGATCTCTATTAGAGCCTATATAGAAATATCTTTAATACTATATCTTCTTCTACTTCTCCTCTTCTATAGTACTATATTAGGGCTTACCTATTATAGATATTAATTAATATTAAGGTACCTTAGGATATTAATTAATATTATAATTAATAGCCTTATTAATATTATAGTATTTTATTATAGCTAAGTTAAGGGTAGTCTTATATAAGCTAACTCTAACCTAATATATAGTCTATATAACTTAACCCTAACCCTAACCTACTATAAGGACTAAAAAATAGGTTAAGGTTAAGGTTAGGTCTAGGTCTTATATAAGCTAACCTAACCTTAACCTAACTACTCTCTATTTACTACCCTATAAGGGAGTATTATTAATATAGTATACTATAAGCTTAATATATCCTAATAATACTTATTACTATTTATACTATATATATCTTTATAGTACCTTCTTAGTAAAGTAAAATCTTTCTCTAAATATATCCTAATATATACTAAAAAAGTTTTAATCTATATATAGGCTACCTAGAATACTATATAAATATTAGTATAGGTAGGTTATATATAGATAATATCCTTATAGAACTTATAGAGTTAATATACTTAGTAGATATACTGATTTAATACTATAGTTGGGTGTATTTTATTAGGAAAGGAGGTAGTATGTATATGGGACACGTGATCGATGTAAGCGCCAAGCTTTGACTCAATTTTTTGACATGATAAATCTGTGAGATTATGTCTTGTTTAGTATCCTGAGCGTCGGTTATGGGGTTTAATATTAGACATGGTCTGTTGGGGGTCGTAGGCACACTGTTTCTCAATTCGCTAATAGTATGTTGTCATTTGAAGACTCGGTAGAGCCTAATAAGACATAATTATGTACAGAATTCATACAGATGTGAAGCCTTCCACCCGACTATCCTCCCCCTTCTTTAAAGCTTCACACCTCTGCCTCTGTGGTCTCCATAGACTCATCACCCAATCCAGTTGCCATTTTTTTCACTACTCAGAGTATCGGTAAATTCATCAGGGCTGTCTGGTTCGTGCACGACGATTCTGAGGGACTCATGGGCAAGCGCTTCATTGATGACATCAATCGTCTGGTGCACAGTTTCCATGTCGCTCTTGGATCGAAGGATGTTGTTACCCAGAGTAACAGAGACATCTTTAACGGGGCATGTGGCTGTATCCTCCGTCTTAGTAACACCGAGCGTCACTTCTTCAGTGGGGCCTTCGAGCCCACTCTTGCTTTCTTCATTCATAACTGTAAGCTGGATATGAGCCTTGGCATATATCTTGGCATCACGTGTACTTAGCCTATATCAGTATCTCAAGCTCGATCGATCAGAACAATAGACCAATTCCTTCAACCTCAACCTGCACCACCACCAAGCTTACAGTTATGAGCCCGGCCTAGCCGATCAATATCAACCCGCTGAGTTCACTGATCAGCTTCAATTCTATTGATCTCTACTATCCGTTGATCTATCCTAGTCGTCGACACCTACCTCACCGATCAATATCGATCAATATCGACCAATATCAATCAATTTCAATCCAAATTTTCCACCGATATCGATCCTCACCAAACGCGAAAACCCCACGGTCGATCACCTCGAACGCGTCGATCAACAACAAACAAAATGACGAAATACGATGACGTCAGCCTTGCTGATAGAGTTATCCTTCGAGGCTCTGATTAATGGGACCTCTGGTTCTTCACAATCAAGGATCTAGCAATCTCTGCACAGGTTTGGATATATATTGATCCTGACAAGCCTGTTAACCTACTACAGGCACCGATCGAGCCCGAGGCTCCAGAACCGACGCTCCATACACCTGATTCGATCAACGGTGACGACAATACCCTGCAAACAGCCTCACAGCAGGAAGCAACAATTCAGGCAGATCAACAGCCTAGGATTATCTACCCATCAGTAGACGAAAACAACTTCTACAGAACACAGATGGCGCAGTATTCATCCAAGATGAAGGAATTTCACTGAACTGAGGATTGACTCAATCAGATCTACGCTTAGATCACCAAATCTATCTATCCAGACCTGTTACCCTATATCAAGAGGTTCTCAACGTCTTACGAACGTCTTCAGGTGCTCCAACAAAGGTTCTCACCATCAACAATTGATCAAGAATAACAAATTCTTCACGAATACACAAAAGCTCGTACCCTGAGCTCACGAAGGATTAATATAGAAAACTAGTGTAACGAATATATCACCGCCTACGATAACGCCAGATCAATCAATCTTCCTGACGTCACCGGCTGGAGAGCTTAGAAAGATCTGCTTAGAGCCTTTAAACAAGTTAATAGCGAATATGGAGCTATATTATCATACAAAATAATAGGCAAGGAAAAGTACTACAGGATAGATATACCTCTTAGGATAGAGGTAACTCAGTTGATTGCTGAGTTCCTATCTCATATCAGAATAACTAGAACAAAAGCCAATATTATCAGAGGCACCTACGCAGCTACCCTAGATAATTAGGAATCTCTATACAGAAAAAGGAGGCTAGGCAATACTCTAATTAATAGAAAGCCTAATAAGCCCTGCCTCTATAGAGATAATTATTTCTAGAGTAGCTGCCTATATATCAATCCTTATCTGAAATTAGGCAGATTTATTATTAACCCTGAGAAAAGCGCTAAGATCACTTAATTCAATACTACTAAAAAAGGTAAGGATATCCTATTAAAGGT
>ML977641.1:128855-151686 GCA_010015725.1 Amniculicola lignicola CBS 123094 | reverse complement strand
GATATGAGCCTTGGCATATATCTTGGCATCACGTGTACTTAGCCTATATCAGTATCTCAAGCTCGATCGATCAGAACAATAGACCAATTCCTTCAACCTCAACCTGCACCACCACCAAGCTTACAATAACAGTGACCCCCTCCTTGTCCTTCTTCTCCTCATCCCCTCTACCGACATCCCCGTTCCCTGCACCAACTCTCTCCTCTCCTGATTCCAGCTTCCGGGTCTTCTGCAGCAGCTCATACCGGACCTTCCTCGCTTTAAACATGACTTTGAGCCGATACGACCGAGCAACTTCCTCCTCCTCGGCCCCCCTCGGCACATAATACGGGTTTGCATCCATAGCATCCCAGACCACCTTCTCCACGTTGGTGCTCTTCCGTTGTGCAAATGCTGGGGGGTGATGCAGTTCAGCTTGGTGGCTGCGGCGGCCACGTTTTTGGGACCGGTCGGACATTGTGCTTGAGTTTTTGGTAGCGGTGTTGATTCTGGAGCTCAGCGAGGGGGTTGCGCTGGGACGGACGTGTGAGGGCGAGGGAGGTGCGAAGATTTTGGGATGGGGGTGGATGTTTACTGGGTTGGGGAGGCGTGGTGGGGAACTCTTTCCTGACGGGGAGGTCCTTCCTTGCTTCAACAATTGGTGATGTCGATTCGTTTCCGTATATAGTCTGTTATTTCATTGATACGTGTTGTTTTGAAGGCATTTTTAGTACGTATATGGATTGAATGGTGTTGGGGAGGTTGTGCATGCGATGGGTTTAAGTAGTTCAATACATGGCTCAATGATCCTCCTGCGTGACGGCTAACTTCTTCAACTCAAAAAGACTCGGGAGGCAGTTACAAGCAGTTGGTAGGCATTTGGTAGGCAGTTGATAGGTATTTAATAGTTATTTAATATGCAGTTGATATATATTTGGTAGACAGTTAATAGGTATTTGATAGCCAGTTGATAGGTATTTGATGGGCAGTTGATAGGTATTTGATAGGTATCTGATAGGTACTCGGTAGATAATTAGTGGGTAATTAGTAGGTAATTAGTGGGCATAGAAAGGTATTGTACATTCGTCCGTAGGTAGTCGCTAGAACTTCAGTCGTTGGTCAGTAATTGGTCACTGTTAGCTAAAGATTCCGAAGGCGCTCGGTAATCATTCACTTCGCATTCAGCTCGTAGCCAACAGGCATATAGAAAGCAGGTTGGTCGGTAAGAGAAGCAAATTGGTGGGAATGCATTCGGTAGACATTCAAAAGATATCTCTAAGTGATACATCATTGGTACGTTGTTGATTAGTTGTTAGTAGGTATTTAGACGTCGTCAACGAGCATTCGGTGGGTTGTCCTAAGCTGGTGGTCAACGTTCAGTATGTAGGTCGGTTGGTAGGTTGCTAGCGGACATGCAGCAGGCATTTGGTAGGTGGTCGGTAGCGTAGAGATAATTAAATATAGTGTTGGTGAAGGCAGTGAACCATTTCCTGGCTCGCCAGACAGTGATGGTGAACTCCTGATACACCTTTAGACAACGACTTTGGGACCACCTTACCCATGTCTAAATCTTGGTGGATAGGGAGGTGGTCGTGATAATGTGGTGGAAATTTTGACTATCATTGTGCTTACCGGTATTTAGTACTCTACACTTGCCATTTGCACAAGATGAAACACCTACTGGCTGGTAAGTAATTTAACTGATTTGATATTGATACGACGAGACATCCATGCGACATGCCTCTTCAAAAAGGCAGGTACGGCGTATACACGACACATATGATACATAGCTCATCTCATGGAGCTCGCCTTTTTCCGCCACCCATGCTTTGATACAATCACCATGCGCCCCTCCTCTCCACAACCTTTCATGCTCGCGTTCTCGCTCAATCGTTCCGCTCCGCCTGCCGTACGTAAATCTCATCAAGAATAGACAGCCGAATCGGATCCCCAGTCATGCTCTCCTTCTAGACCAGTAATCATGGTAAAAGCCAATCCACCATGCGCCGAAGTGTAGTGTAGTATTATTGTCGCCAAGTCCCATATCTTACACAATGACCTCTCCACAATCCACTAGATTTGGTATCCATTCGCTCGTATCCATCTCTCCCTCGGTTGAACTCGGCACCGTAAATTCCAACGGTTTGTACAGATACCATCCCTTCAGTGCCGCTGCCGCCGCTCTAAACCTGGCCTCGTCTAGCGAACTTCCAGCCCCTTCTCCTAGTTTATCTTTTCCAGAGTATACGCCCACAATGAAGACCGGATGTCTGCTCAATCGTCCCGTTTCCGAGATCAAACGCGCGACTGGTGGCTCGAAACCCTCTCTTGCACAAAGCCTAGACAGATCTCGTGTGGGTGTGCGAAAATCGAAGAGCTTGTCAACATCTAGGTGTCTGCTTAGAAAGTGGTCCCGGAAAAACCTCTTCACAAGCGGTCGCCCGAGATGCAGATGTAGCGACCCTATGAGAGCCCTTACAAAGGATTGCGCTGCCTCCTCTAGGGGAACCGCCTGTCCCCGGAGCGATTGAGGGTTCTTATTGCTTGTGGATGATCCAAATTCGTCGTTCGCTAAGATTTTGTGTGTGACTGTGATGTTCCATTTCCAGGGTGCTTCGTGGTGTCTTAACCCCGCGGGGACATCGTCTCCAGAGCGTAGTCTGTCAAATTGGAGGAGGCCCGGGTCTACTTCCTCCCCCGGCACTGCCGCTGCCTCAATGCCCCATTCGCCTGCGATTGTTGCGAGTGCTTTTGGTCCGATGTATGCTTCCTGGGCAGCGAAGACTACGGGCATGGGAAGACGAGGGTAGTTGCATAATAGATGCTCGGTGGTGTAGTAGCTTAGCAAATTTGCGCCGAGGATGGACAGAGAGCTGTTGTTGAAGTCGGGATCGGCGTCTGCGGAGGGGTGGACGAGCGTTCGAGCAAGCGATTGGAGGGGGAATCGTTGGGGGAGCGATAGACGACTACGCAGAGCGGCGAGTTTGGCGGAACCGAAGGCCCTTTCGGGACGGGGTGAACGGTGTTTTGTGAGATCGGCTATTGACTGTGGTGGTGACGTGCTGGCCGTCCTGGCTGCCCTGGCCGGCGGGGGCTTCCTGTTTCTTGCTCCGCCACTGGACTCGGCCTCGGATTGGGCGTTGAGGAGGTCCGACCCGCTGAAGGCTGCTGCAGTGGATTGGGGACGCGACTGTATCCGGTAGTTGTGAGGTGTGAAGTTGCTCTGGAGTGCGGCAGCAGCGGAGGGACAGGTCGGGCGGCGGTGTGCTGGCTGGGCGAGCAATTGGGACCCGCATCTCGAGATGCGTATTCGCTTCATTAAAGACAGGGCACAAGAGAAAGAAGCGAGAATCGAAGAGGCGTGCGAAGACGGCGTGCACCCGGATGGAGGTCGTGTGTGCTCGTTCGCGACTATCAACCCATCTTTTGGAACTTTTCTGCCAAGCCTGCGCTAGCGTTGCACTGGTTAGCTCTGGCCGAACCTCACTCGACGTCAGGCACTCCAGCAACACACCACTCGCGCAACACACACTCACAATGGGAGGCGGAGCCAAGATCCCGTAAGCCCATCGTGTCAATTGAGGAGCGCCCACGTCCTGACGAGCTCCAGATACCCCAAACATGTCTGGTCGCCGGCCGGCGGTTGGTACTCCAGACCCGCGAACTGGAAGGGAAACACCGCAATCATGGGCGCTGCCATTGCCGGAATAGTCGCCATGGTTTGGGGATTGTCGGCGAACCGCGAATACCGAGACAAGATGCCACGAGAGGACCGCTTCTTCCCCAGCCGATAGTACGACACCCGCTCATGTTGGTTAGGACTCGGCCGCTAACAATGGCACAGTTGGAGCAAGCAGATCATCGCACACGAGCGGAAGGTGAAGGAGGACAGGGAATAGAAGCATTCAGACCTGCGAGAGGACCAATTCGATGGATGCATTGCAAGGACCTTAAAGTGCTGGCCGGCGGCACACTAGGGCTGTACATATTTCTCCAGCCGCTGTCTAAAATCTGAAAGCCTGTCTTCGACTCGAATGTTGTTCCAAGTCTCGCCTTGAGGGCTCTGAGAAAGCGCGGGCATGCCGACCTGTTCAATCGCAAAGCTGGCTGAAATCGAGCCCCAGATGGCAGCCTCCTCCAAATTCTCAACCCCAGCAGTTGCACCACCCCTGACCAAACCCATTGCCAGTCCTCCGAGAAAGCCGTTGCCTCCCCCAGTGGGATCTACCACTTTGTCTGCGGCCTGGTGATAAGCCGGCAGCCACTTCTGGAACTCTTGGTAGGCAACGAAGCAACCGTCTTTTCCAGACCGAACTACTATGCCGCCCTTCCCCTCCAACCCAATACCTGTCTTTAGCCACTGGCCACACAGCAGTTCGATCATGCGATAGTTGACATGATCCTTGCCATTCGCGTCTTTTCCAAAAAAGCCCCCAAGCTCAGAATGATTGGGGCTGACGACGTCAACATGCTTCAGCGCTTCCAAGCAATTTGCAGTCTCGTTGACAGTGCAGAGATCAGGCACCGGCTCCCAGATGAAGAGAGGCCGCGCCTTGGTTGCACCTGCAACGCCCAGAGATTGGTCCCGCAGGGCCAGAATGCTCGTGACAAGATCAATGCAACGAACAGGTGAGCAGATCAGATGGAAGGACTTGCTCCAGAGAAGCGGTGTATTTGCCAGAGCGGCATGATCCAGACGCAGCTTTGGGGTCGTGTAACGGAAGGCTGCAAGACATTAGAAACGTCGATTCGCCGCTGACGGCATGGGTGGACGCGTACATGCCTCTATGTTCATGCTCGCCATAACCATTCCAGCCACGGGTAGTCAGCCGCTCCGGAGTGTCGCGAATCAGAACGCCAGTGTCCCAGGCGGCGATGGCTTCTCGAAGCTCTGCTGGAAAATCGGACCCACAGTCAACTACCCATCCCACGGCCTTGGATCGTGGGGGCGGAGCAAAGAGACGTGCCCCCAGAGCGCTGTAGGTCCCGGCGCCGCCAAGAATGTCTGTGACGGGAGGTTTCGGTGGTGGGAACTCGATCTCGTCTATTCAGATTGAGCAACAGCGCAGAAACAGAGACACAACCTGGCGTGGTACCTATAATGAACATGCCGAGTGTGCAGAAATCAATGCCATGGTCCCCATCCATGATGTTGGACGCGCAGAGCCGCGTGAAACGTTGAAGAATCGGCTGACGTGTGCACGTCGTGTGGTTCTCGATGCGTGAACGGCCAGCCTTGGCAGCCGTGGAACGTGGGACGATCGCATTTTGGATCACCGATTAGACGGGAATTTTCGAGTCCTTTTGCTGAACGAAGCCTATCTGAAAGTACGGGGAAATAGTACTTTGGAAACATCTGTAAAGACTACAGTTCAAGCTATGCAATCTTCCAATTCCCCAATTTCAAGTAGTCAGTGGGTTTAGAGACAAGTTGGTCACAGCACACATCCGGAGCCCATGGGCTGCCCGGGGAGAGCTTGGCATGCCGCTAGCCCCGGCACGCGCAGGGACCAGGAGAAAGCGACAACCTCATGCTGCGTCGTGTTGATTGAGCCGATCGACACACTTGTCAAATCGAACTCGCCACGAGCCTCTCGTTTTGGCCCCGGTCCCCATTCGCGCTGTCCTCGTCCTCGTCCTCGTCCTCGTCCTCGAAACAGCCTCCCCGGGCGCATTGTCTCCCGCTGCAGCTTCCCGTCATCCTGCTCCTTCCCCGAGCCCACAGGTGGTTTCCTCGTGCACGTCTCCGCATTGCGTAGCTTCCCACCATGGCGGCCAACAACATGAACAACCTCACGACTCTTATAAAGCGGTGTGTAGACTCTCCCGATGCCCGTCTCCGCACCATGGCCCCGCCGCTCTCCCTGCGCCGACCATGACCCAGTCCAACCCTCCGCACGTTGGCCACCGCGGCCCTGTCCGAGTTCCGGGCAGCATACTGACAACCGTCATCCGCAGGCTTGAGGCTGCGACCTCCCGCCTCGAGGACATCGCTTCAACCTCGTTCCCCGATGGCGGCGGACCCCCCGCGCCCGCCACCTCCGCTGCTGCTGCTGGGCCTTTGCTCGGCGATGGGGCAGCGCCCCCGAAAGCCGTGGTGGAGAGCCAACCCCCCTCTATTGAAGCCTTCGATGCCCTTCTGGCCGGCGAGCTCACGACATGGCTGGGCCTGAGCACCAAGCTGGGCACTGTGATCGAAGGCCAGGTACGGCCCGCCGTGGCAGTTCTGGCATCCGTAGTGGTCTGACACTGGACAGGCAAAAGCCGTGGAGCAGGCGTTCAATGCCCAGCGCCAGTTCCTCGTCATCGCGACGAAAGCAAAGAAGCCCGACATTCCTACCATCATGGATATCCTCAAAGACCTCCAGGCAGCCATGGAGAAGGTCGACGAAGTGCGCCAGACCAACCGCGAAGCAGCCCTGCGCGATCCTTTGACTATGGTGGCTGACGGCGTGGGTGCCCTAGGCTGGGTGACCGTCGAGACCAGCCCCAAGCCGTACGAGTACATCTCCGAGCTGTTCGGCGGGGCCCAGATCTTTGGAAACAAGGTGCTAAAGGAGTACAAGGAGAAGTATGGACCACACTGTGCTCTGCAGCATCCCGTTCTGACAGCAACAGGCCGGACAAGACAAACATCGAGTGGGTTCAGGCTTACTATAAGCTCTTCAAGACCCTCACCGAATACGCAAAGAAACACCACACGACCGCAGTTGCATGGAACAAGGACGGCATTGACGCAAAAGACGCGGCCAAGCAAGTGAAGAGCTCTGCTTCGGGAGTGCCCGCACCACCAGCTCCACCTGCAGCTTCCGGGGGTGCGCCTCCGCCTCCTCCAGGACCGCCACCACCACCCGGCCCACCGCCACCACCAGGACTTCCTCCTCCACCAAAAGTGAAGGCGCAAGATATGGGCTCGGTGTTTGCAGAACTCAACAAGGGCTCAGACGTCACAAAAGGCCTTAAGAAGGTAGACTCGAGTCAGATGACGCACAAGAACCCCTCGCTACGGGCGACTGCGCCAGTACCAACTCGTAATGGTAGCTCTGGGTCAATGCGAGGCAAGAGTCCTGCTCCACCGGGGAAGAAGCCCAAGCCAGAGGCCATGCGGACTAAGAAGCCGCCGAAGAAGGAGCTTGATGGCAACAAGTGGATAATAGTAAGTTAGCTGAGGAGTGACCAAGGATGCAGCATTAAATGATTTCTAGGACAACTTTGACAGCCCGGCCGACGTCATTGAAATCGATGCCGAGATCGTCCACTCTCTGCTCATCTCTCGGTGCAAGAACACCACCATCCGGATCTCCGGAAAGGCCAATGCCATCTCCATCGACAATTCCTCCCGCACATCCATCGTCCTCGATTCCCTCGTCAGCTCCGTAGACGTGATCAAGTGTCCGAACTTCGCCCTTCAGGTCCTCGGCACCCTCCCAACCGTGCTTCTGGACCAAGTCGACGGCGCCACCATCTACCTCTCCAAGGACTCACTCAACACGGAAATCTTCACAAGCAAGTGCAGCAGCATCAATATCAACCTGCCTACCGAGGATGACTACACGGAAAACCCAGTGCCGGAGCAGATCAGGAGTTTTGTCAAGGACGGGCAGCTTGTGAGCGAGATTGTGGAGCATGCGGGATAGAGTGCTGCACGTTATGTGGTTAGTTAGACGCCTTGGGAGGAGTGTGAGAGTGTGTTGGGGTGGGCATGGGGATTGGATTGGATAATTCGGTGTGTAAGCTTTTGTTCGTTGCATTGGGTGGAGTTTGCTCCATTGAAGCATTGCTGGATGGTTGCGTTGTTGTTGTTGATGATGATGTTGTTGGGGAATCGATTTGAATTGAGTTGGTTTGGCGAGGATGTGTATTGAGGGGATAGAGGGAGGGATGTATGTGGTTGAGTAGGATAGCTGAGTCGACCCAAGTGAGGATTGCTTAGGTACATGGACAGTTCCTGTTCGACCTGTGTATTACAAAACAACATTGACGGAGGATATAGCTATTGAACTCTGCTCTTTAGGCTCATGTTTCGTAAACGAACACGCTTTTACCCATCCTCTTGCTGAGACTTGATCATGGGGATGATGTCGGGATCCCGAGTAGGAACACAATTACCTGTCTATACATAGTAACCATCCAACTCGCTGCGTAATTCAAAAGCATGGTATGTGAAAAGACACTGTTATACGCATCCTGTTTTCCAAGCCGGATTAGAAGGGTTCGTGATCATTACCCGTTTAGGCAATTGGGTATACGAGTGTAATGCTTCGGATGTGGTTAGCATCGTCTGCCTTGTAAGGATCTAAGTGTTCGTCGGATACGTATCGCGGGCTCGCGTGTCAGGCGAGAGAGTATAAGGCTGGGCCTTTGTGTGCTTGTTGTCTCATTTTTGTGGCAGGTACATTTTTTCCTAGTTCCACACCGACTTTGTACGAGATATACACCTGTTTCGCGGAGACTTCTTCACCAGATCGGTCCAAACTGGCGGACTACGAGTACAAGGGTGGTTGTATATGTGCGTGTATAAGTTGGATTGGAACTCGAGTTGTATACCTCCACACCCGTCCCCCAGTCTGGCTTGAACAATCGGAGTATCACGACCGACAATGGCACCGCATCGTTCCTACTATCTCGACAATCTCCGCACAGCCCTCACGGTCCTGGTCATATACCACCACACAGCAATTCCGTACGGTGGACTTGGATCATGGCCATACCCGCCTCCATCCCCATCCTCTCACGCATCATCCCCTCATCCTCCCTCTCTCCCCCTCGCCTGCTTCAACCTCGTCAACCAAACCTATTTCATGGCGACTTTCTTCCTGCTCTCAGGCTACTTCTCGGCCCTCACGGTATCCCGCAAAAAGAGTCGATGGGTATGGATGGGGGAGAAATGGAGACGGTTGGGAGTGCCGACGATTTTGTATTCGGTTTTTGGACCGGCGGTTGTGAGGGGGGTTATTACTACTACGACTATAGTGTTGAGGAATGGGGATCGAAGCGGTGGTGGGGGAGATGGAAAAGGGAGGATAAATGGGGATTTGGAAAGAGTGATCCAGGAAGTATGGAGTGGGCTGTGGGAATGGTATGAGAAGGGGGGTGTTCAAGGGCCAGTGTGGTACTGTGCAGTTTTACTCGTTTTCGACATGTTCTACGCTGCCATTTGTCCCAGAGACTTTGTTTTTGAGCCTAGGCTTACACCAATATCAACATCCATTTCGACTCATGCGACGGCGAACAGGGTGGCGCCTGGAGAGCACATACGTTTACTGGTGGCAGAAAACGATGGAGGGGGAGAGGAAAGGACACAAAATGAACATGCAAAGAAGCAGAGAGGCCCATCGACGCGTATGGTTCTGATGGCTGTGTGTCTCAGTTCCACAACGGCGTTTTTCCTGCGTGTGCCGTATCCCCTGGGCACTGGAGTCTTTGCGCTGCTTAACCTCAGGGTTGGATACATGCCGCAGTACATCCTTTTCTACAGCACCGGCCTCGCGGCGTATAGGTACTGGGATGTCGAGCTACACTTTGTCGTCAGCAAGCAGACACGCGTCCTTCTCTTGGCTTGGTTGTTGGCCATTGGGCTTTCTTGGATCCTAGTTTTACGCAATACATTAGCCGATGTGAAAGATGTGCTCGAAGGATCCGATGGAGGAATCAATACGTTTGCTCTTCTGTACGCATTTGGGAACGAAGTAAGCGGGGTATTGATTTCGTCTGGATCTCTTGCGCTCTTCAAGACCAAGTTCGACAGGAAGTGGATTGTTGGTGGGGTTGATCTGACGCGCCATAGTTACGCGGCGTTCTTGCTGCATCCGCCTTGTTTGGTGTTCCTGCAGTGTGTACTTGATGGCTGGAATGCTGGAGGTGTGTTGAAGACTGTAGTTGTGGGGAGTTTGGGCACGGTGGTGACTTGGGTCACCGGGTGGGTACTAGTTCAAGCCGTTGGGAGCTTGGGGTTTAGAGGCTATGTTTAGCGTGCGGTTAGGGGTTTGCTTGAAGATGTGTTCTTGCAGAACAAGAAGATAAACCTGCTTCGGGTCGTCTGATGCAGGCCTGTCTAGACTGTCGTTAGCTGGCTTTCCTAGGTCTCGATAGTTGATGCTGTTAGCGTTCCCGATCGTTCGTCCCACGGCATCTTCAACATGATGAAATACTTTGTGTCAAAACGTCCCGGTACAGAGTCCTGGAGAGATACGAATAGTGAACAGTTGATGTTGGTGTTCCAAAGTTGCAAAGCGGGGAACCTGAAGAGCCTGCAAGGCCCAAGCTCCCAGCCACCGTTTATCGACAGGGGTAGCTCTGCGATAGCTTCGTGGTGTTTCGAAGTCGCATCTCGTTAGGAAAATATCCGACACTCTTGCTGTGTCGCCGTGGGCAGCGGTCTGTCTCCACGACGTAGGGTGTTGGCGAGCGCGCGTCCCTCTATGCATTGGGCTCCTTATCCGCCTCTGCGCGAGCGTCACGGCGAGGGCTGCGCACTTCGCGACAGTGTCTTGGCATCCTAGTTTGGCGGGGCGGCTTCCAAGCAATCTGCACGCAGGCCGGGAGGGGATGCCGGGGGAGTGAGGACATGCAGCCAATGGCATGGACGTGCATTCGGTAGTTGCATGTACCCCCCCGGTGCTTCTTTTTGATGTTGAACAATTATTGAAGCGTCTTGAGTTGTTCCATATGACAACCGCAGGATCCCTCGCCGCACAGGAGCACTGGGCGTTGTTTCAGGGTGCTTTCAGGCCGGAGCGTCTCTGCTTGGAAGACAAGCGGCGGGGGGGGGGGGGGGGGGGCTGGGATCGCCGGCGCACGTGGTGGCTCCAGTTCCGATTCTGGCGGGTGTCTTGTTCATGATTGCGGCTCGTCGTCCTCTACAGCGAAGGGAGCACCACCACGCCACGCTGTGCTCGGGGAGAAGGGGCCCAGGGCACTGATCTGATAGGCAGCAAATGTAGCCTGTACTGTAGCATGTGCAGCAGCACGACCGCCCACGACCGCCCACGACCGCCCGCCAATCCGCCGAGGCGGTAAATGTGTGGTCTAAGGCAAGCCATTGGCGATATTGCCTTGTCTGCAAGCGGCCACATCCAATGTCCGCCATGCACGGTCGATAGCGGAAATCTCGCGAACACCAACACGCTCTGTTGCGGCCGCAGGAGGCGACTATCATCGACGTGCTGCAGAGAGGCTCTCGTCCCAGGACCTGCTGCGACTGTGCTAGTTCGTGACCAAGTGGAGCCGGCGCAACCGGAGTGGCACCTCGTGCAATTCGTCATCTCTGCTTCCTTTGGTCGCGCCAGAGCTGCAGTGCGCCCAGCAACCAGACGTGCCGCCGACGACTTCACGACACGGCGCCCGCCGCCCGCCCACTCCCTCTCGAGCGTCGAGCGTCGAGCGTCGAGCGTCGAGCGTCGAGCAGTCGCCGCCGTCCCCCTGAGCCGTGCCCGCCGGCGATCCGCGTGTTGATCAGTCGCTCGTTTCCTCCGATCGAACCTGGGACCTCTCCGCCGCGCTTGGCACCTTACGACGACTCGGTCCCCACTCGCCGACAAAAACCTCACACCTGGCCTGCACGCCGCCCGGGACGCCCCTTTGCCCACAGCACATTTGGCGCGCGCGGCAGAGCTCAGCGCCGCGGCTTAAATGAGGAGCCGCCCATCGACCCCCGAGAAGCGACGAGCGCCCGACCCAGCGACACAGAGCAGCGGCGACCGCACACGACAACACCACGGCCTCGACAAGAAGCATGCCGCCCTGCCCCGGCCCGCCCCCCGCCGCACTCCATCGTACACCACCCCGAGCGCTGCCACCACGCTGCCGTCGCCGCCAATGGAGCCGGACCGCGACGTAAAGAGCCCGCTGGCCAAGGACATCACGCCGGACAGCATGGTCGAGGGCCACGGCCGCCGGCGCCCGCAGCTGCTGCGCAACCCGTGGGCCTGCTCGTGGATCACGGTGCTCACCACGCTGGCCAGCTTCGCGCTGCTGGGGCTCATGGTGCAGAGCTTCCTGGGCCGCCAGCTGGACGTCAAGGGCTGCGAGATGTCCTACATGCGGCCGGCCTTTGCCAAGTTCTCCGACTTCGACACCGAGCACACGCGCTTTGCGAGCAAGTACTCGCTCTACCTGTACAGAGAGGGCGGCATCGACGAGGACATCAGAGTAGGACCCCCCCCTCCCCCTCCCCCTCCCCCTCCCCCCGCCCCCGGCGCGACACACGCAGCTAACCGCGCCCCAGGTCAAGGGCGTGCCCGTCCTCTTCATCCCCGGCAATGCGGGCAGCTACAAGCAGGTGCGCCCGCTCGCCGCCGAAGCCGCCTACCACTACCACAACGTGCTGCGACACGACATGGGCGCCAGCCGGGCAGGCAAGCGGCCGCTGGACTTCTTCTCGGTCGACTTCAACGAGGACATCACTGCCTTCCACGGGCAGACATTGCTAGACCAGGCCGAGTACCTCAACGACGCCATATCCTTTATCCTCTCGCTGTACCACACGCCCTCGCGGTCCATGCGCGACGCCAACCTCCCTGATCCCACGTCGGTCATGATTGTGGGACACTCCATGGGCGGCATCGTCGCGCGGACCATGCTCACCCGGTCCAACTACCAGGCAAACACTATCAACACCATCATCACGCTCTCCGCACCGCACGCCCGGCCCCCCGTTTCCTTCGACGGCGACATGGTGCGCACCTATCAGTCCATCAACGAGTACTGGCGGCACGCCTACTCGCAGCGGTGGGCGATTGATAACCCCCTTTGGCACGTCACCCTCATTTCCATTGCCGGTGGGGGGCTGGACACAGTGGTACCCTCGGACTACGCAAGCCTCGCCTCACTGGTCCCTGAAACGCATGGTTTCACCGTGTTTACCTCGTCCATCCCGAACGTGTGGACCGGCATGGATCATCTGGCCATTACGTGGTGCGACCAGCTGAGAAAGAGCGTGGTGCGAGCACTGTACGACGTGATTGACGTTTCGCGCCCGAGCCAGACAGTCCCCCGCGCTGAGCGCATGCGGGGCTTCAAGAAGCAGTTTTTGACTGGACTTGAAGATGTTGCCGAAAGGACTCTGCCACACAAAGAGGCGAAGACGCTGCTGACTCTGGAAGACGAATCGAATGCCATCATCTCCCCCGGCGAGAAGTTGGTGCTTCGGAGCCTTGGCCAGGCCCAGCGTAAACCAAAATCCTATTTGCTGCCAGTGCCACCACAAGGCGCACAGGAGAGTACCAAGTTCGCTCTTCTGACCAACGAGAAGTTGGATGCCCTTGAGGAATCTGGGCGACTTGAAGTCCTCTTCTGCAGCGTGTTCCCGCCCCAAGCGGGCCATTCAGCTGCCCTTCTCTCCATGAACATGGACCTATCCGGGGATGGCTCTGGATCGACAAGACTGGCTTGCAAAAACGCTGCATCGGACGCCATTTCACTGCCCGCGTCGACGCGTCATTCCAGTCAGCCTTTCAAGATGGACCAACAGCCGTTTTCCTACCTGCAGTATGATCTTGAGGATCTTGCGGAATTCCAATTTGTTGCCGTCGTTGACAAAGCCGGTGAACATAGCTCTGGCTGGGTTGTGGCCGAATTCACTCCAGCCTCAGAGTCCACCATGCATGTCAATATGGGAATCCAGCGTTTCTTGACTACCGGTCTGAATGTACACCTTCCAACACGCCGTCCCCTTGTCACAGATATCAAAATCCCGGCCCTGTATTCCAGTCTTTTGGCTTACAAGCTTCACATTGGAAAGCACAACTGCGACATGGGGGAATTGTTTGCCCCTCTTGTTCGGCAATACATCACAGATGTCTATGAATCCAAGTTTTTTGTCAATGTTAAAGACGCCAACATCAACCTCCACGGCATTGCGCCATATATGCCAGCACCCGTCCTTGGCCGGCAGGGCGACAAGGGCCTGTCTTTGCAACTTTGGGCGGACCCCACCTGTGATAGCAGCATCGACGTATCTCTCAAGATTGATATATTGGGTAGCATGGGAAAGCTTTGGATGCGGTACCGCATTGTTTTTGCCGCATTCCCGCTACTCGTCGTTGCCCTCGTCCTGCGACAGCAGTTCAGAATGTACGACGAGACCGGCGTCTTCATGAGCTTTGCCGAGGGTCTCAACGAGTGCCTGCGTTCCTCCCTCCCGTTCGCTTTCGCTGCATTGACATTCCTCTCAGTGTCTTTATCAAGCCCACGCCAAGAGACATCTCAATCCACGCAGAGCTGGCTTCATCATACAACGATTGGTAACGCAACCGGCATGTTCGACTATACCGACAACGAGCTCCTCCTGGGACTGAACGATAACTTTTTTTGGTTCCTCGTCCCGATCTTCGGTCTCATGTGCATTGGCATCTGCGTCGCGGTGAACTACGCAGTTCTCGCCATCACATACATCCTCACAATTCTGTACGCTCTAGTGCGTTCTTCGCCCCTCCGAAGTGAAGACGGGAGGCGAACTCCAACAGCTTTTGCTGTGACATCCACCCGGCAGCGCGTTATTACGACCATTATCCTTTTGACCCTTGTATCGACTGTGATTCCCTACCATTTTGCGTACATTGTTCTCTGTATTGTGCAGATTGCGACCTGTGTCCGTGGCTCCAAGTTGGCCCGGGAGTCGGTCAGTATACATTTCCAATAATCCATCCATGTCAGTATGCTAATCAGTTGCAGCACCTTGATACAAACTACAATTTCTACAATTACGCGCATTCAATCCTCATACTGATGATTTGGATCCTCCCAATCAATCTCCCGGTTCTAGTCGTTTGGGTACAAAACCTCGCCGTCCACTGGCTAACACCATTCTCTTCGCATCACAACGTGCTCTCGATTACCCCCTTCATCTTGCTCGTCGAAACTCTGAGCACAGGACGCATGGTCCCACGTGTCCACTCCCGCTTCCGACTCTTCACGAGTGTCTTCTTGTTCTCGATTGCAGCGTACGCTGCTGTCTATGGGGTCAGCTACGCCTACGTTCTCCACCATCTGGCAAACATCCTCTGTGCATGGCTTGTCGCTCTGCATTTCAAGGCGTCGTCGTTCTCAGTGAAGCGAATCAGCCACGTGTTGGAGACGATCGATCCAGACAGCAACACCAAAAAACATCCCTGAGGCTGATCGACAACTCCAGCACGCACACCATTCACGAAACCGAGTAACGAATACGCATGTACATTACTTTTCTTTACAGCTTCCGACCCGACCCGAGCGTTGGAAAGCAGTAGTCTAATACCCTTCTTGTTTTTCTTCCCGCGCTGCTATGCATGACGTGCTGGCGTTTTTCCGGCGTTCAATTGTCTCAACACCCTTTGTCATCAGATGTACATACGATGATTAGATCTTCGCGGGCCTTGCATATAGGTCAGGCTCGCCTTCTTCTTTCTTCTATTCTTGGGTCCGGCACCGAGTAGATGGAGGATTAGAATGGGTTAGGCTCGGAGCAGCTCTTTGGGACTTGGGTAATTCGGCTAGAGAGCCTATTGGATAGGATCGAGGCGAGTGTTTTGGATAGCATAACACGAACTCATCGACCAGGAAGAAGTAGAGATATGATGTGGACATAGGTGGGAGGAGGAGGAAATATCTTAGATAGATGGTTTATCAACTATGCGGTTAATGCAGGGTTGTTGATGGGTGGCTCTGCCTGGCCTGCCTACTTTTGGCAGCGCTTTTGGATGTAGGGTGTATATATTAATTGCATTGATTGAAGATGATGATGGGGTATTGGGATAAGCAACAAGTGTACTTCTTCCTCGGCCCCCCCTGAAAGATGAGCATCGTGAGCAGTGCGCTATCCTAATATGTACTAGCGCGCCTTGGCGCCAGACCACATGCCTTCAATGGAGGTCGCAATGGCGAACTGTCCTTTCCATCATCTTGCGCCTACAAGGCAACACCACGCCACCAGGATTAAAAAAGTCTCTCTGTTCCTCAAATCTGAAGAGTCAGAATACTCCATCCAGTCGATGAGCACAAACATTCACAATTCTGACTGCACGAACTCGAACAACTCCCCATCATGGTACACATCTCCCAACTCTCCACGCCCAAGCCCCTGGAGCTAATCTTTGACCCCACAGAATGCCCTCTTCAACTCCGCATTGCGGCAAAGCACATCGATCCGCAAAGACCTAGACACATTCGCCAACTCGTCGACGGCGTCCCCTGCCCTCCAAGGCCAGATCAACGCCTCGCTAACATCCTTTTCGCGCACCATTGACGACTATGCGAAGCTCGCGAAGCAGGAGCCCGTGCAGACGAAGCAAGAGAAGGCATTTGAAAGGTTGAAGAACTTCAAGACGGAGTTGGGGGAGTATCGGGAGGAATTTCGGAGGGTGAAGAGTGTTGTTGAGGAGATGGTATGTTGGCTTCCTTCCCTCTGCATGTATCCATGGTGGATTTTGTAAAAGAAAATGGAGAGCTAATGTGGATGTCACAGCAAATCACAGCCTCAAGAACAGAGCTCCTGGGCCGACGTCCCCACCACGCCGCCACGCCCGAAAACCCCTACGCCCTGCCCTCGACCTCGCCCCTCCACAACAACGGCTCCACATCCTCACCCTACGCACCCAACCCCACATCCTCCTCCTACGCGGCCTCTGCCATCCCAGGCCAAGACTACAACCGCGAAGCACATACCTTTCGCGAGCAATCCTTCTTTGCACAGACGAACACGCAGCTCGACGAGTTTTTGGACAGGGGCAGAGCGGTGCTGGGTGATTTGGGACAGCAGAGGGATATGCTCAAGGGCACGCAGAGGAGGTTGTATAGTGTGGCGAATACGTTGGGGGTCAGTGGGGACACGATTCGTATGGTGGAGAGGAGGGCGAAGCAGGATAAGTGGATATTCTGGGCGGGCGTGGTGGTTTTCTTGCTGTTTTGCTGGCTGGTGTTGCATTATTTGAGGTAGATTGGAAGAGGGGACTGTGAGATGGAGGGATAGTTCTTGTGTATACTTTTCGATGGCAGGGCGGGGAGTGGAGAAATTGGTATGGGTGATGCTTTTGTCTGGGTTTAGCGTGGCGTATGAGGGATGGATGGATGGGACATATCTAGCAGCGTCTGCAAGACGGAGATATGCTCGGACGGATAGTTAGATTTTCGGACTTGTATGTTGGTATGTATAAATATCACTTGGTTGGAGAAACGTTGAGATGTGTACATACAACGTCCCTCTGGACGAGAAGATGCGCTCTGCTCTCCCAACTTTTCCAATGAAGGGTAGGGTGTGTAACCCGATACGTTGCATGTGTTTGCACACCAGAGGGAAGTGTGACGATGGGTTGTAATGAATATCTATGGATGTATGTACAAACAAACAAGCAGTCGTGATTGTGTTGAACATGTATGACCGTACCTTCTCCCTTTCCCCTTTTCCCCCTACTCCTCCTACCCAAATACAATAGTTGTATATCCTTCCTATTACCTATATAAAACAAAAATAAACTAAAATATATAGATAATATAATAGTAGTCTTAGTATATTAATCTAAGGCCCTTTTTAAGGGGACCTAATATATAAACTTATACTATATAAAACTTATAACATATTCCACTATTAAGTTACCTAAACTATTGAGTCGCCTAAAATTGCTTAGCAACTATAACTACAACTACAATGTATAATATTTTTATCTACCTTTATATAATTAACTTAAAGAGAAGGCAGAATTATTCTTGTAGTTTAAGCTTTACAGTCTAAGTAAATTAAAAGGATTTAATACGCTACTAATACCTTTAATATTCCCTATAAGACGCTATATAACTAATTTAATAGAAAGTAACTATAATATAATTACTAGCTAAATTACTAGAAGCTTACCCTAACTAAAGAGAGTATAATTATCTAATATATCCTAGACCTTAATTTGTAAGGGTTCTCCTCTAGACTCTATAAGGTAGAAGATATAGCTAATAAACTACTAGAGGTATAGGGTAGAAAGAAGGTTAGTAAGAATTAGGCCTCTAGATTAGTTATATATTCTAATAAGCTAAAAATAAGCTTTAATTATACTAAGGACTATTAGAGGAGTAAATAGGAAGATCCTATAGTAGTTAGTAACTAGTTTTAACTAGTTAAGAATACTAAAGCTAAGTATAGTATCTAGGATAGAGATACCTATAACTTTAATAAAGCTAGGTTTTAGATAGGTATTATTAGGGTTATAAAAGTAGTTACTAGTTCTAAGAGATATACTTATCTAGACCTAGTTTAGCTAGGTAATTAGGAGTAGGTTATAATTATCTAGGGTATCTCTACTACTAGCCTTATAATTCTACCTTTTATTATCTATAAGGGTAAAGTTCACCTTTCTAGCTAGTATAGGGAGACTAGTATACTAGCTAATTAGGTCCTAGTAGTCTCTAATAATAGATAGATAAATAATACTATTAGCTTTAAGTAGTTAAAGTACTTTAATAGATTTACAAAGACGCATTAAATAGGGGTATACTAGCTACTAATTCTAGATAGCTATAAGAGCTACCTATCCCAGAATTTTAAGGACTATTATAAGGAGAATAAGATTATTATACTCTATATACCTCCCTATTTATCCTATATTCTCTAGCCTCTAGATATAGGTTATTTTACACTGCTAAAGGTCTAGTACTCCTAATATATTTAAGCCTTAGTATAGAGGTATATCTTCTATATTAATAAACTAGGCTTCTTACTAGTATTCTATAATATATTTTTTAAGACCTTTATAGAGGCTAATATTAAGTTAAGCTTCTATAGTACTAGCTTAGTCCTATTAGACCTATAATTAGTCCTAGATAAGCTAGATATCTATCTATAGACCCTACTAGGACCCCTACTAGAAGTAATACTATAGTAGTTAAAAATACTAAGTAATATACTTGAATTTGGATTATAATTAAGGCTTATTACTACTAAGCTTAGTTCCTTACCTAGTTTAGCAAAGGATAGCTTCTAGTAGCTTGTTAAAGGTGCTAAACTAATACTATACTAGAATATACTTATAGTAGCCTATATTAAAGAGCTAGAAGAGCTAAATAATAAGTTAATAAAGTATAAATTATAGAAGAGGAAGTAGATCTAGAGTAGAGGAGTAATAAAGTTTAGTAAGATATTATAGGTAGTAGCTGTAGAGTCTCCCTCTATATAGTAAAGTAAGAAGAAGGCATATAGTAGGGGTAATTAGGATTAGGCTCTACTAGCTTAAAGATGCTGTAGGAAGTATAGAGAGACTAGGTATAATATAAGAATATACTTATTGTTACAAGCGAAGCTCTATACTACTACACTAGTATAACTAAAAGGTATAAGTAATTAATATTGTTGATTATTGAGTGTAGAATAATACATGTACCTTATAATATCCCCCCTCTTAGACACGTTTAACCCTGAATGCTCTAAGAGGTAATAAAGCTGTACCTATACTAGACCTCTAGTAGCTCTTAATACAGCGCCTAAAGAGGCCGCCTTATATCTTAGTATAAAGCCAGCTATGCTGTCTAATACTAGTAAGGATTAAATATACAACCTAGCACAACCCTATACTAATATTAGGTGATATTAATTACTATGTTACAAGTAAAGCTCTGCACTACTACGCTAGTACAACTAAAAGGTGCAAGTAATTAATATTATTGATTATTAAGTGTAGAATAATATATGTACCTTATACTTATTTATTAAAGAGGAGACTTCTAAGTCTAATACAACTACTTAGTATATATTCTTAAGTAGTAATATTAAAGAAACTAATTATTATTGAGATAGGAGGGTAGTACTAAGCAATTTTAGGTAACTTAATAGTTTAGGTAACTTAATAGTAGAATACGTTAGTATTAATATTAATTAATATCCTAAGGTAGATACTTTAATTACTAACCTATTTTATAACCTAGTACTTAGATTACCCTAACCTACCCTAACCTATAGTCTATATAACTTAACCCTAACTCTAACCTAGTACTTAGACTACCCTAACCTAACCCTAACCTATTAATAGGAACCCTAAACCTATTTACTAGCCTAGTATTTATTTTACTTTTTAACTATATATATATTATATAACGCACGTTATAGCAGGTAATTCAGATTAGGGCAAAATATATATATTAAGACAAATCCTTAAGGAGCCCTTAAGGATATATCCAAGAATATATAGGATAGGTTAGGTAACTAGGGCTAGTCTTAGCTTAGGGCGCCTCTAAGGGTAATCTGTAGGATCTCCGTCAGAGCCTATATAGAAATGTCCCTAATAACTACCCCCCCCTTTCTAATAACTTAACCTAAGTTATCTTTTTTGAACTATAAATAGTATATACTAGGTTACTATTAGTAAGTAGTTAGACTAGTAGTAGGGTCATTTTACTGAAATTACTAATTAAACTTTAGAAAAACTCCTAGTAGGAGAAAGTATTAGTTAAAGAAATTGGTTTTAGTATAGTACTAAGAATTAACTATAGCTTTTATATTACTGCTAATTATATAGTACTAGGATTAGCCTCTTAGTATACTATATCTAACCCTTCTATATTTAATAGCTATATAATAGATTATATTATAGGCTACCCTACTAAGGCTATACCTTAGGGGTATATTATTTATAACTACTATAGTAGCTAGATATATAATAATAAGGCAGGCTGTTTATCCCTTTGTTAACTAACTTAGTTAGTAGTACTATATTTCTACCTATTTTAGGGATATAGTTTTTATAGTTAAGTAATTTCTAAAGGTCTAGTATATATATAAACTAGGTGGTGTAGATTAGATATAAATATCTATAAGTTATCTATAGTAGGAGCTAACTTATTAGTATAGTAGTAAGAATTCCCTATAGGGAGTAACTATTTATACCTTAGGGTAAGCTTAGATAGGCTATAGGTATATACTGGTGCTGAGGAGGTTCAGCCTCTGCCTAGGTATAAAGGGGGGGTTTCTTACTTAAAACTACTTCTCTTCTTTATCCTTAGCAAGAACCTAACCTTAACCTAAACACTAAGCTCTCTGCCCTTTAGCCTTTAATTACTTTATTATACCTTCTATCTCTAGTGTTAATATCACCTATATATCTAATACACTAATCCTATACTATATATACTAGCTTCCCCCTAACTTAGAGCTATAGCCTACCCTAGTTACCTACTAGTAGGTAGTATTATTCCTATAGGTAGCCTAATATAGTTCTAAGGGGTTTTTACTAACTTTTGTATAGGTATACCTACTATCTAGTTTAGTTAACAACTAAGACTCCTCTCTATCTAAAGGGTACCCTTAAGTCCTTTATCTTTATTATACTCTCTAATAAGGGGTTCTGTATTATTAAGGGCAAGTCTACTATATATACTCTATACTTAGGTTAGTACTCTAGTAGTTATATTCTAGTAAGTATTCTTGCCTATTGCTCATGCGAATAGACTATTAACTAGGATAGAGGTACTTCCTAAGTTTTGGCGTATAGTTAATATCCTTAAATACTAGGTTTAAGTTACCTACTACTATACTCTCTATATATTTAAGGGTACTCTACCCCTAATAGATAACGCCCTTATTGCTACTATCCTATCCTATAGTATACTTAATTAGGACTAGGACTTCGCCTAGCAGTATATATAAGCTATAGTCCCTACCTTCTAAGCGTTTAAGACTAAGGAGGCTTATCTAATTAAGGAGTATTATAGTAATAATATAGCGTTGTTCCACTTAGCTTAGGAAAAGTCTACTAAGATAAACTTGTAATGCTATAAGGTATATCTAGTACTATTCTAGTATTAGACTATAGTAGGCTAATATAGTATAGCTGGGTATTAGCTCTATAGGCCTTAACCTCCCTAAGAATATAGTTATAGATATAAAGAAGGAGGCTATTTTCTACAATTCTAGCTTGTAGAATTAGGAGTATTACTTCTACTACTACAGTACTTATATTACTAAGGTAGCTAAGGGGTAGCTTAATAATAATAGTCTAGTTAAGCACTACAAGACTCCTACTTACTTAGAGAGCCCCTTCTATATAGAGGAGTAAGTACTAGTATACTTTTTAAGTATAGTAGATAGATTAATAATATTATATACGTTTAGCTCAGCTAAGTATATTATCTATATATTTAGGTATATAAGTAATATTCCTATATACTATAAGATAGGGGTAGGGTTATAGTTTATACCTTATCTAAAAGCATGCCTACAGGCATATCTAATAACCTTACTATCTTATAATAGTTACTTTATTTAGGAGACTATCTAGTTCCCTTAGGATCTTAGATATTAGTATACTTAACCTAAGTCTTACTAAATGTTTGTTTTTTAGGGAGTCTATCTAGTTCCCTTAGGGGCTAGATATTAGTATACTTAACCTAGATCTCTCTATAGGGCTTTTCTTCCCTATAGCTAATACAGCCTTTCTCTACCTATTCCCTAAGATATATCTTAAGGGGCGGCCTAGTATTCTTAAAGGATTTCTTTACAGTTAGTAAGATTTAATTCTTATTCCTAAGTTACCCTCTCCTCTAGCTACCCTAACTATTTAACCTAGAATTATTATCCTATAGCTATGTCCTTATAATAAAGGATACCCTTAACCTTATAGTACTTTACACTATCTTAGTCTAGGGCGTAGTCTAGGATATCTATAGGTCCTAGTTAGAAGGCCTTTAAGGTAATAGGGGTTCTCTATAGCTTAAGGAGGCTAATATAGAATACTAGGTAGATTTATACTATAGACAACAGCAGATCTAGTAGGTAAGCTAGCTTTCCTACCTTCTTAAGTACTATAAAGGGCCTAAGGTACCAGCAGTTAAACTTCTTTAATAGTTTTATTATAGTAATATTCTTACAGTTAAGGAGAACCTTATTACTAGGGGAGAAGTAGGC
>ML977641.1:100936-123437 GCA_010015725.1 Amniculicola lignicola CBS 123094 | reverse complement strand
AAGCCTTGTTTAAACTATCCCTATGCTATATACTAATAGCTAATTAGATTTAGTTCTACTCTACTATTATATAGTGCTTAGAGGGGGTATAGATAGCTATTAGGTTAAGTAATTATTACTTCTACAACTATCTGTAGGAACTTCCTATAGGTGTTCTTTCCTAATAGTAACTAGGATAGGTTTACTACTAGGAGTAGTCTTTTCCTAAGTCTTCCTATAGGTAACTAGGAGTAGTATTACTACTAGTAGTAGTTAAACCTTGTAGGTTTCACTAGTAGGGCTTATAATTACCTATCCCTTAACCTCCTCAACTACTATATAAATCCCTAGAGGTTAACCTTAAAGAGTTATTACTAGCTTAATACTAGCTTATAGTTAGGGAGGGATTAGACTAGGATAGGGTGCTTATAGTACTACCTTGTAATAGTTTTCAGTCCATCTTCTTCTAATCCTAAGAGGGCTTAGTAGTCTATTAGGAAGCACTTTATTTCCTACTATTTAACCCTTAGCTAGTACTTACTTAAAGTAACTTCTTAGCTATTTTAAGGTTCTTCTTAAAAGAAGCCTATATCTAGTATTCTTAGAGGACTATAAGGTATTGTACCTTATTATATATTAAGGTAGGGGTTTTAGCCTATATAAAGGTAATCTTAATCTCCTTATTCTTAGAGCTATTAAGGTGATAGAAGAATAAATTCTCTAGGAGGGATTCCTTTTTACCTAGCTAGAGCAGGAATAAATCTACAGTGTTATTATCTCTCTAGCTAAGATTAAAGAACTATCTATAGTTTTTGAATTTAGCTAGGACTAGGTCCTATACTAATCTAGTAACTTCCTAATATAGGTCTACCTAAGTAATAATAGTACTAGTATCTATCCTCTATTATAGGAGTTTATAATAGGTAGTGTACAGTAATATACCAAGTACCTATCTAGTCTATATAATAGAATCAGTTATCACCTATACTATATTAAATATAGAGTTAATATTACATCTCTATTATTCAATAGCAGCTATATATAGGGGTTACTACTTAGTCCCTAAACTTAGTTTAGGTTAAGTATTATAAAGTGCCTATAGTACTTTATAGGCTAGCTCTATATTAGTCTAAGCTGTAATAGGAGCACTACTGGTAGAGTTTACTAAAAGTTAAGTATAGTTAACTTAGGTTTAGAGGTAGGTAATCTCCTTAGGAGTTATACCTTAATCCTTAGCTTTAAAAAGCAGTTATATCTGCTATCCTAGAATACTAAAAGGTATAATATCTCCCCTTAGTCCTAGTATTAGGACCTATATAGGGAGTACTTAGGTTAAGCTTAGCTAGTTAATAGGGGTTTACGCTAGGGTGCCTAAGTAGCATCTAGCTCTGCTAACTGAACTAGTTAGTATAGGGACTTCGTCCCTGCCAGCCCCCTTACTATCTAATAGTATTACGCCTTCGCTCTACTAATTAGCTATTACTACCTAGCTATTAGATCCTAGTATATAAGATCTACTTCTAGTTAATATAGTAGCTAGGGCCTTATCTTCCTTACTAAGGTTATCTTAGCTATTATCTTTAGGGTTGCTTACAGCCCTATAATAGGTAGCTCCTAGAATCCCTCTAGTACCTTAGAGCCCTAACTCCTACTAGAGTTACTCCTTATCTTTATTATTGCTTATCTCTACTATATAGGGTTTAGATAGCTTTAATAAATATTACTTTCCCTGCTATTAAGTAGATTAAGTAGGTATAGGCTTTGCCTTAGGAGGCATTTCGCTACTAATAGGCGTATATTAGGTTAGTAATAGGTTATTACTAGATTATAGTAATTATAAGAATAGAAAAAGTTTCCTAGTAAAAGAGGTGCTAATTATAAATTAACTGCCTCCTTGTATTAAGGGGAGGAGAAGGATTTAAATTATAAGGTATATTATAGTAGGTAATTTAGATTAGGGTAAAATATATATATTAAGATAAATCCTTAAGGAGCCCTTAAGGATACATCTGAGAATATATAGGATAGGTTAGGTAACTAGGGCTAGTCTTAGCCTAGGGTACCTCTAAGGGTAATCTGTAGGATCTCTATTAGAGCCTATATAGAAATGTCCCTAATATATTATTTATATAAAAGCTTTATTTAATCTATTATTATAATTAGTACTAGGTAGAGTACTATATTATTAGTAGTAGCTAAGTTAGCTATATTAGATATAGATATAGCTAGGCAGATTTCAAGTAAAATTAAAAGTTAATTACAAAGTATTTCTATTAATAACTCTATAAAAACTACCTATATCCTAATAAAAAGCTAGATTCTATTAGATCTATATATAAATAAACTCTCTTTAACTTTTTATAAGGATATAGGTAGTCTATATAGAGTTATTAATAGAAAGGTTACTTTTTAGTACTTATCTTATTACTAATCCTCTACCTTAATTCTACCCCTTATCCACCTCTAAAGTATAAGGTAAGCTAGCCTTAGCACTGGAAAATTAGCTAAGGCTTAGAATCTTATACCTAATTAGAATTATAAAAAGTGATATATCTTTATAGTTATAGTATATATTTAAAAACCTTTTAAAGTAGATAAAAGAACTCGCTATCTAGAATATACTATATTAATTTAGAGAGATTCTGTTGAGCTGTAGTAGAGATATTTATTAAAAATAAGAGGTGCTAAGGTAGATTTCTGAGAACAAAGATGAATTAGAACGATAAAAAGTGATACAACTTTGTGAGAAGAGGGTTGATTAGTATAATATTGAATAGGATAAAAGATCTACCTATAGAAAATATATGGTATCAATTTAGTAAGATTCTATTGAGCTGTTGTAGAGATATTGATCAGAAAGGTGAGTTGCTGAAGTTGATTTTCTTATTCATGTCCGATCCGGCCGCGGCAGCCGCCGCCAACAATATACTATGTATCTAAATACTTATTACTATCTATACTATATATATCTTTGTAGCACCTTCTTAGTAAAGTAAAATCCTTCTCTAAATATTAATCTAAGGTGCAAGCGAAAGCTGCCAACAACAATAACAATCGCAATAACAACGACAATAGTCTAGAAAAGATAGTAACAAGCGTCGGTAACTCGATTCTCAAGCTGGAAGAGAAGGGAAAGCAAAATTTAGCGCTCGGGTGCTTGTCCTGCATCTGATACAAGGGTATAAATGGAAGAGGGGAATGAAAATGACTCCCCCAATGCGAGCGCTAAGTTGTGGTAATTGCATCGCGAAGGAAAGGATGAGTGTCAGTGGGAAGGGATGATTTTCGAAGGCATATGTGAGATGTAGGCATGTTGCTTGATGGATGTTCCTACCTTGAAGTCCGATAGGTATCGCCATACTCTCCATCCTCCCCTTATCAAACCCAAAAATGGACATACGCAAGCAGTGCTCATCTATACTCCAGCTCAACTTGATCCTCCAAGCTATTGACTTTCATCTCCAGCATCTGCTGCCTAATAGCAATCTCATCCACATCCGTCGTCGGCAGGGGACTAGGCGGCATCAAGTACCTCAGGGGAGGTCTTGGATGGTGGAAATTTGGTGGTGCGGTGATCGCCCGCGCAGCAGGGTACTCGAGCATGTTCCGCCGATATCTGCGCCCGCGATCATAGCCCATGTCGCCCTCGGCGATCTGACTCAGCAGCTCGATGACAGTGTCCAGGCGCGGGTCGTGGTAGCCCGAGTTGTGGTAGACGGACATGATGCCTGGACGCTTGCCAGAGAGGTAGGACATGCATTGGTGGATGATGTGTGGAGGCACAAGATTGATGAGGAGGGAGATGGAGGTGCCCCATTCGTTGAGGAGGTAGCGGTGGGAGTCGCTGAGGATGGTGTCCCAATATTGACAGAAGAAGTTGGCGAGGACACTGGCGAGATGTCGGGAGCGCATCATGCGAGCGAAGAGGGCGAGGATGGCAAAGTGCTGGCGGGTTTTTCGGAGCCCGGCGTGGCGCACGAGATGGAATGCATCGGTTTCCAAGTCGTTCTTGAGTTGCTTGATAAGAGCATACTCAAACCCGACATTGTGAACACGGCCATAAGGTCTAAACAGTCCGAGGAGATCTCGCAGACATTTGGTGATGGTTTTCTTGCTGATTCCGTAGGTGCGGAGGTCCGGGAAGAGGTTTATGGCGAGTTCGTCGAGGTTGAGCTCACCACCATTGGCGTAAACCTCTCGCTCTATGCCTGGAAAGCGTTCATCCAGAAGATGGGCATCGACAACGAAATGTCGGCCACCGGACCAGACGTGTATGATGTCGTCTGGGCCGTCATGAATGTCTTCGAAGTAGGACCCAAAGCCACTCAGAAACGGGGAGGAGAAGCTCATTTTGCCAACTGACGAGCTGCTGCGAATTCCTTGCGTCAAGGAGAGTGTTTCAAAGCCGCTCAACGGAAATATGGTGGGTGCAACGTTGTGATGATGTCTTTTAGCCCAAAGGTGGGTGTGGAGATGGAAGAAGTGCAGCGAAGACGTCTACTCCTCTAAATACGCATCCGGGTCCCCCTCTCGACCCACCTGCCAAACGTACCTGACATGTATCCCAGACGTGTTGTACAACCCACCGCCATGTTTGCTGGCGAGAGGATGACCGATCCAGGAGTATCACCTCCCTCCACGTTCACCGATAATTCGACAGACAGCAAACACTGCGCGACCCTGACCGAACCTCACCACTCCCCTCCTTAGGCATTGCCGGTGACCGTACTTTCCAAGCTATCTCTCATCCAACAGAAACTAGGGCCTGCGCTCACTCACGGCCATAGTTTGGTGGGAGGCATGACACCCCCGAACGTGCAGTTTGGGCACCGACATCGTTACGCTCGAAGACACGACGGCACGCCGCAGCCCTTGTCAATGTCAAAGAAGCTTTTCGCTTCTAGAAACGGGAGACGGGATCTGCGATTCCAGATCATCGTCACTTGTCGCGTGGCGAGGCTGGGGAATGACTGGTGATTAGCCATCAGCCATCAGAGTTCACTAACTTTATATATTCCACCACGGTTGACTGACATAGCAGTCGCCACTGTTCCAGACAGACATTGCGATTGTTGGCAAGCCGTCGGTCTCCGAACCCCGATGACAGACCTTCTGAGGCACACCGCGAGGCACACTCAGACACTTCATCAGACACTCTGGCAAACCTGGCGAGGGGTCAAACTGCGCAGTGTTGAGAACGTTGCTACTCGACATGATCTTGAGCATTGGCAAAAAAGGGGCGAGTTTGCTGTCCCGAGACGGAAGAAAGGGTACAACTTCGGTCTGCTAACGAGCGGTTACCGGGCTTCTAGATGCTTTGTAATGGAATGTTTGCCGGTGAAGGGTTCGTCAAGAGATGGGATGGGGTGACGGATCGAAAACATGTGTTACGGTCGGAGATGAGGCGAGACAAGCGGGCCGAGTGAGTGATTGCTGGAGGGGCGGTGTAGGGAGGGCTAAGCACTTCCAGCTGGCTCTCAGGATGATGCTGGAACTTGTCGGTGATGACGATGGTGCCGAAAGAGGGTGGAATGATGGAGACGGACACATCACCGAGCAAACAAGGCACGAGCACGTGATGCACACCAATGGTCATGAGGCTAACACAACAGGACCCTTTATACAGACACATATCTACTTACGCAATACCAAAACAACCAAAGCAAGCCAGACTCCTCCCAATGCCTTCTGTTTACCAGTCCAAGCCCCCCGCGCCCCTCTCACCTCCTGCCAGAATCATAGCCGCCTTCTTCTCCTCGCCCAACCCACTCTCTAAATGACTAAGCTTCGTCCCCTTCCTGCCCTTCGCATTCACTGCCTTCAACTTCTTATCCAACGCTTCAAACGGATCCGTCGTCTCACTCTTCTTAATCTTCCACCTCTCCGTGCCCAGCAGGGCATCCAACTCCTCCACGCTCGGCAGCTTGACGTACACCCATCCATCATCGCGCACCTCGACAGGGAACACGGCGATGTTGAGGCTCTCGTCGTTGGCGCACTTGCCTGCGTTTTCGCCGCCGAGCTCGTAGTTGCGTTTGTGGTACGGGCAGGAGACCCACAGTTTGTTGTTGGCGACGTCGTCGCCGATGAGACCGTCTGAGAGCACGAAAGCCCGCTTGTGCGGACACATTTGCTGCGTGCAGTACCATTTCCCGCGGATCTTGAAGACAGCGAGCTGGGTGTCGCCTCTCTTGACAGCTTTCGAATCCCCAGTTGGTGTATCCTGGAACTCTTCGGCCTTGACGAGCGGCTGCCAGGATAGTTCTGTCCATTTGTGGCCGCGGAAATCTTCGGTGACAGAGTCTTTGGGCCAGTATGAGGGACGCTCTTGGCCTCGTTCTTGGGTGGGCTCGATGGTGTCGTTGATGTTCTCGTCTGTGTTGGCGAATTGCGAGAAATGGGCTCTTTTGAGGGGGTCTTTGAGTACTTCGGTCCACTCGCAGAAGAAAGAGCTGACGAGTTGCTCCATCTGTTTTTCTAGGTCGGCTGCGATACCGAGTTTGTCTTCTAGAATGACTTCTTGCAGATATTTGATGCCACCGGGCATGTTCTCAATCCATCGGGCTGTTCGTTGCAGCTTATCAGCCGTTCGGATATAGAATGAGAGGTAGCGATCGAGAATGGGGATAACATCGTCTGGCGGCACATCCTTTGCAAGGAGTTCTGAATGTCTTGGTTTCGCACCGCCATTACCGCCGACGAAGATATTGAAGCCATGTTCGGTCGCAATCAACCCGAAATCCTTGTTCTGCGCTTCGGCACACTCACGGACGCAGCCCGATACACCTCCCTTGATCTTATGTGGACCACGGATGGACTTGTAACGCTCCTCAAGGCGAATGGCCATGCCAACACTGTCGCCGATGCCGAATCGGCACCAGGTCGTTCCTACACAAGACTTGACTGTTCGGAGGGACTTCGCGTACGCGTGGCCGGACTCCATTCCGCCGTCGATGAGCTCCTGCCAGATGGGGAGGAGATCCTGTTTCCTTGCGCCGAAGAGATCGATACGCTGCCCGCCTGTAATCTTGCAATAGAGGTTGTATTTCTTCGCAACCATTCCGATGATGATGAGCTTCTCGGCGGTAATTTCTCCGCCGGAGACACGGGGGATGACAGAGAAGGTTCCATTTCGCTGGATGTTGGCCAGGAATCTGTCATTCGTATCCTGAAGACCCTTGTTAGGCGTGTCGAGAAGATGTTTGTTGTACAATGAGGCAATGATAGATCCGATGGTGGGTTTGCAGGCTTCGCATCCGAGAGACTCTGGATCCCTTCCGCACTCCCTCATCACCTCTGGGAACTCTTTCAAACCCTTGACAGAAACGATATTGTAGATATCTGCTCGAGAGTATTCGAAATGTGGGCAGAGATGGTTTTTGACTTCGTTGCCCATAGATGCCATGGTCTTGTTGAAGATGGTCTGGACGAGGGGCATGCAGCCACCGCAGCCAGTTCCGGCCTTTGTGCAGGACTTGACGTCGCCGATGCTCTTACAGGTTCCGTCTTTTGTTGCTTTGACGACATCGCCTTTCGTGACATTGTGGCATGAGCAAATTTGGGTATCGTCGGGCCTGCATGCTAGTCAGTGTGAAGGCTCAAACCAGAGCAAGTAATAACTCACAGATCATCCCCATCATCATCTCCTTTCGACGCTCCCAAAATAAGCTCACTAGGCGGGATCTCGAGCAGCTTCTGTGTCTTCACCATAGGCACCAATTTGACGTAATCTTTGGTGTCACCAATCATCATTCCACCGAGAAGATATTTTCCATCCAGTGTAAACAGGTACTTCTTGTACACTTGCTGGAAAGGATCTTTGTATGTCAAGGCTTTCACGGGATGCGGTGCTGGTCCGTCAGTCAAGCTTTTGACCTTTTCCTTGGAGCTTTGCCCACCAACACTCCCCTTCCGTCCCGCTGCTCGTCGTCCTGGCATCTCCTTGGGGCCATCACGATCCGCAAAAAAGTCGCCGAAAGAGGCGACTTCAACACCGAGCAATTTTAGCTTTGTGCTGAGATCCGGTCGCTTGAAAGTCCGTGGGGAGTGTACTTTTGCTTGTGTGAGATTGAAAGCGAGGACGTCGGCCATCTCAACACCTGGGGCGATGAGGCCAAAGGTCTGGTTTTCCCAACTCGCGCATTCCCCAATGGCGTAGATGTCGGGTATCGATGTTGAGAGGTCTGGGTTGACGACGATGCCGCCGCCTCTATCGGCACACTTGATGCCCGTTTTCCGTGCTAGTTCGTCGCGCGCCTTGATGCCAATCTACAAATCATTAGCACTGGAAATATTTGGTCCGGAGTGGGTATACTAACAGCAAAGCAGACGCACGAGCACTCCATCTTCTCGCCATCCTCGAAAACTAGGCCTTCAACCTCGTTCTCTTCGCTAACAAGGATCTTGCCAACACGTTTACTCAAAAGCACATCAACACCTAGTGAGCGCACTTGTTCCACCACCATGCCACCTGCATCGCCATCCAGCTGCCTTGAAAGCACCCATCGGTTCCTCTCAATAAGCTTGACCTTGCCAAAATCCTCTAGATCCATCATAGCTTTCGCAGCTTCGAGACCCAACAATCCACCTCCCACAACGGCACCAGTCGTGCCTTTTCGGGTGTTTGCAAAATCGATAAGCTTTGTCAGATCCTCGATTGTACGATATACGAAAACTCCCTTGGCATCATATCCAGGTGTGTGTCGCGGTAGAAGGGCGTCAGATCCAGTGGCCAAGACTAGAACATCGTAGGGAACATCCAGGCCGGCGGACGTCTTGACTGTCTTATTGTTGGAGTCGATTTCTGTGACGAGAGTGTTGAGGTGGTAATTTAGTGAGCCCTCGGGCATTGCTGAATACTATTGCATACATTAGCATCCTCTTCCTGTTTGCTGGAAATCAGGATTCTTACCCAGTCCTTGGGGTTTAGGTAAAGATTTTCAACTTCTCGATGCTGGAAGTAGCTCGTCAAACCGACGCGGTTGTACGCTAGATGTGGTTCATCGCCAATCACCACCACATCGTATTCTCTCCTCTTCACGTCGAGTTTCATGAGTTTTTCTCTGTTCTCCTATTAGCCTTCTTCTCTCAGCCACACTCAATCGCGTCCAACTCGCAACTTACATAAAAGCGATTCCCACCATACCAAACCCCACAACCACAATCCTCTTCCTGCTCTCAGTTTTCGGTATCTCCCCAATCTCTCCAATTTCAGCCATCTTTTCAATCGTCTCAGGCAACTTGTTTGCCTCTACGTCGTTCCATTCGCTGTTTGACAGATTCTCGCCTTTTGTTGCCCAGTCGCCATTACCGCTCAAAGGCATCGAGGATGGAGGACTATGCATGTCCCCGCTGGTAGGCTCAACGCCATGTGTGAGGATGGGGACGGGGTCGGTCGCCATGTTGGGAATGGGAGCTCCTAAGAGCTGGACAGATGTCGAAACAACACTTTTCGAGGAATGGCCGTGAGCCAAGTCAGATAGTCGTAGAAACGAGGAAAGGTGACAGGAAAGCACTCGATCTCGATAGCAATCCAGCGGCTGTCGATCCCAGAAGTACCAGGGAGGTCAGAAGGAACGGGACACAGCAGCTGAGATGCCCAGAAGAGCGACGGCACCCTACCTCTTCAACTGCCTTCCAAAAACAAATCCACCACCCAGAATCCTGTTACTCCGTGGCGTACACCTACACCCTAGTCCATCCGAGCAACCCACCCAATCTCAGCCCCTCCATTTTAACATCCATATCTCCCCTCCAAAACTGCGTGAAAAACAACTGCCCCGCGGCGACAAGCGGAAATGCAGCCTTGACGCCAACCGCGTCCGCCTCCAGCGCCACGCATGTCTTCGTTCCAAATTCAATCCGCGCTAGTACGCGTCCGTCTTCCCGGTCCCGATAAATTTCTCACGCAGCAATTACACACGGCTTGACAATTAGCATGACGATAATTGCGCACGACTCAATCGAGATTCGCGTTTTGGCGCGACTTGAATGCCTCCGGGGAGATGTCGTTTGCGCAATGTGGAGTGTGGGGCAAAGTCGATCCTGATAAGCATCTCGACGCTGATGGTGCCAAGACAGACGATAAGATAAGGAATCTGCACAGGGATGTGGACGGAGATCCTGAATCTGGTGGGGGGTTTCCGTTGGGTGCGAATTGGGGGTAATGTGCTGGGATTTTTGGGTCGTTGAGGGAGATGGGATGAGATGGAGGTAGATGATTAGGTGGTACAGATTGAGAGAGGACGAAGGTTGGGTTTGAGAGGAAAGGAATCAGAGTTGAGAAAAGAAGTGTAGAAGTATTCATAAAGAAAGCTAACCCTATTTCGGTCTTTATCATATCATCATATTATGTACAGACTGCTCGATGCCCTAAGAGAGAAAATGCCATATACAAACAACCCAAAAGCGAAATACTCCACTTTGACACCCCTCAACTTATTCCTCAAAAGAACAATAGCTCTTCGTCCTTCCACCCCTGCTCATTCAATGCCGCATGAACCCCCTTCTCTAGACTCTCTGGCCCACAAATCAACACCAGCGCCTCTCCCTCCTCTCCCCTTACACCATGCTCCTTCAATAATTCCTTACTTATCCTGCCCTTCAGCCCCTGCCAATCCTCTGGCCCTTTCGTCAACGTATACAACAACTTGCACCTCTCCACATTATCCCGAGCAAACCCATCTAATTCCTCCTTGCATAGGATGTCCTCGATGAGTCTGTTCCCATCGAGAACCACGCACGTTGTAGGATCCTCCTTATCTTGCATGACCGCGCGAAGAACTTGGAATATGGGCGTGATGCCTGACCCACCACAGATCATGATGAAGCGCTTTACATTTCTTGTGTGGCTGTTCACAGCACAGACACCGCGACCAATGTATTCGAATTTGCCAATGGGCCCCTTGAAGTCGACAAAGTGGCCGATGGGAATCGAGTCGAGTGCTTTAGTCATTCTGCCGCCAGCGCGCTCCTTGGTGTCATGGTAGACCTTGACAAGCACGTCGCAGAAGCCGTTCTTGGTCGTTTCGGAAATGGGCGTGTAGCTGCGGATGATGGCTTCTCGGGTCACGGGGTCGCGGAGGCGGATCATGAGATGTTGGCCTGTGGGGAGACCGAGGGACTGTTCATCGTGGTCGAGCTTGAACGTGAAGATGCGGGTGTCCCATGATACCGCTTTCTTGGCGAATAAAAGTGTCTTATTCCAGACTCTAGAGTCAAGGAAGACGGGGCGCAGCTCAGTGGATTCAAGAACAGGTTCGCCTTCTTGGAGAATGCGGCGGGAAACTTCGTCCAGAGAGCCGATGTGGTACGTCGGCATCATGGCTTTGGCTGTTTCGCTGTCTACTATGTGTTAGTTGTCGAATTGCACTTCCTGAGGTATGACTTACGGATTGCCATAAACTCGTCGGTGGCATCTAAGCCAGCCGCCGAAATGATGCTCTGTGCTCCTCCAGGGTGACCTTCCAAGAATGCAGTCCCATCATACACCTCACCATTGACAACAAACCAAGGCTCTTCTTTTGTGTCATGTTTCCGGAGCTCATCGATGTCAATCTCTCGATCCAAGCCATCCTTGGTCATCTTAACCTCTTTAGGGGGTTCAATCTCTGTAACAACTTCTTCTCCTTCTATCCTCTCGCCCCAGAATCCATTCGTTAAGTTGCCACCCTCCTTCTTTACCCTTTCCATCCAACCTCCAGGCATCAGCGCAGGCTGCGTTGGATGTTCGAACCGCAATGAACCATTCTCATTGTGGATCGTGATTCGAAACCAAGGGTTGTTCATCATGCCCAGGACCGACCAATACATATCCCTTGGCTGCACACACATACTCTCATCCATGACTCTGACCAGGATATCCTTTGCATCTTCAAGCTCTTTTACCGCAATGTCGATATTCCAGAAACACCAACAAAAGCTGGTTTCCCGCCAGTCCATATCTAGTCGACCGCCAAATAGCTTCTTGTCTTCAAATTCGCGATACTTGTCTTCAGCGTAATCGATCTTTGCAAGTCGCCATGTCTTCCCCTTGTCTATGGATATTTCAGTTCTTGTGACGCGTCGTCCTCCTCCACTGTATGCGTATCCTTTCACGTTGTACACCTCGGGCGCTTCTGTAATCACCAGTTGTTCCTCGTGGGCTGGGCATGCGATTGCCGAGTTGGGACTCAGGTCGTAGATGGCATATCGGTCATCTTTCCACCATTCTGGGTCTCTTGCTGATTCATCTGGATCCACCATTGTCCTACACACGTTAGACATACTCTTGATTCAATGTAGCATATACTCACGGCAGAACCCGATTATCGTAAATGTGATACCAGTTGTCGCTTGGCTCGGCCGTAATAATGAGCTTTTTGAGCCATTTCACACTTCGACCACCGATTTGGCCGGGAATGACAGCTCGGAGTGGTAGTCCATGATCAGGTCTTAGTGCCTCGCCATTCATCTTATGTGCAAGCATGATGCCACGATTCGGATCCATCACCCAGTTGAGCTTGACGGAAGTACCGTAGTAACCATTTGGCTAACATCATTAGCATCATCACAGTATTTAGACTGTTTATACTTACCAATTTGTCGGCGCCTTCCATGCAGACGTACTTGGCTCTCTTCAAGGGCTTTGCTCTTCTGATCACATCTGCCATGACGACGCCAGTGAAGAGCGCAGTCGAGAGTCCGGCTGGACCCCATGAGAAGCCTTTCGACTTCCTGACTACATTCTGCTCTTTTCTCCTGTTGCCTGCACATACAAGTGTGACGGGATATGTCACGTTCTCATAGTCTGCCAAAAGCTCTTTCAATGTGATTGTGATGGGATTAGCAACGAGGCTGAAAACGAGTCAGTGTGGCTCAAAATGAAATGGACAGAATGCTCACCCTTCAACTGTGAATTCCCAATCGGGAATATCCTCATCCCGAACAACAGGGACCGGTCCATGGTTTCTGACATAGAACAGTTCCTGAGTTGTCAAGAAGCCCTCATTGAATAAGTCGGTCAGAGGTGCTTCGCAGTTGAAAGGATGAACTCCAGTAAGCCGGATCAATCGTGGATCACGGGGCACATGTGCATCGGGTGTCGGTTTGTCGATATCAAGAACCTTGTCCGGGACTGTGGTTGGTGGCGGTAACGTGAATGTGAACGACTCTTTTGCATAATCTTCCGACTTCTCGGATCCTTCATCGACCACTGTTTCAGGAGGCGTAGGGGGTGGTGTGTTTTCTTGTGGCAGCGGTGCCTTTTCTTCAATAACAGTAGCACCAGCACCCATGATGATAAGTCAAGCCACGCAGCTGAAGCGGAGTGATAAGGAAAGCCTTGGCTAATGTGAATCAACAGGGTATGAAAAGTACAAGGAAGTCAAACTCATGTGAACAGCGTAGAGACAAGAGGCGTAGATATCAACATCCAGAAGGTTGAGGTGTTTCCGACTCGGGCATCTATAGCCACCCACAATACAGCCCAGGCATCCGTACGTGTGGCTTCACGTTTCGTCATTTTCCTGACCACAGCAACCAATCCTGCCCGGAGAAGGTTGGTTAGGGAGCGGGTAGGGCATGGCGCTAAAGGGTAAATCGACAGAAAAGGCGACACGATGAGATCTGTGGAGCGCCCATCCCGCCACGGAATCGAGACGCCGTACGATAAAGTGACAAGAGACTTGCTCCGATCTGCATATGCGCCCTTATCTTTGCGAAGAAGCGGGCCGTGTTGGTCTAGCGTGGGATACTTGCAGACGGTATTCTAGAGCCGAGTGCAGAACGAAATCCTCTCGAATCCCTCGGAGGTGCTTGATAAAGCGTGTGCTCTGGCTTGGTCTTGACGTTTGTGATAAGTCGGGTGCGCCCGCGCGGAGATATATCGTGGGCTACTCCCGTGGAGAATACGTTCAAGTACCCATCAACCGTCTCTTCTCGTCAGGACATGTCCGTATATGCCTCTTACACTCGCGGAGAGATTTTCTCCTCGCATGTTGTTCCGCTCACAATGTGCTTGCGTGCTCGCGACGCGGAGGTTCAGGAGTTCGATTCCTAAGAACCGGCATGATGCCTCGAAGCTCATCACCATCGCGTAATCCATCGCGTATCGCTCTACCGAAGGAGCAGAAGTGCTCAGGCATCAGCACGAAGCCGAAAGATAAGAGATGGGGAGCTGAGTGGATGAACGTCAGAAGTAAAGATGATTTGAGCCTTGCGAACTCAGCATCTCCGCGGCGCGGGCAGTCCAGTGCCAAGACCTACTGCAAAACCTCGTCTCGATGGTAGGACACCTCATTTGCGCCTCATTCCGAGAACCTCAATGAGAGTGGTTATTGCATTTTGAAATTCGAGCTTCATACACAGGTTGGGATATTAGCAGATATTCCTTGCATTCATTCTATGGTGAAAACCAGAAGTTTACCGTATCTTATCGCGTAACGCACGGCCCAGCGTGACGCACGTTTTCCCTACCTTTTAACCCCCTATAACTATAGAACTACTAGAGCTATAAGGATAAAAGTTTCTTTATAATATTAAGTATAGTTTAAAGTATAGTTTAAGCTATAATAGTATAAGAACTTTAAAGTAATTTATTAAGTATTACTAAATAAATATTTAAAGCCTTTTTAAGTAATTATAAGTATTATAAAGTAATAAACTTATAAGTATATATAAAAAACTTAGATATAAACTACTATTATATATACTTAAATATATATAAGTTTTTTATAGTTATATATAAATTATTTATAGAGTTATTTACTATAAATATAGAATAATAGTAGTAAACTTTTAAAACTTTAATAACTATACTATATATTAACTATATTTAATAAAACTTAGGAAAGGAATAATTACTATACTATATAATAGTATTATATAATAATACTTTTAATAATACTTAAAATACTTAGTTATATATAATACTTAAAAGATTTTAAAATATATATTTTAAAGTATATATAATATATTATATAAAAGCTTAATATAGCTTATATAGCTTATATAATATAGTAAGCTATATAATAAACTATATATAAAATAAAATTTATACTTATATATACTATAATATATAATATATTAGTTTTACTATAAAAAAGTACTTTTAAACTTTTAAATTATATAAAGTAAATTTAAAGCTTATAATAATAAACTTTAAATAGCTAAAATATAAAACTACTATAAATAAATATAATTAAAATTTAAAAAGTAATATTTTATTATATATTACCTATAATAACCTTAAATATAACTTAAAAATATTTACCTTTAAAAGTAAAAGTAGTTACTATTATAGGCTTAGGCTTTACCTATACCTATAGAGGTATAGTACTAAAGTAGTACTAAAGTAGTACTAATTAGGGCTAAGTTAGATAAGTAGAGGATAAGTATAAGAAGGCTATACCTTCTTCTACTTCTCCTCCTCTATAGTTATTTATCTTGTATTAGTACCTTCTGTAGTACTATATTAGGGCTTACCTATTATATTAAATAACTATCTTCTACTCTCCTTCTAGGAAAAGAGATTCCTAGGACTATAATACGAAATTTTAAGATAGAAGAAGAATAGAATACTAAACTAACTAGCTTATCTAATTAAGAGGTCCTTAACTATATACTTAGGCTAATTACCTATAATAAAGTTACTATAATAGAATACTAGGATCTTATAGTAGTATAAAATAAATATATAATAACTACTATTATAGGGCTCTAGTAATACTAGAAAGTAATAGGAAAGGGCCTAGATAGAGTAATATTAGGACTCTATACACCTACTACTAAAGTAGGATAGAGCTAGACCCCCTCTTTCCTTACCCCTAATTCTATAGTAACTAGATAATACTAAAACTAATAAGTAGATCTAGGGCTAACCTAAGAAGGTATAGGTAATAATACTCTATAAATAAATAATAGGTAAGGAATACCCCTAGTATAGCTAAACCTCTAGGGTAGTCTAAATTAGCTATACCTTAATATAGAATATAGAGGTACTCTAGCTCTATAGGGTAATATATATAGTACTATCCTAGTATACTAACTACCTTATTACTACTTCCTTCCCCTAGGACTACCCTTTAATAGTAATAAGAAACTATTCCCCTCTTAGAAATTATATACCTACTATAAATATAAAAGAGATAGGGTAGTAATAGGGGGGCCCCTAGTATACTAGTTCTATATCTAGAGTAACCTTATAATAGATATATAAGGGAGGGAATCTACTTAGGTAGAGATAGGGGGTACTAGTAGATAATATAACCCTAAAGAATTCTTAGACTACCTAACCTTTACCTATACTAATATTATTACAGTATATATCCCTATATAATACCTATAATTATATAGTATACTATTAGGTAAATACCTCTTAGTACTTATATAACTTATCCCTAATAGGAAGGTAGCTTAAATACCTTAATCCTCTTAGGGGTAAACTAGGGTAATTTACCCTTAGCGCCTACTAAGTATATAGGTAGCTTATTCTACTTATTAGGAGTATTAGATAAATTAGACCCTACTTAGCTTTATAGTTATAAGCCTAGTGCTTTTAATTATAGTAATCCCTCTATATAATAAAGCTAGCTAATAAATAGGTATTCTAATTCTAATTATACCTTATAAGATCTATTATATCTTATACCTCTTTACTAGTAAGCCTATAGCTTACCCCTATATAACTACTATAGAACCTATAGTACTTATAGTATTACTCTAAGTACTCTCTAAGTACTCTACCTATTATAATATATAACTATAAAGCTACTATAGGAGTATAATAAAACCTCTAGTAGTTATTATAAACTTTACTATATAAATACTATATAATATCCTAATAAAGATACCTATAATACGTTAGGCCTTAAGTACCTTTAAAATAGGCCTTAATTACCTTAATAATTGTAGCTGTTACTCCCTATATCTAATAGACCTATATCTAGGGCTATAATAATATTAATATATAATTACTATATAACTCTATTTAGCAAAGGATTAATACCTCTACTACTAATAGTATATATTAGGGTAATACTAGGATAAGGGGACTAAAAATTATAATTGCCTAATAATAATTAGTAATATATAACTTAATACCTAGTTACTAAGTAGTAATATAATCTATTATTCTATATATAGTAAGTAACCTTTATACTACCTAAGGAGTATTATAGCTAATATTAATAAGTTAGTAGTAATAAGTAGATAACCTAATAGTAGAGCTACGTACTAACCTATATTACTTATACCTCTAAATAGGTATAAAAAGGATTAGTAGGAGTAACTCTAAGCTCTTATATATTATTAACTTTAATCTCTATTATAAAGTCTATAATTATTAATAATTCTTTATTAAAACTACCCCCCTTATCTAATTACTTACTATAGCTAAGTTAGATTTCTTATTAGGTAGAGCGCTCCTCTAGTACTCTAAGCACTATTCTCTCTAGTTTAGGTAACTTAAGTTCTTAGCTAAGATAAAAGGGGTTTAGGATCTAGTTAATCCTAAGACCTTTACTATAATTATATTCTATAATTTAAAGCCTAAAGAGCTATCTCCCTATAAGGATAATATACTATTAATAATATAAGTAAGCTCTAGTAGTACTAAGAGTATTACCTATAATAATACTAAGTAATAATATAAGGATAAATTAATCCTTAGGATAGAACTAATAATCTACTAGAATAAAATAAAGGATTAGTAAATAAAAGCTAATAAGCTTAAGATACTTTAGGCTATAGTAATTGTAATGGTTTATCTATTAGTACTAAACCTAGTACTTCTTAGTTAAATTTAGAGTAGAAAGTACCCTATGCTGTAGAAGCTAGTAGTATTACTCTAGAGTATCCTTATACCTATATATAACTATATAATCTAGCTTACTTAATAATAATATTATAATTATCTTAATAAAGTAACTTAGGGTTTAATATTAGTATATAACTAGATTAGTTAGTAGTATACTATATACCTCTAAGTAAGTATATATAGTATCCCTAAGATCTAGGGTATAATAGTAATAATAGACTTCCTTACTATGCTTACTAGTAAGCTTATACTAGATTAGGTACTTAGCTAAATATATATAATCTCTATATATAATACTATAGGGATAACTCTACTAATAATAGGCTAGCTTATAGATATGTTTATAATAATTATTATAGAAGTAGCTATATATAATTAAGTGCTTAGAGGTACTACTCCTATATTTATAGCTATACTTAGTCCTAACTAGGATAGTAACTATAGTAGCTAAGGTAGTTATAGTAGACATAACTATAATTACAGCTATAGGTAATTAAGAATACCTAGCTAATCTAGAATAATAAATAAATATATATATAGTAAACAATCCAACGGCAAGTATGTATCAGGAAATAGAGGCACCCCAATTAGGTATTCTAGGCCCTCGCTTACAGTTTTTGCGCTATACCTAGACAAGTAATCAGCGTTAACATTAACTATAAAAGGCTGTCTGTTCACTGTTATTTATCTTTTATCTTCTTGCCTTTCTCCCTCTACTCCCTCCCCCTTTACTCTTGGACTGTGTTAGTTGCCCCTACTATCTAAACCTAATTTTCCTTCGCGAGGCATTTTTCTCTTAACCTAGCCACCCACTAAGATAAGGTAGACTCCCTTGCTATAGCGCCTAGTCCTCCTTGTCCTGCTTCTTTTTTGTTTTTCTTCTATTCCTTACTCTATAGGCTAGGTATCTTAACCTTCCTACATATTTAGCTGTGCTTAAAAGTGCTCTACTAAACATCTATCTGCAGTAAATCCACGAATGATACACCTCTCTCTATCCTACTCCCTTATCTATAGAAGCTATATTAATGGTTAGAGAGAATATACTTGCTATCCACTGTCCAAGTTAGCACTTTACTTTGCTACTAACTAACCTACCCTTGCCCCCTTTCCCTTTAGATTGCTAAGATATCAGTGCACCTGGTACATCTGCAATATACTATCTTATACATTACTTAGCTGCAAGTTAGCTTACATGGATTTTGTATTATTATCTTAGCTCTAGCTATTCCCCTTACATCCTGCTTCTTAGGTTAAATATGCTTACTAATCCGCTTTATTAACTGTGTCACACTTAGACTGGATCCCCTAATAATAACGCGACTGATAGCTTGTATAAGGTATTAGCATTATCCTTATAGCCTTAGGATGCTCTACTTTGTATAGAATGTCTACTGTAGTTGCAGCTCTAAGGAGTGATAGTTAGAACGTAAGTGCTTAGAAGGTGGCAGCCAACAGCTTACTATTAGCACTAGCGTAAGCTACAAGAGATAAATAGAACTCTCCTATTAAATCCCTAACTATAGTAGGGAATTTTCTGGTAAATAGTGCTTACGCTATTGTCTTAGCTTCTGTTACTACATCACTCTTTCTAACTTCTGCCTTAAAAGGAAAACGCTAGCTAATCCACAGTATGTTATCTGTGTTCTATTATAGCTAGGCCCTACAGCAATGCAGCAAAGCATAAGTTATTAATATTATTTTAATAACCTTGTTATTATTAATATAGTCTAGCAGAATATCTCGTTTCGTATAAAGCATCTTGCGTAGCAATAACGCCTTAAAGTAACTGGTAGGGGCTCTTGCCTTAAAGCTGATAGCTATTAGCTTAGTAATAGTGTTAGTTGTGTTGTAAGGTATAAGTGTAACCCTCTACGCTAATATTAGACTAATATAAGGGACTGTTAGCAGGCATTGTTTATGCGTTATCTTTATATAGCCTACCTTACGCAAGGGGCTAGCCAGTAATTAAGGAACTTGCTAGATATTAACAGTTCTGCTTAAAGTAGGATCAGATCCTTAATTAGCTAAAAGATCTAGAGAGCAGGTTCTAATATAGATAGGCGGGCGGATAACTAGAGAAGAGTTAGACGTATACCTTGTTATGCAATAAGCCTCTGTAGCGCCTATAAGCCCACCTGCTATTACAAGTCCTATAAAGAAGACTAGTCTTAGAGATGCTAAAGGCAGTAAATAACCTAAAACTACTGCCCTACCCCTTTTAATTAAGCTTCTACTCCTAGGTGAGCCATTTATATAGACGTCTCACAATTTAGCTTTAGGAGGTGTTAGTAGCAACTGGACGCAAAGTAAGGATTATTAATCTAGGTAAGTAACTGCATATTTAAACGTCTAGTCCCAGCTTAATTTACCTAGTATTAGAACTTACTAAACCTCCTACTACAATAGCTATAGGTGGCATTCTTACGTTAAATACTTTACATTGTCCTACTATGTTTGTTTTATTCAACCCTTTAGTACTAAGGCAGAAGGTGAAATCTAAAGCTAAGGCTATAAACAAGCGCAATATAATACTCTACAAAGATAATTCTTCTAACTATAATAGAGAAAATGCTAACGCTAAAGAGTTGTTAACAAATCTGCTAGACTCTAATATATTATAGTCTCTAGACCTAGAACTACTAGCTACAGAAGGCGCTACTAGCTATTTACGCTTATTATACAAAGGTACTCTAAAGTTTAAATATAAAAGCAAAAGGGTTCTAGTTAACATATATATAGATAATAAAGACAATTTTACAACTATTCCTCTATATATACTACAGAGTTAGCAGTCTAGCTAGGAAAGACTAGACTAGATTGTAGGGGTTAACAATATAGACCTAGCTATAGAAGTGTTATTCTATAAAATTAATTTAGGTATATATATTAATTAGACTTATTATAGAACTTATTTGCTAATTAGTAACAGAGTTTCCTTTTATATTTAATAATATTGCTATAAGTAGAGACAATTTTTAACACTACAGCAGAACGCAATAAATAGACGTTGATCTAGATACAGCTAGATTATGCCTATTCTTAGTAAAGGAGGTAACAGGCCTTTATAATAGTAAACTATCTTTCTACAGATCTTAGGAGCTAATTTTAACACTTTAGTAGATAGCTTCCTAGATTAGAATAAGCCTACTAATAAAGCTAATATAAGGAATAAGCTATCTATAATACGTAAGAGGACTTACAATTTATTTGCTAACTAAATAAACTTATCTATAAATGTGCTAGACTATACCTTATTGCTAGATTTAGAGGACTCTTGTTTAGTAAAGTAGCAATTAGCTTAGTTAGTAGTAGAGAGTTCTATGTCTAGTCCTGTTTGCACACCAACGTTAACACTGCCACTAGCCTATAATAGCTACCTTTTGCCTTCTAGAGTTAGCAACAATCCCTATACAGGTAACATAGATAGTAGTAGCAAAGGTAATAATACTAACACTTTAGATTTACCTTAAGGTAACCTCCCTAGTTTATAAACTAGCAGCAACAGTAAACTGCTACATTCCTTAGGGCAATTAATATCTCTATCTAAATAAAGAGAAGAGGATTAAGAGTTTAGTCTAGATTTAGATACAGGTAGAGATTAAGGCAATAATAGCAGTGATGTTAGGGAGAGCAATATAAATAGAAGTTAGTACAGTCTTTTACAAATAAGGCTTAAATTATAAGGCAAGAATACTATATCTATAGAAATATCCCTATTATAGCAGCACTCTAGACCTAGAATAGAAATTAAGACTTAGTCTAGTCTTAACTAGACATCCTCTCTAGGAATAACAGCAGTGTGTAACTCTAATTCTAACTATAGACTAAATAACTATATAGCCTACGAATTAATTAATATTACATTTTACTAGATCCTTAAAGGCTCTTTATTTATAGCAGCAACTGTTTATTACAGTAACATAATGTTAAAATTGTTTCCTAACCCTTTAGCGCTCGTATAGAAGTTTCTTAGTAACAAAGCCTAAGTTATTCGCATAATCTAGGTATCGCTGGACTTATAGTTGTTACTAGGATATTAATGTAATAACAACAGTGCGCCTAGCTTATGTATTAGTTGAAGCTTTACGCAGCGAAGTGTAGGTTATAAGAATAGTCTCTATAACAACGCTACTAATAATGTTGTATATTTAGACTATAAAGATAAAGAGACTTAAGATAGAAATATAAGCAACAATAAATTAAGTGTTCCTAGTAGTAATATAAGATTTAGCACGCCTAGTGTATACCTAGGCAAATAAATACATGCACTGTAGTTAAAGTTAGATAAACAGCGCTTGCTCTTGTACAAGAATAAGATAGGAATAGCATAGAAGGATATTTTTAAATAATTCCCTAGTTGTACGCTAGGTGCAATCTGGGTGCACTACTACATACTATAAGAGAAATAATAGGATAAGCGTAGTAAGAGAAGATAACTAAGGCAAGTATTTCATTTTATCTTCTATTGTATATTTGTGTTTTACTAGTAATATTCCTCTTAGTGCGTAATCCTGTCCTGCTACCTACTTACTATATAGATATCTAAGCCTTTGCAGTTACCTTATAAGTAGTAGTTATTTACGTTAACGTAGATACTAAGCGAGCGGCGCAACCAAGCGAGCGGCGCAGAGAAAATCACATACAAAATCCAGCTTAGTAAGCAGTTCTATCTCTAGAACTACTAGGTAGAATTCTCTAAAATCTTTACTAGAGCTTTAGGTATAT
>ML977641.1:53101-100791 GCA_010015725.1 Amniculicola lignicola CBS 123094 | reverse complement strand
GCTTGGTTGCGCCGCTCGCTTAGTATCTACGTTAATTCTATAAACATGTTATAAGAATCCTGCTCTTCTTATAATTAACTATAGAGTTAAATTATACTTTATCTTCTAGTAGAGTACAGCAAGATAGTTTTTCTATAATCTATTTAAGAGATTAATTAATATTTAAGCAGGAGAAGTGTTGTAATACCCTTACTTAGCATTAGTAAAAGAGTTTAGTAACAAATTTATAACCTTTCCTGTAAAGCAAAAGGAGATATTATTTATAATACTTTAGAACTATTCAAGCTCTAGTAGTTGTTTTGTGTCTACGTATAAGCTCTCTAGAGAAAGAACCTTAATCTCCTCAACTAGATACTGTCAGTAGTTGAGAACTATCCAGTTAATTCAAGATTACTAACTACTAAAAATTGCTGCAAATCTATTAAGAATAACTGGGTCGTGTTTATTATAGGGCTTAAGAGCCAATATTATAGCTGCTAATAGAACAACCCAGCAATTACTAAAACAAGCTTCTGCAATTATTATTACTATTTAAATATTAGTAGGAGTTGCGTATAGAGCCTGTTGTGATATTTAAAAGCACTAGCAAAGGGAGAGCACTGTTTTTACCTACTTATTCTATTAACTCTTATCTTCTAGCTTAGGGTACAGCCTAAACAAACCAATATCTATTATCTTCTGCATTGTTGTCTTAACGCAATTTCCCTAAGTATTTAGATACCCTTGTGTAAGATATTCGCTAAAGTAATAATCCCCCCTGCGTAGCTTAAGAAGGTTATAAAGGTTCTGTTGTCTGTAGTTAACTAAGGGATTAGAAAAGACTTCTATAATCTTAACATCTTTTATAAATATCCCTTTTGGATATTAACAAGTGTCTAGAGCTAAGAGGAATATTTCTAACAACTTAGAGCTATCTTTATTAGATTAATACTTATATAAACTATACTATAATACAAAGAGTAAAGAGCTAGTCTAGCTTATAAAGTTACAGTTAGGTTTATATAAGGACCACTACCTCAGATACTCATTTAAACAGATTTCTGCATCTTTCAGAGGAAGCTTGAAAATATTTACTGTTTCGCCTATATTGTTACCAGTTAAGCTTAGCAGTATAGCTGCTAATAGACTCGTTTTTCCTGCAGAGTTTAGAGAATGTATATAGAAAAGATATCATAGGGTCTTGTTCTGGCTAAGTAGCGGCATACGCAGCAGTTGGAATGGATTGGGCTCGAACAGAAGTGGTGGCCTGGTAGGGTTTGGGGGGTGGAGTAGGGGTGGATCAATCACTAGTTCGCTCAGCATGTCTATCAGAGACTTGCTATTTGCCATGTTTTGAAGCTGGCCAAGGTGTTGACTGAGAAGAAGATAGTGAAAATTGGATGCGAGAAACTTGCTGTTAGGTAGAGGAAGTAGTTAAATAGTCATGCATAAGTGGAAATGAAGGTCCCTGTCGGTTTGGTGATTAAAGCGAGGTAGATTGTAAAAGACGTTTGTTTTTCTTACATAGTTTAATGCTGGATATGCAGAATGATTTAGCGAGCAGGCCTTAAGAAGGTTCTTGTTTTCAGACCTAAAATTAACTCTTGCTAATAGTAACAAGAGAGATACAAAGCTTCTTATGCTAAACTATGGGCTGCAGCGCAGATGCTGGAGAAGGGCTGCTTAATTGCTTTATATATTAGTGATTCAAAGTTCTCGTAACAGGTTGTAAGCAGTGACTCAGGGCTTGTTTATACGGATGGCTTGTGTATATGCGCTGTATGCTGCACGCAAACTATTTATTAAACCCCTATAGAAGGTTGTATTTGGAACGCTGCCACAACTACTACCTTAATGCGAAATGTATCTACTAGTAGCAATAACCTTCTCTTAGGTACTTTGCATGTCTAGCAAATTTACAAACTTAAACTTAAACCTTAGTATCTCACTACTGCTTGCGCACAAACTTTTGCAATAACAAGTATATATAGACACCTACTACAGCTGTCTTACAATTATCTAGAATAAGAACTCCCTTACTTTAGAAAAGTCTATACTCTATTCTTCGCTAATTATACTAAATAACTTGAAGTATCTTAGTATTATAATACTTCCTAATAGATTAGGCCTAGTAAACTAGGCTCTGCTAAATAAGATTAACAAACTACGCAAGCTTAACGTTAAGTCTATTAATCTGCCTTAGATTATAGTTGTTAGAGACTAGTCTAGTGGAAAAAGCTCTGTGCTTAAAAGCTTAACTAGGTTTTTATTCCTGTATACCCTAGGACTCTGTATATAGTATACCACCTAGATTTCCTACTAACATAACAATAAGAAGTAAGTTACTATTTCTATTATTCCTTAATAGGATATAGATAATACAGTAGTAACTTAACTTTAGGCATTTAAGAAGACTGTATCTAATCTTTCTAATAACACCCTTGCAGAAATTATCTAAGCAGTAAATAAGGTTATAGGGATCTAAATTAATACAAATAATACTACCCCTAACCTTTAGACCTTTAGCAAGGATATCCTTAAGATTAAGATTACTAGACCTAAGGAATAGCACCTAACTGTTATTAATGTTCTAGGCATATTCTACGTCCCCTCTCTGCTACTAACGTCTAAAACTAATAAGATAATAGTTAGGAACATGGTTTAATCCTACATAGAGAATAGCTAAACTATTATTCTTGCTATTCTGCCTTCTAATGCTAATATAGCTATACAGGATATCCTTACTATAGCTAAAAAGGCGGACTATAATAGCATTAGAATAATAGGTGTTCTTACCAAGCCTAATCTAGTAACTAAAGATACATCTTGAGACACTATAAAAGACCTTATCCTTAGTAGAGGGAAACAGTTGTAGTTAGGCTATTTTATTGTTAAGAACTGTAGTACAGATAACTAGACTTCTATATTAGACAACTGCATTAAACAAGAGAGGGCCTTCTTTCATAACCTAAAGTGGCGAGAGATTGCTCTAGCTGGGAAGTGCAGTATTGCTTCTCTTAAAGCTCGTCTTAGTGAACTTCTATTAGGCTTAATAAAGAAAGAGCTTCTAAGCGTCAAGGCTAATATTCTGAAGAAGCTTAAAGAGAGAAAGAGTAAGCTTAATAGTATAGGGCCCTCCTGCGCTAAATAGACTGCGCAAAGGATGTATATTAGGAATCTAGTCTTAGTATTCCAAGATGTCACGCGATGCGCAATCAGTGGCTCTTATAATAGCTATCACGTATTTAATCAAATTCTAGACCTAAAGTTAATTATAAGCATCTAGAAAATAAATAAGCGCTTTTCTAATAACCTCTGGAAAAAGGGATATACACGTTAACTCTCCTTAGGAGTATATAACAAGGAATTTCTCTATAGCCCTGCTAATAATTCCTTTTCTTTTAATCTTAACAAGTATCCTAAACTGTACAACATTATCAAATGTAATAAGTATGAATACCTAGAGCTAGATAAATTCAGCTAAGTTTCCCTTATAGAGTATATTAACAAAGTCTACCAGTTAAACTACAGAGCTGAACTCAGAATAGTAAGAGCCTCCTATATAGCTAACTTTAACCTTGCTAACAATAATCTAGTTCTTAGGATCTATTCTTGCCATCACTTTTAAGGAGCAATTAGAGAAGTGGAAGCCCTTAGTCCTTATATATGTAAGCTGGTCAATTAGCGTTGTATACAACTATATTTTTAGACTACTAAAGCATATCTATTTAGACAAGCAAGTTTGTAATCAGCTCTAGGATACTATAATTATAGATAAGTTGTAGAAGAGGTATACTTATACTATAGATTAAGCTCGCTTCCTCCTGTGTATTGAACGAGACGGAATGCCTTCTACCTATAACTACTACTTTAACGCAGAGGTATAGATAAATTAACAAGCTTAGATTAACGCATTACTTAGAAGTAAGGCTATTAAGTACTACCTATCTAACAAGACTTAGGTAGATACTATTCCTACTAGTAGCCTGTCAGATATAGTTATAGACAAGGCAAATACTACATAAATCTGAGAGGATATCCTTAATAATCTTGTAAGCTACTACAAGGTTTCTTAAAAGTACTTTATTAATATTATTTGCAGGCAGGTTATTAGGTACTTCCTTCTTAAAGGAGAAGAGAGTCTACTTAAGGTTCTCTACTCTAGCCTTGTATACAGACTAGACACAGCATAGTTAGAGATAATTACTAGGGAAGATATACAAACCAAAGTTTAGAGGGAAATACTTGAGATAGATATTAAGAACTTAGAGGAAGCAGTAAAGGTGCTTTACAGATAGCTTGAAGGATAGAGAGGATATTAGAAAATCAAGGCGTAAGTTTAGATACGGCCTAATATATCTTGACTATAGGATGAACTTATTAGCAACACATAGCGTTTAGGATTTATCCAAGATATTAAAGAACATATAGAGTAAGTAATACGTATGTAAGCAATTCCTATCACTATATTCAGTTAGAACATAGCTAGATAAATAAACACTTGTCATAGAAAGATATCTTAGAACTTTACTACCCTAAACATTGCTACTCTAGCAGATGTTTATACCTATGTCTACTACTTAGGTAGTCTTATATACAAGTAACAATTATTTCCTACTTAGCTATTGCTCTTATATATTTTCTAAAGCCTTATAACCTCTTCTAATTATCCCTACTTACTTTACTGCGTAGAACCTTTTTCTTAACCCTTTTCTAAGCTATAAGAAGCTGCTTTGTAAGGCAGGGACTCCCCTTTGCAATTTAATTGTATAGTTAATAGATCTTAGATATAAAGTACATAAATTCCCCTTTAGTCTGTATAAGAATTGAAAGATAACTAACTTCTAAATAAGAGGACTAAAGGATTTCCTAGTCTAAGTTTAGTTCTCCTACCTGTGCTTCCTTAAAAGACTTCCTTGCCTAATAAACGATCCCTAGTAATAACTTCTCTTGTCTCCTCCTCCGTAGTCTCAAAGAGAATTGGATTAGTAGTAGCTCAGTTATATCATAGTTATGCTCAGTGGCTATCTCAGCTATTAAACTAGGACTAGAGTCAACATTAGTCTGCGGGGTGGAATTGGTAACAGGAGTTAGAGTGGGTAAAACTACTTTATTTATACTACTGTTGTATACAGTTGTCTCCTGGTTAGGTTTAAGCTCGATATTAGTAGTATCTAATAAGTTAAGCAATAGCACTATATTAACTATAATATAGTATTCTAATAACAAGTTCATAAATGGAGTTATACCTCCTGATAATTCTTCGCCTAGGTGTTCTAGATTGCCTAGGGATGTATTATTACCAGTACCACAAGCCAGTAGCTTTATTAGGAATTTGACCTATTGCTTTAAAATGTTGGGAGAATCATTATTTATGCTTGTTAATAGAAGTACTTATACTAGGATATTAATATTGTATCCTCCTGTGTGCTCTATTCTCATAATAATAGCAGATTTATTACTAGTCTAGCTTACTATCTTCTCTTAGCATATTTATAATATTGCTTACAAGGCTTAAACAATTAGCATATTAGCTTGTAGAGTTGCTCTCCTTAGCTTGTATATTATTAAAGTACTATCCCTACAGCCAGTAGTATTATTTCTAATTGCTATCTAAGGGTAGATGCTATAGTCTACTATACTAGAGCTATTAGTTAGATCCTTAACCTTAGGTATAGGGTAAGTCTCTGTAATTGGTAAGTTAATATTTGCCTACAGGTTGTATTATTTCTCTGCCTATAGAGTAGACTGTATTTAAATAAGTTTCTGCTTCTCTAGTATAAACTGCAATATACTGTAACTTAATCAAAGAAACTAGCAATATTTTCTAGTGTCTAAGCGTCTTGACAGAGTATTAGGGCCTAGTTATTATCCACTAGTAGTAGTATACCAAAGAATACTATAGAAGAGAATATCATTTTATATGTATGTATGTATATAAGGATATATACTTATATACCTTCTAGATAGTAGGGGAGTAAGTTTAGGTTAACGAGATAAGGGGGCTGGAGTATTTATATTTACTGTCTACTTAACAGCCCTTCCTACCCTAAACATTTCTATAAGTACGTAGTCTCTTTAATAATTAATAGTATCTAATTATACTCTTTAGTAGCGTACACATAATATTAATACCTATTTTAATGTTAGGATAGCTTAATGCTATATTAATAGGAGAGGGCAAAGCTAAAAAGGGGCAACTTTATATATAGTTGTTTTAGAACTATTAGATTATAGCACTTCCTTAGACTATGTCACTGTGTTAGAGGATACTCTACTACAAAAGGCGCATTATATAGGTAGTAACCTATCTCCTACAGCTAAGAACTCTATTAAAAGAGGTTATCTTTATTATGCTAGGTTACTGGAGGCTCTAGATTTATCTAGAGGCTGAAAATGCATTGGATGTAAGAGCTTAGTCAAGGATACCTTGCTAAATTATCTGGAAGCTATATCTAGGGATAATCTAGCTAATTCAAAGGTAGGTTAACATCCTTAGCATAGTGAATAGGTATATAAGCTTACTGTCGTCTATAGCTCTCTAAATCAACCCTATCTTTCTCCCTTATACCTAACTGCTATTACTATATAGACACCACTTGGCTTCTATGCTCCACCCTTTCTATTCATAATTATAACGCGTACTCATTGTAGCCTACCTAGACCTACTGATCCTGGAAGCAGTCCTTGCAATATTAACTCCAATCTCCCTGTATCCACTATACCCAACAATCCTTAAAGCATCTATAATGCTTATCATGCTCTTATAGGGTCTACTAAGCCTAGAAGTAGTCCTCCCTATGTTTACTCCAGTCTTCTTAAAATAGAAGGCGGTCCTCGCAACACTAGCCCCCTCCTTCCTTAGCCTACTAAAGCTGACGTCTTATGCAGTATCCGCAATACTTATCCTAATAACCTTAGGTCTACTAATCCTAGAAGCAGTCCTTGCTATATTAGCTCTAATCTCCCTAAACCTAAAGGCGGCCCTTATAAGGATAACTCCCTACTCTCTACTAAGCCTAATAGTATCTATACTACTCTTCTCAGCTTTCCTAGATCTACTAAAGTTAGAAATATTCGCAGTGTTAACACTGTTGCTCTTAACACTGTCTATACCAAACCTAGAAGCATTCCTAACGTTAATTCTAACTACTAAGAGTCTAATAAGGGGGCAAGTAATGTCTAGGGGCTTACAACATATCTTAGAAGTTATCCTCGCTATGTAAACTCTAAGCTTAAAGGGTCTAAGGCGTCTAGATTAATTACTAAGTTACCACTAATTACCTCTATGCTGTTACTCACTAATTATCCAGAAGATATAGATAACACAAATAATATAGATAATATAGAATATTACCAAATTGTCCAATTAACAAATGTTAACCATTATTGTGACCTTAAAGTGCTTAAAGTTATACACCTATACTATACTCTTAAATAGTACTATATACAGCTTATTAATAGAAAGTATAGTAAGGATATAGCTAGATCTTGTGTCTAATACCTTACTTATAGATCCTAATGCCATTGCTATAAGTATAGGATAATTAGACCTATAGGGTTAAAATACAGTATATGCCATCTTAGGAGGGGGTTATATAGCCTTAAGAAACAGCAAAGGAGTATAACTTTAAACATAGAAGAGCATCTAGCAATAAAGAAGGTTAAGGTATAGGGTAGCACAGGCATTAACTAGATTGTTATATTTAGTTTCTTTAGAGCAACATTTCTAAGTCTTGCTTATTATTATGTACTAAATAAATATTACGTAGTTGGGTTAATTCTTAGACTAAGTGGTATGGATTATATAGTTGGCATTTAAATAGGCCTAGGTATCTACTCCTCCGCTTAACTTATAAAGTATAAGGGTAGTAATTAATAAGCTATAATCTAATATTAGAGTAATAAAGTTAGCTATATACTAAGTAGTCTATCTAATAGCAAAATTGGGAGAGGTTGCTCTCCTCTTATCTACGCCACCCCTATAGGGGCTCACTTAGTTTTAAGTTATATTATTTGCCTAGAATTGCTTTACTCTCCAATATGCTCTATATAAATAGAGAGACAACTAGTCTAAAAACAAGGCGCAGTTTATATATGCTTACCTTCTTTCCTTTTAAGTAGGCTTTCCTACCTTGTCTTGCAGCTAGAGCATAGCTATATAGTCTATTATAAGCCCTAAATAGAGTAGTTACCTTCTATAGCCCATTAGCTCCGCTATAGGGGAAGGTTTTCAAGGGTAAACAGGAACCCTATAATGCATTAGATGTAAGATCTTCGTTTAAAACATCTTACTACCTATTTATTATTAAAGGTAAATGCTATAATAGAGGCTGTGTAGATAATAGCTCTTAGACTCTCTAACTAACACTAGATTTGGACAAGGGGTTATGCGCTAGATAGGGTATAAATACTACTAGTTTCCCTGCCTTATAAGAGTAGTTAGAACTTACTTCAGCTTCCCCTATTCTGCCCCTCTTTATAGATATCTTGCGCACTCCATGTCAATCTATCTTAATTAGCTAGGTGGTTAGTAAAGGTGCTGGTGACTTTAAGTCTCAATTATCTAACCAAATTGTAGAATAACGTTGAAGTGTATATTAAGGAAGACAAGACATATAATTGGCCTCTAATATAATGGTAGACTACACTAATCATCATTCACTAAAGTCACTGTCTGTTGGAGGGCGAGAGAAGCCTATAGACCTAAGGAAAGAAGTTGCTAAAACAAAGCTTAGAGTATACTATTAGTTAAATAATCTACTATACCTAAGGCACAGAGTCCCCTAAGATGTTACTAAAACATTCAGCTGTATAATACTCTTTAATTCAACTAATTGTCCTTACTGTAACTCACGCTGGTCTTATATTTACAGCTCTATATAATAATTAGTTTCTACTTAGTTGCAAATTCATCTTAAAGGGCTTAAAATCTAAATCCTTATTTACTACTAACGCCAGCGTCTTCCCTTAATAGATATACTAGATATTGTCTACGTATACAATTGCTTACTAGCTAGTATAATCAATTTCCTCATTAATAGGGATAGCGAAAAGGATAATAGTTGCGATGAAGTTAGGCTATATTTATCTTGTATAAACCCTTAAGAAACGTTTATTATGCAGTAGTCAGAAGAATAGGTAACACTAGGAGAGCTCTAGAAGATTAGTTCCTAGCATACAATCACCACTGCATTTACTTAGATACTAATTTATTAGACTAGTTGGCTTATTATAATTATTTTGGGTATCTGAAGAAGTAATATTAGGATGTAGTTATAGAGTTCTAGTCTTTATTCTATATCCGGACTTCATTAAACTTGAGGAATCACTTAGGATGGAGCTATTTAGGATAGGAAGAGTTGTCCCAATTACGATTACTAAGTATCTTTCTATACCTTTTGGAAAGTTATTATCCTTCCCTACTTACTTTATTAAAAATAGGCTAGTGACTTCATAACTATTAGGGGATATATTTTGCTCTTAGTATGTGTTAGCTCCTTAACAGGCTGTAAAAGAGAGAGGCTTACTAGAGTGTCACGGCTCAGAGGCGACTAGGGTTGGCCTATTTCATCTGTTAATGCAAACCCATAGAAGCGTCTATAGCGATATGCTATAAAGTATATATTCGTATTATAATCTACGCACAACTTCAGATTTCGGTAATATATTAATGATAGCGAAGGAGGGCTGAGCTAAACTTAAGGCTTAATACTGCAGCCGTTAAAGGAATAAGCAGAGATCCCTAAAGCAGCTAGCTGACGGACATAATACCCTCTTTCCCTCCCCCTCTCCCCCCCCTCTCACTTCTTCTTAGGAGCTGACTATCTGCGCTGTCACTGTACAAGGTAGACTTAAGCCTCTTGTCTTTACTAAGGCTGATAGATTACTATAGCCTGGTACTCCTATAATACCAGAGTTTTTAGTAGGTATAAATCTATAACTCTACGTCGTATATCCTCCTGTACCATCTAGTGCACACTACTACCTTCTAGATAGGGGTAGGTAGGCAGTGCTGTATAATGTAGAATACTGCATTAATCCAGTCACGTGTATACTTATTACGCTCAGTGTTAGGGCAAGGGGGGATGTTACACCTCCCTGTTAGCGTAGCTTGCTATAAAGGCATAGAGAAGTAAATAATAATATGTTATAAAGCGAGGCTGCCAAAAGTTTTCAAATTCAGCAGCTCAGTTTAGACGAAATCCATTTCCAGTATACATCTATAATGTATAACAGCCTACATTATCTATATTATCTACACCTATGCTATAGACAGAGCTCCTGCTAGGAAGTATTGGTTTAAATTATAGATGTGCATTCACCTATTATATGCCTTTTTCCCTTTCCCCTGCTGTATAAGGCGGATACAACCTCCTTGTCTGAATAGTAAGCCCTATAGTAGTATCCTATCTTTTAGCAGCAGTAGTACTACAGAAAGCTAGTCTAACGTTGTATAAGTTTCCTTGCTATAAGATAAGTACTACTATCTCTTAGGGAGAGATTAGCTAAACCTTAGCGTATATAAATATTTTCTAATAATGCCTAGGAAATGCGATTATTATTAATAAAAACCAGTTGGATGTAGAGGTAGACTTAGGCAACCTATATAAAGAAGATCTAAGCTTGTACATAGGTAACCCACCTATATCCTTCCATTCTTTAACCCCTAAGTATTGTAATGGGGGATTGCTACAGGCACAATGAACACAATTAAAATCAACTTAGAGATAGTTAATATGGCGAAGAATGAAGCCAGTAAGCTCCTGTATTAGCAACTACCACCAACGTTGCTAATAAGCCTAGCGAATACAAGCATAGGTACTAGGGGCAGTTATATATTAGCAACTGTGCCTAATAGGAAACATAGAGAGGAAATGTAAGTATACACTACTACAGCTTTATTCTATAATCTAACAGTACTAAGTTATTAAACTTTCTTATATCCAACCTAAGAGCAGTAGAAGCAGCTGCCTTAGAAGTGATGCCTATAACAACTACTACAGTAATAACTACACAACGTTGCTAACCTATAAGCAGAAGTGCTTCCTACTAGCTCTGCTGCATATTTATATACTAAGTATAATATTAAAGTGCCCTAGATACGTTATAAACTTGGTAAGCTAACAGAGGCTATTTACCTAATTTTCAGCTCTTAGACTTCTATCAGCTGCACAGAATAAGCGTCATAGAGCTAGGATTTGCTATAGTGATAGTAGTAATAACAGTAGTAATAACAGCGCCTGTAATCTTATAAATAATAAGTAACTAAAGGTCCCGTTTATCCTAAATACAAGCGGAGACTATCAAATATATAATATAAACTAGGTTAAGCCTAACCTAACAAGGGATAGTGCGTCTAAGATAGTATTAAGATAGGAGTTATCTATACCTCAGATACTAGGCTAAATAAAGACTAGCGCGATTGGCGTAGTTGAGGAGGTTAACTCTGTATCCTTAGAGGACCTTAGGAGTTAGACTTAACAATCAACTTGTTTAATATCTAATAGAGATGTACTCATAGTAGTACAGGTAAGGACGAGGAATACGAAGCGGAGGAAATTCTTAATACATATCCCTACTGCGAAAAGCTACCGTACTGCGTTAAACGGCTTGAATATAGGGATAATCTAGTATAGTAGAACACAGCCAACTTCAAGAATAGTTTATACAAAGTCTGTGATTTTTATATAGCTAACCCTCTCTAGCTAGGTCCTCCAAAAAGACCAGGGATATAGGCATAGTGTTAGGAGGAGGATAGAAATGCAGATAACTATCTTGATAATAGTAAGCCTAAGAGAGCATATATAAGTAGAGCATTAGTAGACCACTATGTTATGCAACGCTATTAATGCTATAGTACACGCTATACATTAATAGCCATCTCTGCTTACTTAATACTAATATCCATTCCAGAGGCTGGTTAAAGAAATCTATAACATATAACTAATCTAAATTATTCTGCTGTATACTTATCTATACGCGTATAAAATCATTTAAGTATATCTTAAGCAACGTGTATATCTTTTATCCTATTTATATAAAGCTACTAACGTATAAGACTACATCTCTTGTATAGGTATACTTAATTTACTATTATAGTTACCCAGCTCTTATAATACTTGCTCTTATACTACTTAATAGTTTATTACTACCTTCTTCTTATAGGAGAACCAGAAACGCGTTAATCTGTATATATCTTTCTTAATAGCTATACTACCTGCAGTGTACTAGCTTAGTAGTAACTTAAAGTCGCTAAGCTTAGTACAGTGCTTAACATTAGCATATCTAGTAATGTTTATAAATCTCTTTTTTTAGGTACTTTTCTCAATTATTCCTACTTCTACCTTATGCACGTAAAAACTCAATAGCCTTCTTATTACTACTAACTAAATTCCTAATCTTTGTCCTTAGTCCTCTAGGAGCAGGAAAAACTACCCTCTGCACCTTACTAAAACAAACTCAAAAATATATATCTCCTAACCTAAGATAACAAAATATAATAAAAAACAAGCAATAAACTATCTAATATATTTCTATGCTTACTACGTTTTGTTTTTAGATAAACCCTCTTAGAGTAACTGTATAATAACCTCTGTAAGCAGTTTAGGATTAATATCTAGAATTGTCTTCCTAGAACTATTAGCTAGCCTCCTAATAACGTAGTAGTCAACTTTTTTTCCTCTAATTAAGATACTCTGTTAATGCAGCTAATAAATCTGCTTAAAGAAGATATATTCCTATAATAGATAGATTAAACTAGTAATAACATTGTACAGCGTTATTTAAATAAATGCCTAAATATCCTTAAATGTTTTAGGTAGTGCGTTTCTGTAAGTCTTATGCTAACGTGGATATTAGTTAGCATACTATCCTTTGCCTATATAGGGCCTAAATCTCTTCTCTAGAATAGTAGTATTATTGTAGAACTTCTGCTCCTGCTTGCTAAATACACAGTAGATATATTATACTACTAGATAACTCCTAACAGCAGCTTTGCAGAAGATATCTAAACTAATAGTAGCCTTAACTGCAGAGAATTGCATCATAGTGTAGGTAGAAATATAACTTTAACAGAGCTAGTTGTATATATAAGTTGTTGCATTAGGGTTATAGCTGTTATTAACAGCTGTTATATCTAGAATAAGAGTCTTAACTTGTTTATAATCTGCCTCCTACGCGCCTTAGAAGAAGAACAAAGAGATAGTAGTTTTAACAAGAGACTTATATTGTTTAATAAGATTTAAAAGATTACAAAGTGATACAATAACAATTATACTACATTATTCCTTATTTTCTACTAGCGCTTCAAGCTTTTTAACTACTTTAGTCTCCCTATTAAGAAGGATGGTACCCTTTAGCTTACTAAATCCCTTAGCTTTATATTACCTACATTTATGTCCTTTGCATGCATTATTATATTAGTGTTATTAGAGCTTGTAGTTATGTAATTTAATTTCTTTATTAGTACCTTTAGTACCATATGTAACAGGCACGTCTAGAACTCCTATCTCCTTAAAAATAGACTTTGCCTCCTTAGCTTGTAATTTAGTTAAGTTAACATTAGCAAGAATAAGTATAATTTTAACTACTTTAATTTTATGTAAGTAGGCAAAAACTATAAGCAAAGCTGCGTTGTTAATATCCTATCTAACGTTAGTAAAGACAATTATCTTTATTAGCTCTTGTTTATTGTTCTTGCAATTAGGGTTCTTTAATTCTTAAATAATTGCTCTAGTAGAAGCAAGTGTAATAGATAATAGGTCCTTAGTAGCAGGTAGTTAATTAGAATATTAGACTTAATAAGGCATTTTGGTAGGAAATTAGGAGCAAGGAATATTTAGGATACTTAAGATAGAAAGTATTCTAAAGTAATAAGCAACTAGCATCTATAATAATCTGCTCCTTTATATAGAACTAAGGTGCTTATACTGAGTAGATCTGTCTTAAGTCTGCCTTACATTATTCTGTGTTCAGATATCTACGCTACAGCCTTTATTATTAATTATAGAATAACAAGCACGTGCAGCTAATATTGCACTTCTTACTCTATTAATTAATATTACAAAGGCTGTTTTATGCTAGCTATCCTGTGCTGCTTCTATCCTAGCATACCTCAGGCAGACATATATAGAATACCACTATCAGTGATCTCGTATGATAGACTCTTGTAAGGATAGAAGCTGTAGGTAAGTAAGTCTATAATGCAAGAGTTATAAAATGGACAGACATGCCTACAGGGTTATATGACCTATTCGTAAAAGGTTTTAGCTGAGGTTAGTTAGCCTACGCTAGCTAAAACTCCTACCAGTAGCATCGTATAAGTGTTTCTTATCTCTAGTATAAGATATTTTCATTGCGTAGCAGTACGCTGTATGCTTTTTAATCATCTCTCTACCTTTAGTATTGAGACTGAGCTAATAGTAAATGTCTGCCTTATAGTAAGGTTGGCTTTGTTACATGCTGCAAGGATACCTTCAAGGTGTAAGTAGTGGTCTAATACTTTAATAAACAGAGAGTACATAGGATAAAACTAAAGTAACTAAGTAATTCTGCCTTACTGTAGATTAGAGCTTAGAGTAGGATATCTAGCATGCGTATGTATATAGGATAATGTTGAAAGAAGGGCTAGTGCAATATCTCTACGTCTAATCTGTTTATTTATTGTATCTTTTGTTTTGTCCCTAGAAAAAGTGACTTTACTTAATTAGGCTATTAGCTAAGCTAAGCTATGTTTTGTTATCCTAAGTAGTTTTGTTATCCTAAGAGTATTATTGTCTAGAGTAGTTTTATGTAATAGTTAGCAAGTTAATCTATTTGTAGGATAGTGTATTAGTCAACAAATTAGTCTAATTGTAGGATATCACTCTTAGCAGAGTAATAGTAGATAGTTATCTTAATATCGTAGCTCCTGCAATTAACCCAGCTTTACTCCCCAATTTCTATTAATATCGTATTTTTGAGAATCTTTAGTATAGTTTTTTTATTAATAATTATACAACTGATTATATTTAGTTTTAGCTGTAGCTATTACAGATCTGGAAGATTTGTTGAATAATACCAACAAGTTCATCTATGCGCTATATTTCCCTGTCTCCTAATATCCTTATAATTAGCTTTACACAGCTAGTAGAATTTAGTGCTATATTTATAACACGTTATATAATTATATCCCTTATTTTTCTCAATTTGCTAATTATAACCTTCCCTAGGACACTGCCTACTTGTCTCTTTAATCTTTCTTTTGCTAGCTACCTCCTCTACTTCCCTTAGGTGCAAAATAGTGTAGGCATTATATTCTGTGCATATAAGACCATTATGCTATAGAACCTTATACTCTATGCAGGAACAGAAGCTACACTAAGCATATTAGAATATTAGGTTAGAATTAGTATGCAGCTGTCCGTATTAGTAGCAAGATCTAATGTACTAGTGGAATTCAGGTTATTAGAAAGGGATAGGGGAGCACTAGGGCCTTATACTACTTGTATAATTCTGGGGTAGTAAATGCTCTAATTACCTCCTTATTAAGCTGCTTATTGCATTGAGGACACGTTAGGCTCCTATAGCCGCTGCTTTAGAGACGTAATGAAAAATCTATAATAAGATACAAGGCTAGCAAGTCTATAGTAGATAGCTGTAAGCCGTTGTAATATATAATAGAAGGGAAACTTACTGGACGCTATCAGTGCAAATTATAGAATAAAAGGTTACTTCTAGATCTATAACTAATAAAGTAGTGTTATAACTTACAAGAAGTGCACCAGCGCTTTTATACTTCCTGTCTTCCGTTCTTAACCTCTTTGGTAAGGCTGGGATGTTTAGAAGGGTATACCTCTTCCTTACTCAGTATGACTAGATCGTCTACTCGAGTCTCATTTCAGGAAATATAACGAATATCTATTAAAGCACGTACCTTAACTAGCTCCTTTTGTACCCTTATTCAACATAGCACTATATAAACTAAGAGGAACAGAATATTTCCAAGTTAAGCAATTATTAAGGGGTGTAGTTTTTTGTCCTAGGCATAAGGCGGCCTATAGAGTTGGGCTACAAGGACAGCAAGTATACTTTCAAGTACGTTTAGACAGAGAGGGATAGAAGAATATAGATAAATACTAGCCCAACTAATTTTATAGCTGGGACTGTTTTTAATTTACCCCCCTAAAAGTCCAAAGGGAAATTAGGAGCAAAACTTTTAAAGGCTGCTAGCTTTGTATCTTTTAATAATATAGGTGGCTTAGTAGAATTTCTAGAGTTATCTAAAGTTATATAAACTTGTAATGGGGGAGCTATCGTAGTAGCCTAAGTAGCTGTAGTCTAGACGTTAAATGCTAGAAAAGCTTTAGCCTAGGCATTTATATAAGGGTTGAACTTAAGCAGCCTATCTATATAATTCAGCCCTGCAATTCCTAGAGATAAGAGCTTAGTAGGCTTAGTAGGGTTCAGCTCCGTTATTGCTTATTCACATCCTGTTTCACTGGCCCTGTACGACAGGCCACCAATTTCCAGAGGACTATTCTTAAATCTACTGGCAATTAAGAGGGTGCAGTCTTTTCTGCAGTTATAGTTTTCTAGTATCTAGATAGTGGGCACCAATTTCAGCCATAGGGACGCGTCTTAGCATGCTTAAAAGCTATTCTAACAGTATTAGCGCGGTGACTGTAGGAGGCACCTAGTAATATACACTACTACTAGTTAATACTAAATACTAGGGTAAGTTTATTATAGTTCCTGTGATACTATTACTAAGAGGTTAGAATTAGAAGTCTGTAGCCCACTGCATATTTCAGTCTCCTATATAGTTATTAGAGGTAGGCCTAAGCTTGTAGTACCTATTAGCACTATCTATATTAGGTAAGAAGCACTGAATAGCATTGTATGTATATACATTGTATAAGAATCCTATCTTATTATAATATAGCTCTAAAGGTAAGGAGGGGAAGAAGATTAAGTATTATTAATAGGGTAGCCCTATAGCCTAGTATAGTATATATGCATAGAGAAGGGTAAACTTACCCTAGCAGGCAGTGCTCTACCTTAGGATACCTATCTCTACAAGCGTTGCTAGAGTACTCTAGAACAGAGAGCTGACTTAGAGGTACACCCCTTAACTCTTATCTTCTACTAAGGGATATTCAGATACATAGGTCTAGTTACTAAAATAAATGTACTTATCCTACCTTAGTAGTATCTATAAGGGTTCTTGTAAATTGCTAGGACTAAGAAACCTATTAGTAAATTAGGTGTTGAAGTAGGGTTGTATGTTACTACCTATCCTCTTATACCTTCTAGAATGGTAAGATAGCTATTACAAGCCTAGAAGGCTATGCTAGTAATATATGCCCTGTTGCTCCTAAGTTAATAGAGCCTGCCTTGTTGAAACCCTTTTCTTCCTAAGAGTTTAAAAGGCATAACCCCTAGCTTAGCGTTATACAACATTTGCTGTAAGATACATATATAATGCTAATAACAATTTTTGTATTAGAGGGTTTTGTTTCTACACGGAAAAGGGGTGGCTAAGCTAAAAAGGGCGAAGGCATACATAGCTATCTTATAATAGTAGGACAAGGACACTTCCTAACACTATTTATTACCTTAGAGGATACTCTGCTACAATAGGTATACTATATAGGCAGTAATATATCTCTTACAGCAAAGAGGTTAAAAGAGGTTATTATCTTTAAGCTAGGTTAAAAGCTATAGGAGAGGCTGTGTATATAATAGCTCCTAGACTCTTTAACTAACCCTAGATTTAGACAAGGTGTTATGTGCCGTACGTAGTATAAAAAGTACTAGTTTCCCTGCCTTTATAAGAGTAGTTTAAACTTACTCTAGCTTCTGTTATTCTACCTCTCCTCCTAAAATGTTGCGCACTTCGCCTTAATCTATTCCTATTAGCTAGGTTAGTGAACATACTTGCGCCTCTAAATCTTAGTTATCTAATTATCTTATAGAAAGAAGTTAAAGTATATATAAAGGAAGATAACAGTAAAATCTTTGTGCTAGTAGCCCTAGATATAATAGAAAACTACATTAACTGTTATTTCTTAAAGTCATAGACTGTTAGAGGGCAAAAGATGCCCCTAGACTAAAAGAGAAAAGTTGCTAAAACACAGCGCAGGGCACACTATTAGCTAAAAAACACCTAATACCTAACGTAGAGAGTATCTTATAACCTTACTAATGCACTCTTAGCAATAAACTTCTAATCCCTAACTAATACTTTTAAGGTCTAGAAGAGTACTAGGACATTCTGCGTAGTTACTCTCTTTAATTCTACTAATTATCCTTACTATAACCTACGCTAGTCTTACAGTTGCAGCTCTGTATAATAAACTATTTCTACTTAGTTGTAAATTTAATTAGAAGGGATTACTATCTAAATCCTTATTCTCTATTAACGCTAGTAGCTTTCCTTAATAGATATACTAGACATTATCTACTTACATAATTGCTTACTAGCTAGAATAATTAATTTCCTTATTAGTAGAGATAGTAAGAAGAACAATAATTGTAATTATTTCCTAGCTAGACTATATTTGTCTTGTATAAACTAGGAAGAAATGTTTACTGTATAGTAGTCTAAAGAGTAGGTAACGCCTGTAAAGCTCTTAGAGATAAGTCCCTAGCTTGTAATTGCTATTACATATATTTAGATAGCAATTTATAGAATTACCTAGCTTAACAGTGTTTTAGGTATTTAACATATAATTTTAAGATGTAGTTGCTCTACTCTATTAAGCCTGTGAAGCTTAGCTTAATTCTAGGAAGCCTCCTATTCTAGCTACTGTAATCTTTAAACACCTAGCCATTGTAATAGTTAACAGGAACTACTGTAGGTAAACAAACTTACAAAAAGAAACTTCTCTTTTCTACTTAGTTTATTAAAAATAGGCTAGTGATTTTAGAACGAGTAGGAACTAGATTGTACTTTTACTAGAGTAAATTAAGTGTAAGCTTCTTAAAGGCTGTAAAAGAGAGGAGAGTAGATAGAATATATAATTATCTATTCTTTTATATATATATAGACCTGTGTTTAAACAGTTTCTATAGAGGAAGCTGTAATTCTACTAGCAACAGCCCGTTGTAGAACTAATTAGTAGAAGCTTAATTAAGGACTAGGTATAGCTAAGGAAAACGCTCCTTATAACTTTTAGCTACTACTGGTAGAAAATATCTATAATAGCGCAAGATAGCTTTATGCTCTCCTAGAACAGACAGTAGTTTCTAGGTGTTATTCTATATAACAAGAACACAGTTACTATATAAATGTAGATAGTATTATAGAAACTACCTAAAAGATTTATAGGTCTCTATATTATCCTAATTCTCCTATAACAGTTCCTAGCAGATTTTAAATATTAGTTACTTATTTATAATCTTTATATTAATAATCCTATATATTTCCTATTTAGACTTAATTAGATTTAAAGCATATTAGTTAGCAACTTAAATTAATGCAATAGTTATCTTACTTTGCTCTATAATTCTTGATATTTCTAACTGTGTTTAAAATAGTAGAGCTACTCTAAGGGACAGTAAAAATCTTTAGAATACAGTTTTGCTAGCAACTAAATAGTACTATAAATTCTTTATAAGAAGTTTAAGTTAAGAGAGGCTACTTAGGATAGCACTTGACAGAATAAATCTATTTAGGATAGAACCACTTAGGATAGACCTACTCAGGTAAAACTACTTAGGATAGAACTACCTAGGATTAACTACTTAGGATAGACCTACTTGAGATAGACCTACTCAGGTAGAACCACTCGTGATAGAATTACTCTAGAATTGCTGCTGGCTAATTAAACACAGTAGTACTATAATATAGTTATTCTGTATCTAGGGACTATTTCTAGGCCCTGTAGGAAATTTTAGCTAGGGGTTGTTTTAGAAATCAAACTAGTTTTAGTCTAGAAGCCTAAAAGAATTTCTAGAAATCTAGCCTATTTTGCACGTACTGAAGCTATATTACAGATATCATTTTCTGCTTATTTTCTTTAGCATAACCTATAATACTCTATTGCTATACTTTATGTCTAATTAGCAGCTTTAACTAGTTTTAGAATTGAAGGCAAGGTAAAGTGCAAACAAAAACTTCTAGAAGCAAGTCTAAACTCTTAGTAATAAGTGTAGTAACGTAGTTTATAAGCGAGCGGCCCATACAAGCGAGTGGCCCACCTCATTAACTTCATCAACCTTTGCAGCGATCTATCTCAACAACGCAACAAGATAATATTAATATAGTAAATATCCTAGATCAAGCAGTATCTACAGCGCGCTTCTCGCACGTTCGTGAGTTATGGCCTGTCTCTCTGCAGCGTGTGCAGCGTGCTAAAGCCTGCCGGCTCACACCTGATCGCACCTTGCCCTGACGCGTTTCTTCCTCTAGCTGCTGCTCAACCTCCTTTTGAGCAATAATATCCTCTCCATCTGCCTTTGTTAAGGTGCCTCGCTTCTGGATCCGCTTCTTTTTACGCGTTTTACGCTCTGTGGCGGCCTTATTTGCTCTTTCAAGACTTGCGATCCGCTCGCGCATAAGCACAGCTGAGTGCACCATCACCTCAGCGCCCTTTTTGAGCTGATCAAGCGCTGCAATAATAGAGGTAGGTGATGAGCTCTGATGCCTCTGTATCCGCTCACGGATCAACGTTGATTGAGCATCCAATTCGAGCGCGTTGCTAGGCGTTTTGGCTTCCCAGGTGGTGGCCTCCTGCGCAGGTGGTGTTGGCGTACGAAGCTTCACATCAAGCTTGGATATCACCACCTCTGGATCAATTGGGACTAGGCCAGCGCCTCGAAAGCTTGCGCAGATATTATTCTTTGTAATTGATTGATTGTAGGCAGCGCGGAAGGCTGGTAGGAATTCGAGCTTGGTGATGTGATTGATGCCGTCTCGGATCAGGCTCTCGATCTGACCCCCGTACGCGCGCTTCAGCGGCGAGAAGCAGCCCACATCAAGTGGCTGCAGGAGGTGCGACGAATGAGGCGGCATACAGAGAGTATAGATATTGTTCTCCTTGCAGATATCTTGAAAGTTGACTGAGTTGTGGCTCTCATGGCCGTCAAAGATGAGCAGCTGATGCGCCCCAACCTTCCTGCCCTCTGTATGCTTAATGAAGTGCTTCAGCCAATCAACTCCTATCTCATTGGTTGTCCAGCCGTTATCGCTAAGTGTAATAGCCCAATCGTGCGGTATATCGTTGCCCTCGTACCAAGCAGAGAGATGGTACTGGCCTGCGAAGATGATGAACGGTGGGATCGGCCACCCAGCAGCATTGATTCCCTGGATTATGCTGACCCACTCACGATTGCCTGGCTGTATAGCCTTTGGCTGGCCGCGTCTCTCTGAGCCAGTGACGACAAGGTGAGACGATATCTTGCCCATAAGGAAGCCAGCTTCATCAAAGTTGTAGGTATCCTCATCACAGATACCATACTGCGCCTTGGTACGCTGCACGAGCTCAAACCAGGCCTTGATAGCCTCAGGATCCTCACAGAGGGCTCTCTGTCGATCGTACGGTCGGTTGTATCGTGTCTTGAGGCTTGCAGTCCGGTTGACAAAGTTCCTAGGCCACTGCTTGCCAACCTCGCCAGCGCCGCGCTCAGCAAGCAGCTTATTTGCCATATCTTGTACAGCACCTAGAGAGGGCGCAAAGCCTCGCGAATCTAGGTCAAGTATATAGCTAACAATCACCTCCTCTTCTAGCTCTGAGAGCTTCTTTGAATTAGGCTTGCAATTGCGTCGTGCAGTTATTCCAGCGCGTCGTCGTCGTACGGTCGTTCGAGGGCACTCAAAGGTTGCTGTAGCGCGTCTTACGCTAGTAAATTGATTCTGATTGATTGCAGAGATAGTAAGGAGAATATCTGCTTCATTGCAGCGCGTTTGATAGGTTGTTGGTTGAGCCATTGTAGAAATAAGTTGACGCGTCGCGTAAAGCTTTGAGGTGGGCCACTCGCTTGTATAGGCCGCTCGCTTATAAACTACGTTATGCTTTAGCAAGACTATAGGGCTAATATATATCTAGTTATATATTATAATAGCTAATTTTATATCTACACTTCTATAGATAAGCCTTTATAGCCTCTAAACCTAGAGAAATTAGTAAGACCTATATAATTTGCTCTACTGTACGCTAACTCTAATAGAGTAAATTATACTCTCTACTAGTTAAAAGTTTACTAGTATATAGCCTATAGATAAAAGAAAGCTAAAAACAAAGAGTTGTAGCACCCTAAAATAAGGTAGAGCTAACGTTATAAAAGTAACAGTAAGTAATAGGAGGAGTTATCTATAGTTATATATATAACTTAAGGTAGGATTAATACTAGTGTAATATAGGAACTTCTAGTAGTATTGTCTGCAAGGACTACTGCAGAGCTAAAATAGATAGTAGCTCTAGCATACTAGTACTTGCGTTAGCTGTTACAAGCTATACTTCTCTTCTATATTAATAATAATTGTTACCTATTCTTTAAATGCTTTCTTACTGTATATCTACTAAGTATAGCTAGCAAGGTAAAAGTAGAGCCTACTAAAGAAAAATTATTCTAATCTATACTGTTACCTTTTAAGAAGGTAGGGTTACCTACTACATAGTAATATTTAAAGCAGCTGTATATACTTCTCTTACTTGTAATCTATATTCTCTTATTAACTATATTAGCTACACCTTTAACCCTCCCTCTTGCTATTATAGCCTCCTTATACGCTATTAATTCAAGCGTTAGTTTTAAGAACCTAACCTAGTTCTAACTCTATCCCTTCTATTATCTTCTGTATCTCCTATCCCCCTCTATCCTATATTTACCTATATTCCTTGTAACTCTAAGAAGCCTAAAGATCCCCTTAATCCTGCGCAAGGATATAGATAGTACCTATACCTGCCTTGTTATAGTTAGGGCCTAAGGTAGACATTAGCAAGATAGGGAGTAGGGTTGCTAAAGGCGCGATTTTAAGTTCCTATTAGCTAAGTTCTGCGTCTAAAGTAACAAAGCACTAAATGTAGATTAACTGCTTCTAAGATAACCTGTTAAGATTTCCTAAACTATTAGGGTATAAGGAACGTAGCCTTTAACAACCTGCTTAGGCCCAAGTTACAGTATAACTATCTTTACTATATCTCTTATTTGCATAAAGCTAGAGTTATATAATAGCTACAGCTCTATAATTATCTTACCTTAAGCTGCTTAGCAGAGATATTCTTCTCCAGCTTTATACTGTAAGGGGAGCCTAGTAGATGCAATTAGTAAACTGTGTTGTTAAGACTTAGCGTAAGCAAAATCTCGTGTACCACTCTACTAGTAAGCCTTTCCTTTTTAAGACTTTTTGCACAAGCTAGATAATTAGAGCAAAAGTGGCTTAGCGCCAAATCTGCTAGAATACAGATTAGCTGAGTAGGCAAGTTATTAACAGTAAAGCTAGGTCTAAAAATAGACCCTGCTGGTGAAGGTATGTTAGATGCTGGAGAATATGTAGCATAGGGACATGCAAGTAGGGAAGTGTCTATTATAAGGTAGAGGAACTTGAAATAGTCTTTACTAAAGAGTTGAGGCTGTGTAGGTATATTCAATTTGTTACTAGCATTTATACTAGTGTAGCTTAAATGTAAATAAAAGGGCATAGGTCTAAAACTAGTTTAAAAAAGCTAGAGATACATTGTGTTGGAGGGTGTAGTAGGGTATAACCTTACACACTACAGCGTTTGCTTTCCTTCCCAGTTAGGTTAGCGTATATAGCTCTGAGTACACTATAACAGTGGAACTAGAGACAATACAAATCAAGCAACACTTAACTCTAACTACCTAGCTTAATACATTGCACAGTGCTATAGAAGCATTAAGATTAAGAAAAAAAGAGAATATAGTTAGGATATTGAAGAGTGTAAGTAATTAAAGAGTACTTATGGAGCTAACTATCTACCTAAAGAAGGAAATTGTACAGAGAGGGGTAGGGGGCGAAGAAACAAAGGGTAGATAATAGGAAAAGGGGATATGCTTAAGAGCGCAGTATCTGAGTCTTTAAATCGTATCTATAATGCTCCCTACGCATTCTCTATAGCAATAGGCAGAATTGTGTATTTCTCTAGCATGCCCTTGTCGTGTAACAACATAGTGATAGTCTTAGGAACTAATTTAGCGAAAGTCTCCATAAAAGGGATTTTATAGCGCTTGCAGATAATATGGATATTACCTCCCTTCTAGAAGCTATTAGGGTAGTAGTATACGACCTTCTTACTGCGTGCCTAGAGCCCCAGCTCTAATATAGTAACTGGACTTATAGTATTCTTGTTGAAGAAGAAGTAGATTACATCTACGTATTCTAGAGCATTTAACTCCTATTCTACTAGTGCTTTAAAGATAGTGTTCTTAGCTGCAGGCGTGTTATACGTCTTCTACTTGCTACAACACAGGTTACATATAGTAATAGGAAGGGGGTATAGGAATTCTACTATACACTGCTGCTACTTAATAGCCTTACCTAACTTAATAGAACTAGTGGTAAAGATAGACTAGTCTCTATAGTTAGGTGCTTTAGTTAGTTAGCAGTGTTTATTCTTTAAGTAGTTAACTAGCCAGTTAGTAGGAAGGTCCTTAAGTTGATAGTTAACATCTTAGATGTCAGCATTCATGTTTAGAGCTTCTTCTTCTACTAGGGATTCAACTTTAGCTATAGGCCCTATAGCCTAAACCTTGTTAACTCCATTATTCTTTGCAATATTTACGTTCTTTATTAAAACCTAGTGGAAGTGGGCTATAAGGGTGGTAGAGGACCTAGCTGAGTAGTTGGAGAGTAGGGCTTATAGATTAGGGATTATAGATGTATAGGTAAGACTTAAATTAGTATCTAAAGCTATAGAAAGCTGTAAAGTATAGATGTTGTAGCTGTAGCTGCAGAGTAGAGTGGAGCTGATATAGTAGGGTATAGTAGTATAAACACGGTGCGCTTTAGACTATAGCAATATTAGGTATAGACTGTATACAATAGAATCAAGATATAAGAAACTAACTAGCTACTAAACTTGTCTTATATATTCTTCTATAATGGTTGCGTGCTTAATAACAGCACTACCCACCTACTATAAGACCTAAATATTGCTTATAGTGCTCCTTTTAAGGCAAGGGGTTTCTGCCTAGCCTACGCTAATATCAAAGTACCTTCTAAGGCTATTTTCCAGTCAGGGTTACATGCCTAGGGTACACTAGCTACCTATTAGCTCCTAATGCTTATTATAAGCATAGGCAGAATTCTCTGTTTCTAATACTAAGAGCAAAGTTAAAAATCTGCCTCTATAAAGACATATTCCTTAATAGTAGCCTGCTGCTAGAGAACGCTTAGAAATATAGGTCTAGTTAGCTGTACTAAAACCACCCTAGCAGTATACATGAATAAGGTTATTAGCGAAGTACTAGGACTAAATACCCTATTAGTAAAGAGGGCAGTGCAGTAGTTTACGTGTTAATACCTCTTATCTAATACTATCTAGAATAGTAAGATAGCTGTTATAAGTTTAGAAAGCTATAAAGATAGCGTATATCCTGTTATTCCTTACTTAATTAAATGTGCCTTGTTGAAACCCTTCTTATCTAATTAGCTTAATAGGCTTAGTATCTGGCTTAGTATCTGTGTCATCTATATAGCTTCTTCTAATTACTAAAGGCATAGGGGTGAGTGTTAACCCCTATAGGCGGTATACTATAGCTAATCTAATCTAAGGTATAGGGACCCACAGTGCGTAAAAGTATACTAGGTTAAGGTTCCTACTACAGGAACTGCCTTATCTTATATCTAGGCGCGTAGGGAGTATCTAAAGATTCTACCTACGTATAGGTAGTGCTAGACCTCCCTCTTTAAGATATTAGTTAGTTAGAGGTGTAGGATAAGGGTTATCTTGTAAATTAGTCACTAATACTTTAAGCTAAGGGTGAGGCAATAAAGGGCGCAGTAAAGATTATTAGTTAACCCTAGTAGTATACTCTGTAGAGATGGGAAAATGTGTTTTTCCTATACAGGAGAAGCTTTTAAGTGGAATTAGTTCTAGACGTGCTACAAGGAGGGTGTTAGAATAAATATACTACCTAAGTTCTATGCACTTTAGGGATCTTAGATAGTCTAAGTTGGAGTAATCTCCCTTATTAGTCTTAGGAGCGAGGCTGTAGAAGTATACTATCTGGATTACCCTTGCTCTAAACCGTGAGACTAATCAGGTACTACTAATAGCTATGTTGCATTAATGAGAATATATAGTAGAGGTGTTAGACTCTTAACAGGAAGGCAAAGACTATTACGATTTGGGGTAAACGTTTGTATCTTCTAAGATCACTAAGACTAGACGTTGAATGAGTAACTAGGCTTGGTAGGCTAGCCTTAGAAACTAACCTTATTTCAATCTTTTAAATATTCTGTAATGTGTACAGTCTGCAACAATTCACAAAGACTTACCAGCATGCTATAAACGTGGGCTGAGGCTTAAGGCTGGGCGGCAGAGTCTGTAGATATTGCGGATTCACCTTATTAGATACAGTTCCCGTTTTCTTAGGAGTAAGAAAAGTATAATAGAGGTAATTATGGCTGCAGACTTGTAAGTTGAAGAAGTAACACCAAGTTTCAGCTATCCCCCTTATTACAGAGGCCGATGTCCCATCCCAACTCGAAGTCCTTTCCTATAACCTTGCTTTCTCTAGAGCCTTACGTCTTACTATGTCTACACTTTCTATTATCCTTTAGCGTATTAGCAATAAAAACGTTTATCCTTATCTTTATATTTTGCTTTCCTATTTTACTTGTTTTACTTCTACTAAGTATACTGTACATCTTATTAATTATACCCCTTAGTCTAAAATTATCCTATTTCTTAATACATTACTAGACGCTAATAGACTTTAGCACCTGTTAGGTGTTTTTCTAACTAATTTAATTAATTATACGCAACCCCTGCCTAAGGATTATCTTATACGCAGTTAGATCTAGAGTTAGTTCTATTTCCTAGAGAACTAGTTCTTAGGGGAACTAGATAAAGAAAACTGCTACCTAGAGTTAGATAGTGCTATTAAGTAGAGGACAGAGAGGATTATACAACTAGGTTTCTATCTTGCTAAAGTATGTATCTAGTACTAATAAACTGCTAAAATCTATCTATCTTCCTAACACTCTTTAGTATAAACGCTGGATCTTCCACAATTCACAGACTTATGAATTCTCTGCAGTTACCTCATCTAGTACTAGGCTAATAAAAGACGTGATGCGGCCGCCTGTGCAAGGTTAATATATTAATGCTGTTTACTTGTTTATACATAGTAAGAGATAAGATGTAGCTACTAAAGCTATAGGAAGATGTACTGGTTAGCAAGCTAATCCAACTACTAGTATATAATAGCGTCCTTGGTAGAGTATTTGTATATAGTTATCCTACGTAAGTTATCTCTTATAATTAACTTAGTTCTTCTCCTCAATTTCTTCCCTTTGCGTTCTATTGTTACAGACTAACTATATTACCCTAATTCTTGCAGCTATTTAAACGTATAGATAGTAGAATAACTAGCTAGCTAGCTAATATTTAGTTTTAAAAAGGCTTATCTTATAATTGCAACATCTATATACAAGTTCTCTTATACTATCCTATATATTATCTGCTCCTAAAACTAGGAAATAGTTAGTAGTAATAAAAATATTATATAGAGAATTGTACCTAAAACTAGTAGAGATCCTTACATTTTTACTTTAGTTTACACCCTTTTAATATATTTCCTAGCACTTTCTTCTTGTAGGATTACGTTTAGATCTATAATACTACTATACAGTACAGCACGTGTACTAAATTCTACCTAATCTGCATTGCCTAGTCTTATATAGATAGAGATAGTTAGGATCTATTCTCTATTAGCGTAGTATATTAAATCCTGCAGTAGTATAGATATATCTATTATCTAAAGTATTATTAACTAGAGCATTATTAAGTAAAGATTGCACTATAATTCTAATATCTAAGTACTGTTAGTAGTATGTACCTATCTTTAGGTTAAGAGTTACTAATTATTTCTAATTGCTAGACTAGATAAATCTGTCTTGTGTAAGATTTGCAGGCGTTGTATTTATATAGCAGCTATTTAAGGTAGGGTAGTAATACTAATATGCTAAAGCTGCTTGCAATTATAAGCACTGTCTTATAGTTAACTACTAGGGTACTTCTGCTATGCAGACTAGTAAACAAAGCTAGGTAGGGTAAATAATGTTTCTAGGTTTAACTATACTAAAGTAGTTTCTAAGTAAACCCTCTACGTAGTTTAATAAAAAGGTCTAAAGAGCTCTACTTCTTATCTAACTAGAACGTTATAGTAAAGGGATAAGTTTAGGCAAAAGACTAAAAGCTTACTATTAGTATCTAAAGATAGATATACCTACCTGCTTCTATCTGTATAGGCTAAGAGAGTTCTAGGTAAATCTTAATTAAACTTCTAGTATAGGTAATATGTGCCTTAGAATAGCCTACCCTATTTTAGTAGATAAGCACTTTAGACTGCAGAAGAAGGGTGCTAAGGAAGATTCCTATAAAAGTGTAGATATAGACTTAAGGAAGCAGTAGTCTAGCTAGCATATGCTACTAGATAGAATAAGTAAGTAGAAACGCTAATACTTAGTACATGCAGATAACTATCTTGTATAAGGCTTTATAGAGGATAGGAGAGGAGAGGAGGATAAGAAGGTATAGTACTACTCCTCCCTAGATAGTGTTAGTAGGAAAGACTTCTAGGAGATTACAAGAAAGGGAAGATCTAATAATAAGGGCCTATATATTTGCAGCTAGCTGTAGAGAGAAAGAAGCATGCTAAGTTAGTATAGTAACTATATAAAAGATTATAAGAAAAGATGCTATAATTACAGCTAACTTATAAACTAGTCTAAATATATCTAGTAAGACGCCTAAGAGATCTGCTAGAAAGCTTAGGTAAACTCTACTAAATAGCAGGATTATGTTAATTAATATAAGATTAGCTGCTTGTAGACTAGCTTTATAAATATCTTGCACTTAGAAGCTAATATAGAATACATTTATCCTAGTATAGACTAGCTAAGAGAGGAAACAAGCTTAACTCTATAGGCCTATATAACAATAGCAGCAAATTAACTATAGGTAGTTAAGGTGTTAGGTTACAAGACAAGAACTAGTTTTCTAAAGTAATTTCAAATAATAATAGAGGTTCTAAACAATAAAAAGAAGGTAGGCTGCACTAATATATAAAGCATATATTTAAGTAATCTCTATAGTAATTAAGGTAGTATAGACCTTAGAAATTACTACAATCGCTGCATTATATAAAAAAAGAAGACAGAAATAGAAGGGGCCTAAAACAAGGTCTATAAAAACAAGTACCTATAATAAGGCCTAGTAAGCTAAGAGGGTCTTACTTATTGCAAGTAGTACCTAATTGGGTAGATAAATATAGCCTATTTGCAATGCAATAGAAACAAAAGACACTAGGCTAATTAGAATTTCCTTTTGCTAAGAAAGTTGTATTAAAGGGTACTATAAAACATTAGACAAAAGTATATAATTAGCACTAAAATATACCTTTATTAACGCAGCAATAGACGTAGCAGAGACAGTGTTAGAGAGGAAATCCATAGTATTAGAAGACTAATAATTCAAGTTATCTATGCTAACAGCTCTATCCTCTTTTATATAGCCTTGCATAAGTTCTATAATAATAGAGCTTAGAGCTCTTATATTATGTAGCTTTTATAACAATGCCTCTTATACCTTTTTTATCTTTTTTATTTCTAAAGAGGTAAGGTACAAACTAATCTTTACATCTCTATATAGATAAAGAAGTATAGTAGAGGTAGTTAGTAAACTATACTCTAATCTCTTTAATTCAAGATGCGCAAGACCACCTAATATCTATACTACTTAGTACGTACTTGCCTGTTACTAGTGTAGATACATACCTAGCTAAGGATAGCAGCTAGCTAAATATTATTTAGTCTAGGACTAGCAGCTACACTATATAATAGGACAGCTATATACTTAAATACAATATAGAAACTGCCTTTAAACTTAAAGATCTTAAGAGGGGAGATTATATTATTGTGCTATATCTATTAGACCTTGCAAATTTTACTCTTAACCTCTATCCCTAAAAGCGTTTTTACTAGCACAAGCTAGGATAAGAGGCCTTGCTACTCTACTATAGGGTGTTACTACTCTGCTAGTTGCTGCTCTACTACTATAACAAGGTCTTCTCTGCTAAGGCATAGTTGGTACCCTTTCTTATAACATTTCTATAGGGAGCTAGGTATTAGATATAGAACGTAATGTAGGATTATCTTAGAGTTAATAGCTTTAACTAACTTTAGTTTTTTTAGGCCACTTTTAGATGCTATATTGTACAACATGCCGTCTATAGCAGCAAGGTTAAACTAGGTAAAGCGTTTAGAATCTATTCTTTAGGTGTTAGATAAGAACAAGGAGGATAAAGAATAATGTAGTTAACAATAAACAGTAGCAAAGTAGAAATAGAAAGCAGCTAATACCTAATTATAGGATTACGTGTTACAGTAGAACGTAGACAAGTAGCCCCAATATAGCGTCATGCGACTAAGACCACCTGGGACAACGAAACCACCTGGGACAACGAAACCACCTGGGACAACAAAACTACCTAGGACAACGAAACCACCTAGGACAACGAAACCACCTGGGACAACAAAACCACCTATACTAACGTAACTGTTTAGCTTCTTAATCTTTCCCTAGGGAAGTAGATTACCTAGGGAAGGTCGTAGGTTCCCTAGGGAAATAGGTTACCTAGGGAAGATTACCTAGGGAAATAGGTTCCCTAGGGAAGTAGATTACCTAGGGAAGTATATTACCTAGGGAAGGTCGAAATAGGTTCCCTAGGGAAGTAGATTACCTAGGGAAGATTACCTAGGGAAATAGGTTCCCTAGGGAAGTAGATTACCTAGGGAAGATTACCTAGGGAAATAGGTTCCCTAGGGAAATAGGTTACCTAGGGAACCTATTTCGACCTTCCCTAGGTAATCTACTTCCCTAGTCTTATCCACTTGGGCTACAAGGACGGCAACAAGGGTCTTGGTTTCCGTGCTGCGCAGTCCAAGATTGAGGTTTTCAAAGATCCTTCGGGTACTATTGTTCGCATGGACTTTACGCATAACCAGGAGCCGTGGAAGATTGGCCAACATTTCTACCTCACGTTCCCAGCGCTCAGTGTCTGGCAGTCGCATCCCTTTACGCCGGCATCCACACCACCAACGTCCCTCGTACCGCCATCGCATACGTACATCATCCGCGCCCGCGGCGGCGAGACCGGCAAGCTCGCACAACTCGCCGAAACCGCTGCAGCCACAGGAGACAAGGCAACCCCATTCACCACCCCCGTCGTCATGCTTGGACCCTACGGCCGATCAATCGTCGATACCGAGGCCTCGAACATCCTCGCCATAGCCGGTGGAACAGGCATCTCCTTCACACTGCCTGCCATCACGGCCGCCCTCGCAAATCTCTCTTCACATACCCAAAACATAGAAATGGTGTGGATAATCCGACACGTCGATAATCTAGCCTGGATCGCACCAGAGCTCTTGGCGCTTAGATCGCACCTCGCCCATGTACCAAATTATATTTCTGACCGAGGAGATGGCGAGATCGAACAAGCCGACAAGAGCGAAATGACAGCGACCACATCCCCAAGCACGCGTTTCCGAATCCACATCTACGTGACCCGCGGCGCAGAAACAAAGACACATATTCCTATTCCTCTTTCCTCATCCCATACCCCCACAACATCAGAAAAACAAGCCGACATTTCCTCCGCATCAAGCGTCTCCTCGACACCCACTCACACTCCCACTCATTCCTCGGAGATCAGATCCCTCCTGTCACCCCACCCAGATTTTAGGGTTACATATCTCGACCACCTACATCCGGACGTCTCGTCCATAGTAGCCGATTTCATCGATACAACGGTTGAGATGGGACGGACGAGGGTCGTTGGGTCTGGGCCTGCGACATTGGGAACTGCTCTTAGGGCGGCGGTTGCGGCGAGGAATGATGTCGGGGGTGTGTGGAGAGGGGAGGAGAGGGGAGATGTGGAGTTTGTTTGGGACGATCGGTTGGGGTAGGTGAGGAGGTGGTGTGTAAAAGCTTGGTAAAACATATACTCTAAATACTATGCATGGATATTTAAACTGTCCTTATCCTCGATCCCCTTTGCGCCACTGGCCCAAGGCTTGAGCCTATCATTACAACTAGATAATACAGCTCCGGTATGTACTGCAATTAGACGGGCTTAATCCCTTGGGTAGCCGGGATTGAGCTCGTAATATATACAACGATAAGTGTACCTTCCACCCCTGGCAATCCCATCCCGGTCGCCATTACAAGTAGAGGCCAGCTTCCTGAGCGCATATATACAATCATCCCTCTCCACCTTCCAGTCGAAGTCGCTGCCATGTGTTAGACACCGAGTTGAGTGGACGATAGGGGAAACTTACTTGCACCACTCCATATCCTGATAAGGATCTGGCTGCCCATCATATTTCTTATGCAAGATAGTCTGAAACCCCCTTGCTTTTCCGTCATCGTCAGCCCATTCGGGGGTCCGATATTTTGCAAGTGGTAGTTGCCAGTAAACGTCCACCAGGTTGCCGTCTAGGGGGAAGTCTTTTACGGCTCCGCAGACTTGATCGATGTTATAGCTCAGTTGTTCTTCGGTGAGGGGCTTACGCACACCATCTTCGGGATGGCATTCTGGCGCATGGGCTTGATCTCCGTCCTTCTTTTTTGCAAATTCTGGGGGTGGGAAATGTCGACCTTCATCGTACTCGGCCCAAGGGGGCATGTCGTACGTGATACCGCTGAGATCGATGCTGTAGTCAATACATCCGACGGAGGCTGCCAGACCATGTGTCTGTGGGCCATCATCACATTGGCTCATACCATCCAGAAGCGCCTTTTTGCATTCCCAGCGATTGAACTTGTCAGACGTCTCGCACGTCTTTGTTGCTCGTAACCAAAATGAGCTGCGATTAGGAACCGAATGCTGTGTAATTCCCCATCGCCAGTAGATGCTTTCAGAACCAGAGAGTTCCTTGCCGTCATTATCACGACACCAATCATTAACGGCCCTCTCCACACTCGACTCGTCGTGTGAGTCTGCGTCGAAGCGTGGCGCCGATAATGGGTGGTTTCGACACACGATATTTGCAGAGCGGATTGCTGGTAGGTCTTTGAGCTTTGCGAGGATGTTGTAGGCATCCCGCATCGCGGTGTGCTCTTGGGGGTTGATGAAAGTGTCGTGCTCTATGACGGGAGCGTTGCACGGACATCCTTTCCATATACTCTGTGATGGTATTGTGTCAGTGAGAGTAGATGAACCCTTTGAAGTTTTGAAAATGCTTACATTCTTGCAAACGATGCCTTTATGTTTATTCAAGACGTCCAGTTTGTCAGGAATTTTGCCGTCGCAGTGGCCCTCATCCCGTCCACAGTAAAGCTATCAACCGAGATTCTAGTCAGCATATGTGTGTGAAAATAGTCCTAAAGTTCTGCGTACCGGTGTTTGTGTAGGATCGGGACAACCAGAGGTTGCCGATGCCGTGGTCGATGTGGATGTGGGTGTCAGAGTTGCTGTCCTTGAACCCACTAGCACCACAATGTCCGGGCCCAGGAAGTTTTCCGGCGAGATTGGAACTTTTTCAAGTACAAGCGCATCTATGACTATAGCCAAAACATACACTGTAAGCTGATCAACCAGTTTCTCAGGAATAGCCAAGGCAGGCCCCAGCGCCAGAATAAAGTCCCTCAGAATCGGAAGAGCGTCCTTGGCCAGTTTGGCATTTTGAGCGAACTCGAACCTCATATTGTCGAAAGATATTTTGGCTAGGTCAGAGAAGGCGGAACCGGTGCCAGTCATGCCGATGATGCCTTCGGCAGCACAGAGAGCTTGCCCGTAGGTGATTGGGTCGTCGCGTCTCCTCAGCTTGTGTTCGCTGTCGAATTTGCGCCCGTCTTCGCAGTTCATCATTCGATGTGCGATTTCGTTGATACGCCTCGCAAGTTCGACATCTAGCTTGGCGATGATGTCTCCCTTTTTGTGTCCGTTGCCATCCGATGGCATGGTTGTTATAGCGGGGATTACCGAGCTATATAGCAGCTCAAAGTTAGTCAAGGTCAACTGAAGAAGAAGATAAGGGATATGCTCACCCGGTCATTTGTGTAGGAGCAACCGTTGGTGTAATCGTTATGGCGGCAGAACCTCCAGCTGAGTGCACGAAAGACGTTGCTGCTTCCTCGACTTTGTTCACTGGTAGACGGAAAGCGGAGTTATCCATCTTGTCCGCTTTCTGTTCCCAGTTCAAGGTAAGCATGAGAGCGATGTCGGCAAAGATGCTCCAGCTCCCCTTGGCAGCCTTGGAGATCATATGCCCGATATGTCGGCGTTCAATCTTCTCGTCCAAGTGTACATCCGCAGAATGGATCGTATTGAGCACGTCTTGGAAGCAGCGGTCATCAGTGGTTCCGCAACCCTCCAGTACGCCCTCAACCTTTGCCTGAGTGTCTTGTGATAGTGCAACATCGAACGCTTCATCATCCTTTGCAGAGATCCAAATCGCTGTGCCTTCAAGTTGGGAAGGATGCTCCTATTCTTTGTTAGCGATGGTATATATGAAGGATGTGGGCAACTTCATACGAAATCGCTATTGTATTGGTCCATCTTTCCCCAATCCAATGCATGTGACGTGCGCAAGAATGCAAATAAGAGGACGATGCGATCGGATCTCATCATGACTGAGTGAGGAACAAAATAAACTTTGACAATGAAGTGACTGGTGTTGGGGAATAAGGGAAGGTGGAGGAAGGATATATACTAGAATATATTCATTACCACAACATGGCTCCTCGTCCTCTTTAACATCAACTAATCTACAATGAAACCCTAGATCTAATGAGTACCCAGGGTGTCATTACGAGTACTTCGCCGCTGCGCCATCTTGAGCTTCCTGCTTAGCATCACGTCCCCCCGAACTACGCCGCCGCCCATGAGCCCATTCCAACAACTCACACCTAATTCGGCCGTGGCTTTGCCACTTTCTACGCTCAAAGTATGTTTCCAGAGCGCGAATGGGAACATTTGTCTGTATTCGGTCGCTTTTTGGTGTAAGCGCTGCACGTCTAAGCTCGGCCGCGCGCGTACACGCCCCGTCCGCCCCCAAACAAAAACGTTAAGTTTCACGTATCGCTACCGCGCCGCTCGTATACTTGAATGTTTATTGATATAATCCTAATCGCCAAACTGTGCCGTTTTTTCTTTGCTAAACGATGAGGATCAAAGATGTTCCCGGCGCTACGATCTTACAATTCCAATCGTCGGAGCAGCGGTCTGGATGAAGTGTGCACGGTTTGTTTCAAACAATATTGATTTAGAGAGGCACAGATAGTCAGATTGGGGAGCATGTTCTCTCCGCGCTTCGACATTGCTTTGTGTGCCGTTTAGGGCAGTCTTTCAGCATACCTGGAATACTCGAAGATGCGAAGTGACCTTGGAGTTGATCAAAATTGCAATACTCAAGCTCAGATTCATGAACTGGCTAATAATTCCGTATTTTTCTCACTCCTAGTATCAACCTCTACTCGATGATTGCCAAGGATCACCGAATCTGCTCTATTCTATACCCGCCGTTTAGGCGCTCTTGGGCGGGAGGATTGCTCTAGTACAGCTATCCAACATAGCACAGTCCAGGCCTCGTCTTGTCAGACCTATTCTGACTTCTTTGGCGCCCTGGCTTCAATTCATTTCCGACACTGTGCCGTAGTCCTTCAGAACAGTATGCAAGGTGACCTATGAACAGAAATCAGCTCATGTGTGCTTGCTAATTGCTTCGATGAGAGATACTAGCCGTATATAAGTGTCCCTGATGGACTTGAATAAATACTAGAGGCGAACATTCTACATCGATTCATTTGAAAATACGTAGACCATTCGCATCGTACCATCGAAGTCTACAGTTTCTCCTTCATTACTAATTTCTCCTCTCTTTAGAGTGCCCAAGTCAGCCATGATATCAGGCCGATTAGTACTGGTTTCGTTGGCGACTCACGCTCTTGCAGCGCAGTATTCCATCGACAGAAGTTGTGGTACGTTGCCATCATTTTTGCACTCTCACCATATTTCTTCTCTCTTGCTAACGAATCATGCAGCTCAGGTATTGCTGATGGATCAAACCACGATCGACGTCACATCCCGCATCAGAGATGGGATGCGCGAGGCAGTAGACATTGCAAAAACCGCGATCGAGGTTATGATCGGGAACTCTGATGATCCAGACGTCCAAAACTTCATCAACCTCTTCTGGGGACAAGACCCCATCAAACTAGGACAAGCAAGAGGTATAAGAATCCCGAAATTGCGGCTCGAACCCCGTGCTACACTACCTTGACCATAAGTCTGATGTTTGTTACATGTACAGCTACCTTCGCTGCCTTGTCATTATATGAGGTGGATCCATCGCAGCACAACCCCGATGACGATGAATGGCGGAGATATCGAAGAAATACCGACGTTGTAAGTGTCCCTCTGACATACCAAACATCTTCGACTAAGCAATCTGAGTAGGAGATCTATTGCGATGGCGCGCGACTCATTGACGCACCAACCGGCAACAATAAGATGTGGGACACTGCAATGGACAACACCCCACTTTGGAGCTTTGAGTGGGGTCCTCTCTTGGACAAGTACAAAAAAGAGTATGATTTAGGAGACCCTCTAAATCTACCCGGAATGATGCAAACTCGAAACTCGGACCAGTTTCTCCACGGGGCTTGGCATAGGGCAAAGAATGCACCTGGAGCCGGTCGCGTTCGAAAAAAGGACCCGCGATGGTCGACCGACAGACCGCATCTCGCATGCGCAATAGATATCGCTACTTATTTTTTGGATGAGCAGAATCAAATGGGGTGGCCGACCTTGACTAAAGAGAGAGTGGAGGAGATAATGGACCCCCGATTCTATGATGAGTATCTTTCCAAGGATCCGAATAATCCTCCGACTCGACTCCCAGTAGATCCTTTCAGAATGAGCATGGGTTTCACGCTTCTGCATGAGGTGAGACCAACCCATCACATCTGCCGCAATGCATATTGGCAGCAATTCAATCTGACTGGTTTCTATAGTTGACGCATACGGTACAAGGCGGCTATCTGGAGGATTATCCTCAGGGGGCCTGCTACGGATGGGCGTGTGTTATCGCATCGCATGACCCTGAAAATTCCGGTAAGTGTTGATCGCCAAAAATTGTTTTCGAAGGAAAAGGAATCAGGTACTGACAATGTCCAGATACAATTGCATATTTCGGTCTGGGGTTGAAACTATGGAAGATGGGTTATATAGTGGATGGCCAGGGACATGTTCGAGCAAAGGTTTGATCTGCTAGATAGCATGATTTTCGTTTCTCATCTCAATCATAGCTTGGTAAAACTCTTCGCGGGTTCGCTCTACGTCGTCGCCCCTAGCCCACATTTTCCGTTCTTCTGCCTCGCATCGTTCTATCGAGTATTCATAGAAGAACTCCAAGAATTCTGTCAAGATGGGGAAATCGAGAATCTCTTCCACTTTGTACCTCTCTTGCCCGCTTTCATCAAGTCTGTTTGGAATCCCATGATATTGTTGCCGTTGCATGCGGCGAATAGGGAAAGGATCCCCTGAAAGGCTGTCGGTGAAGTGGCGGTCCTCTTTCTCATACTTGGGATGGAGTTTCGGCAGCGTGACTAAGATGACGAGATCTTTGGAATTGGCCAGCCTTGTGATAGGTTCGAGGGTTTTCCGCTCGTTGACAAGAGTCCATGTGTCTGTGCCGTCGTGATCCAAGTATAGACGCAGCGCTCTGAGCTCGCTGAGCTGGTGGAGGATCTTATCAAGCTTACACCAAGTGCTTCTCGCGAGCTCTTGCCTTCCATCTTCAGGCTCTTCCAGGGATAGGAAGAAGTTCAAAGGAAGTCGGAGGGTGATGCTTAGCTCCCTAATGTGCTGTAATGGATTTTGAAAAGAACTGATATTCGCATAATCTAAGTGGTGGATGGTCTCCAGATCCGTTATATGCAGAATCGTAGTCCGAGCCAGTAGATCAAGTATCTCACAATGCCTATACGTGTGAGGAACGACATAGAAACAAGCAAGGTGTACTCACGTCGTCCTGCACACATTGAGTAGAACACTAGCGTCGACTCTCCCTTCTGAGCTTAGCGACTGCTCCTCACACTTCCAATGAGGTCCCCAGGCAGACCGTAGGCGGCGCGCCCACACATGATCTGTGTGGCTGGTCCTATCCCGGCGTTCACGCCCTGTATAAAGGTGATCTCCGCTGCTATTCGTAAAGATTGGATTGGGATTGACACATTTCGACAAAGTGGCACCGTCTTGCTCGAGGTGGACATGGAATTGACTGTGGTCGGGGATAAGGTAGTCGTAAATGTTCAAGCGAATCTCTACCGGCACCCGCAACAACGGACACTTTGTTCGGTCCATCGTGATGTGAGGGAATAATTGCTCGGGAAGATGAGCAAGCGAAGAGGAAGAGGAAGGGGGGTACGACCCGTCGTTGTGTCTTCGCAGATTTATGTCAGCTGTGCCGTGCTGTGCCACATCAGATGGGAAGTTCCCGAACACGCGACTGCCTTGGCCGGTTTGCTTGCGCTCCACCTCCCGTCTGGTCCGACAAAGTGTGCCAACAGCGGGACGATTTATTCGTCTTTGGACAACATGATGCACGAATGTGAGAATGTGGTTCCTTAGTCCGGAGTTGAAGTGAAGGGAGTCCGCAGCATTGCATGCAACCCGTGACTACCGTACGCGAGACCCTGCCCCACGCTGATTGGCTGCCTTGTCCTACCAAGACCCTCGATCCCCAGACGCGTGTGCCTCTCCCGGCCACAAGACTCTTTGAACAGTTCGAGCGAGGCAGCAAGCAAATAGAATCACAGAGTCGCCACCACCAAGCAACGTTGCACGCGGCTGTTGACGTACTCGGCTTCAACCTTGTTCAGCGCGTCTGGGGGCGCAGCCTCAAGAACTAGTCCGTGCGGGAGGATCTCTAGGACAACCTCAACCTTTCAACAGCGAAACACCGAGTTTATTTGAAAGCATTTTGCACCTGTCCTCGTCGCATTAAATTCCATACACCTGAATATCGCTGGTCTAGTTGCCTGTCCACCTCCTCAACAACCCTTCAGCCATCCCCCCGCGGACGACCCCGCCGCTAGGCCGCCATCATGGTCTTGATGAAGCGCTTCACGAATTTGGGAGGCATATTGAAGCGCTCGAACTGTGAGCTGTCCAGCAGTCTATGGGCGTCCCCGCGCTAATGATACCAAGCTCCAGCGCAAGAGGAAGTCTCGAACCCCGATGCCGACACGCCAGAGGCCAACGCCGCACGAGGAGTGGTATGTCCGCGTGCTTTCAAACGTACAAGCCCGCGCTGATTGAATGACAGAGGTCCTTTTGCGAATCCGGCGCCGCGAACTCAGTATGGAACATCTCCTCGTCTCCTATGTCAGTCAGCGACTAACACCTCCAGCAGGGCGAGGAAGTCCTCCACCTGCCCACCATTGTCGAGTCCGCCGTCGCAAGCCCCTCTGCGGCCGCGGCAGCTGCCTCGCAGATCCGCAAGTTCCTCTCCAAGGAGAACTACACCCGCCCGCACGTGCAGTACAATGCCGTCATGCTCATCCGCATCCTCGCCGACAACCCGGGCCAGTCGTTCACAAAGAATCTCGACAAGCACTTTGCCGAGACGGTGAAACATCTCCTCCGCAATGGATTGGACCCCAGCGTATCGCAAATTGTTAGGGAGACACTGGACGCCCTCGAGCGGGAGAAGGCATATGACACGAACCTAAACACACTGTTTGCTATGTGGAGGAAAGAAAAGGGGCTCATGGCCACGGCAGCGAAGAACTTTGGGCCGCGCACGCTCAACGCACCAGCCTGGGGTGGTGGTGGACAGTCACAAAACTTCTCCGGAAGCCGGTCGCATTCGACAAGTCGCTCGCTGCCAACACCGGTTGAGCTGGCAGGCCGTATTGAAGAGGCGCGCACGTCTGCTAAGCTCCTCCTGCAGCTCGTACAGTCCACGCCCCCTCAAGAACTGCTCGGCAACGAGCTCGTCAAGGAGTTCTCGGAGCGCTACATCTCGGCCCAGCGCAGCATGCAAGGCTACATCAACTGCGACAGTCCTCCGCCCGACGACGATACGATGCTCACCCTCATTGAGACCAACGAGCAGCTGTCCCTGGCCGCGTCGAAGCACCAGCGCGCCGTCCTCCAGGCTCGACGTCTGCAAGGCCCAACTCCCACGCCATCTCCCCCAATCACGACAGCAAACAGCAACCCCTCGTACCCGGTCGCGCCCGCTCCTGTGCCTGTGCCAGCGGCATATGGTCTCCCACCGCAAGTCCAAGCGCCCCCGCCCAGCGAGCCATCATATGTGTCGCCTGTTGACAACCGAGCACAAGACCCCTCTCCCGCTGGCCACAAGAACGACGATCTCCCTCTCCCACCGTCACTGCAAGCTGCACCCGGCCGACGGACAAACTCAATGCCCGAGGAGGAGGACCCCTTTGCCGACCACCACTCTCCAAGTTACGGTGCCCCATCAGGACCTCCTCCCCCACGTCGAGCTGAAGAGGATGACACCAGGCTAAGCCCCAGCCGTTGTGGCTCTTCTGCTGGTTTCGGTTTTGGTTTTTTCTCGTCTTCCAATTGCTTGTCCTTCAATTCCTGGTCTGATTTCTGGAATCTCGATGGAAGGCGTGAGGTGCTGACTTTGTGGAGTTCTTTATTGGCTGCCATGGTTGTGGTCTGAGGAATTCGGTCTCGTGTGCGCAGGCTTTATACTTCCGATTTTCAGGACAAAGGCGTTCTAGAGCCAAGACTTGTCTTGGATAGATGCGTGGGTGCGTCTCAGTACGATTGTGTTTGACCCTGAATGGGCCCTCACCAAACAGCGCGACTGGTAACTACCAGCAATCCTGTCTTGCACGGTGCAAGAAGTTCGCACCCCCTAAGACATACGTGGATGGATGAATGGATTCGTGTTTAAGTCCTAGTTAGTTCTACACCATCCGGCAGCTCATCTGGGAGCTCATCTGGGGTCGACCGTAACCGTCGACTAGCTCGCCCGAGACACCTGGCAGGCACGCCATCGTAGAGAGTAGCGAGGAGGTTGTCCCCGACCTGATTCCTCTGCTGTAGGCATCGCTATGCCGCACATGAAGCGCGTGTCCTCACTTGTTCCTCCCGTCGGGGGCAAGTTATGATTGAGAGAGGTTGTCTGCTCTGAAAGTCCATCTTCAATCCCATCTTCGACCCCATCTTCGACATACTGCGGAGTATCTACGATCCCGTCCTCGACCCCTCCAGAGCTATCGAAGAGCTTGTTCATTCTTGAGGGAGATGATGAGGAATGGTACAGTACGGCTAGGCCGCCTTCGGTGAGCGGTGGACAGTCGCTGGACTTTGAGTTCCGGGGCAGCGCGGAATGCGCAATATGCAGCAACAGGCAGAGCTCGGTTTTCCCGTTGAGCTCGCAACGATGATACAAGCGATGATGAGATGATCGAGATTGAGATAAATCACGACGAATTGGGCGAAGGTGAGATAGGCGATGACAGGACAAGCCAACGAAAGGCGATGGGATGGGTGATGATCAGATGGGCGACGAAAGTACATACCGTTCGAAAGTTCAGACACACCGCACCTCCTTGTAACCGGCATCTCCTTGCAACCGGCACCTCCTCGCAACCGGCACCGCACCTCCCCGCAACTGGCGCCTCCCCGCCTCCTCAAAACTGGCGTAGAAGTTCTTTGTCCCCAAGTATATCAACGCGCCAAGCTCGGTCGCCCGACGATTCAATGAGTCAAGAGGTGTGATGGCAGAACAGCGTCAAGAAGTCACAAAACATACGAGCGAGTCGCCAGCGACCTTCTCAATCTCTTTCTTAGGCTGTTACGCGGTGCGATCACCAGCACGCTGCTAGCCTGTCTTAGGCTCTTCGACTTGTGTCTGGGTAGTTTCCTTTTTGGCTCCTAGCTGGCAGCCTAGAGCTTGAGATCATGCGCGTGACCGTTACCAGGGAGGGTTATCAAATACAACAGGGGCAGCCTATCATGTCGGCCGTGCTTTTGTGAGTTGGTTGTAAGAGATTTGAGGGAATAAAGCATAGCAGGTTCCTTCAATGTCATGTACGAATCATGCCCTCGCCGTTTGGTCCTCTGATCTATAATCATTCTGGAGAGATCATGACCTCTAACATATTCAGGACGCCGATTGCGATGGTAAGACAGATAGAAATATACCGATGCATATGACAATGACCTTGTGAAATCGCTTTGCAGTTTCGACGTCCAGTTTTTGTATAAGCACTTGGACATTATAGGCAGGAACCATACGTACGCACGAACGTCGCTGTCATATTGTCTGAGAATTCGACAGTCTGTTCTCGGAAGACGTATGGTGGAAGGGGAGTTGATTCCAAGAGAGAAGCTGCTTCAATACTGTAAGCAATATCACATGATATATCACGTGATCTATCACTATATGTACCTAGCTCAGATCTCATCGAGATTATCAGAACTCCACTTCTACATATCCTCAATACACCTGTTTACCTCCACTCGTGATCCATCCTCATTCTGCTTACAGTTATGAGCCCGGCCTAATCCGCCTTCATATCTACCAATTATCTATCCTTCTATCAATCTATCCTACGATCGATCAATCGATCAACCTCATCGCCTTCACCTCATCAACCTCATTGTCGCCATGCCGAAGGCTACTGATTCAACTGTTATCCTTCAGGGCCAAAACGACTGGGAGCTCTGGTTCTTTGTTGTTCAAAGGCTTGCTAAGGCAGCCAACGTGTGGGAGTATATCAACCCTGATTAAGCTAATACCCCACTACAGAAGCCTGAGAAGCCTACTCGTCCGTCAGCCAACGCAGATGGATCGTCTCAACCTACCGCAGCCGAATTCGATCGATTTGATCGAGATATCAATATCTATCATCAGGAGATCAAGGAGTACCACCGGCTGTCAGATAAGCTTGGTCAGATTGAAGCTCATATTATGAAGACTATCTATCAGGACCTGCTCTATCAGATCAAGAACAAATTAACGATCTACGATCAGATCAAGCTGCTCAAGGATCTCTACTCACCACCAAAGGCTGATCGAGAGTATCGTATCCAGAAGGCGTACGAATCAGCCAAGGTCTTCCACGCTAAACGATCAAATATTGAAGACTGGTGCAATGAGTTCCTCTTAGCCTATACCAATGCCAAAGAGATCAACCTAGCCGACGTACAGGGCTATCATCCTCACAGAGATCTACTTAGAGTGATCAGGCAGATCGATTCAGGCATCTCAGGAACCCTCTCTCTTCAGGTATACGATGCTGAGGAGGCTGAGGATCAACCATCTGATCAACCATTAGCTGATCAACCATTGACTCAGCAATTGGCTCAGCTATTAATCAAGCTATCAACAATGATCAGCAAGTTCCTATAGCACCACAGATCTACATATACAAGGAAGCTAAATATCTAGGGAGGAACCTTTACAGCTACACTAAATCAAGAAAAATCTCTATATACTAAAAAGAGAGGTAGAGGAGGTAGGAAGCTAGAGAAGCCCTACCTCTGTAGAGACCTTCACTTCTAGGGACAGTGCCTATATATAGATGGAGGCAACCAACCACTAAGAGGATTTATTAAAGACCCTGAAAAAGCTAAGAAGGTCTTAGATTATAAGGCTAAGGATAAGTAAGGTATCCTTAACAAGGTTTAGGAGAAGAATTAACACTATAAAAAGCTAAGAAACTAGGATTAACCCTCCAACCCTGCTTATAGATTAAATACTAATTTGTTTAATATAATCCAGATTGATGCAGGTAATTAGATTGATTAATTAACTTATAAGGCCTATGTAATCTTCCTATTAGCCTTTAACAATTAACTGCCTCAGCCTTAATACCCACTTCTCTATTCCTGGGTGCTTAATCTAGCTACTAATATCTATGTCTACAATAACCCATTAGAGTTTAGATAGTAATCTCTAGCCTTACCTAATGATATTGTTCTAGCAGGTGGATCAGAAGTCTCTATCTCAGCCTGGGGAGAAGTTGATATACCTCTATTAACTCTAATAGGTATTAAGATAACAATCTTGAAGCATGTAGCTCTTATCCTATCCTTCTTTATAAGCCTGGTATCGCTCTTATACCTATCCTTATTAGATATCTACTTCGATTCAGGTAGTAATATACTCTATTAATTAACAGATCAATTAACCTAATTAGATATCGTGAACCTTACACGGCTAGGAGGTTACTGGCTCGTCTTACATTAGACGGAATCACCTCAGCCAATCATGGAGTCATTGGTATACTACTCAGCTAATGCAGCCAATTAGCGTAGGCTATAGTACTCAGCTCAGCCGCAGCCACCTCGATCACTCACTAAGCCTCAGCTCTATGTCCTTATGGGCTATCCAGGTAGTAAGGCGATCAATTGTCTATTAGCTAACGTTATTGGGATCACTCCACCAACAGGCCAAGTACTAGCTACTATTAACTGTGAGAGCTGCATGCGCACTAAGGCTCATTAGATTATCTCATAAAGATTGGGCTATGAGGTAGGAGCCTCTCGTCTATTTAAGACAGTGGCAATCGATATTATTAAACTAGATGCCATAGGATACAATAGCAACAAATATATATTTTATGGATTTAATCTCTATATAAAGATCAACTCTGTGTATACAATTAGAAGCCATGATAAGGCTACCCTACTTAAGGTCCTCAGACAGCTTGATTAATTGATTAAGCGAGAATTCAACACTACGGTGACCTTTATAATAGCTGATAATAAGCGAGGATATAGCCTCAACGATAATTTGGCTTGAGCCTACTGCCTTGAACAAGGTATTAAATTCTAGATTAGAGCACCTCACGTAGTGCAATAGAACAGCTCTGCTGAGCGATTAGGGAAGAACCTAATTAATCAATCTAGATTAATGAAGGACACGTTAGGTCTACCTATCTCCCTATTACTAGAGATCTACATTGCTATAGGCTATCTACTTAACTATATACCTATACGCTTAATTAACTAGAGGACTCCATTTTAGATGGCCTATAATAAGAAGCCTTTAATTAACTACCTAAGGATATATGGCTGCAGAGCCTACGTGCTCTATATACAAATACCTAGAGGTAATAAGCTATTACTAAGGGCCCTAATCGGCTACCTTATTGGATATGATTCAACTAATATCTACTATATATAGATACTAAAGGCCAAATTAAAAGCTTACTAAGGCAAGGTTATCAGAATTCAAGATATTACCTTTAAGGAGAATCTTTTCTATTAAGATCAAGATGATTCAGATCAACTCCTGCAGGGATTAGAGCTTAATAAGATTATTAATACCTATAATATACTAGACCTCATTAGTATTAATAACTCATTAGATAAGGAAGCTAATCAACCTATTAATCAACCTAATTAATCTGATTAGCTTGATCGTGATATAACATCAAATTAAAATAAATCTAATTACGTGTTGATGCTTCCTACTCTAGATCTATCCGATTATCCATCCAATCATCCATCCGATTATCCATCCGATCATCCATCCGATTATCTATCCAATCATTAATCTAATTATCAATCTAATCCTCAAGGATTAAGAAAACGCAAGAGACGAGAATCAAATACTATATAAAATCGAGAGCTTATTAATACTAACCTACAGCAAGCTTATATCCTCCCTAAGGGAATAATCAGATCTAGGAAACTACTAAAGAAGAGTAGCTTCTTTATTAACAAGTACTGGTTAACCTTTGTATCAGCTTTAATTAAGGCACCTAAAACACGCTTTCATTAATCTGATCTACCTCTAGAGCCTCAGCTCTATTAAGAAGTAATGAAGCTACCTGCTCTATATAAGCAAGGCTTCCTTACAGCTATGTATTACAAGCTATTAATAATTAAGTATAAAGGAACCTATTGCTGGATTACATGGAAAGACTTTGATTTATAGATTAATAAGGTCCTTCTACTTAAATGGGTGTTCAAATACAAGTTTAATAGTAATGGATATCTCTAGAAATATAAGGCTCGAATTTGTGTACGAGGTGATCTCTAATCAACCACTGAGGATACCTACGCGGCTACTCTAGCAATTCAAATATTTAGAGCCTTGATGGCTATTGCCGCCTACTTTAATATAGAGATCCGATACTATAATGTAATTAACGCCTTTACCAACGCTCTACTCACTAGCCCTATATACTGCTATCTACTAGAAGGATTTGCTAACCCTTATTATCTCTAGGAGCTCTACTAAGCCCTATATAGCCTAAAGACCTTACTATTGCTCTAGTATAAAGAGCTTACAAAGACTCTTATAGAGCTAGGCCTTTATAAAGTTAAGGAGGCTCCTTGCCTATAGAGGAATGACAAGCTACTAGTCTTCTTCTATATTAATGATATAGTGATCCTAGCTAAGCCAGCTTATATAGCTGATCTAGAAGAATTTAAGCGTAAGCTCCTACATTGATATGAGATCAGATTACTAGGAGACCTTAACACCTTCTGTGGTATTCAGATCCACTATAATTAATTAATTGGAATAATATAGCTATCTCAGCGAGTATATATTGATAAGATTGCTATTAAATATTAATCACCCAGGCCCTTCAGCTGACCTCCTGCTACACTACTTCCGCTTAAAGAGCTACTTCCATCTAATCAAGCTACAGATAATAATAATATCTATTAATACGCTCAGCTTGTTGGATTAATTAGCTATATTACTACAGCTATAAGACCTGACGTTGTAAAAGCTCACTTAAAGCTAGCTGAATTCCTTACTAATCCTACTTAGCAGCATATCAACGCTGCCTATTAAGTGATTGAATACCTTAAGTAATCAAGAGATCAATCAATCTGCTATAACGCATTGATATCTACTGACTTAGCCTACATAGTTGATCAAGAACAACCTAATTTCTATAGAGCTTCTGACGCATCCTACGCTGATTACAAAGCTATATGTAAAAGCTCTTAGGGGTATATCTTCTTCCTGTTTGGAGGCCCTATAGACTGGAAGGCTATACTACAGCGTTGTGTTACTAAATCAACTACTGAAGTAGAGCTGATTACTGCCTTATCAGCCGGCACTGAGCTTATCTAGTGGTGGAGACTCTTTAAGGAGATTAAATTCGATCCAGGTAATGAATAGATACTATACTGTGACAATTAATAAACAATTAGATTAGTTACTGCAGCAACACCTTATCTTAAGACTTCACTACGTTACGTAGATATCTATCATCACTGGCTCTGACAAGGAGTTCAAAATAATCAAATCAGCCTATTATATACACAAATAATCAGCCAGCCAGCTGATGGCCTTACAAAGCTCCTGCCTCGTCAGCGACACGAGAAGTGGCTATTACTACTACACTTTGATTAATTTCCGCTCAATCCTTCTGAGCAATCAATCTCATCAAGCTGAGCTTAATTAACCTTATCTTACTGAGCAATCTCTGCTCAACCTTCAGAGCTATCAGCTCAACCAATATCTATTACAATTGGACGCTCTTTCTCTACCTTTTATCCCATGTGGTTTT
>ML977641.1:0-52796 GCA_010015725.1 Amniculicola lignicola CBS 123094 | reverse complement strand
GCTCAGATCTCATCGAGATTATCAGAACTCCACTTCTACATATCCTCAATACACCTGTTTACCTCCACTCGTGATACACCCTCATTCTGCTTACAAATACACTTTTGAAAATGTGCTGCTGCAGGATATCTGTCCAAATACTTTTCGAACATATATCTCTCTCCAAGATAACAAGTAGCTATTATTGCGAGAGCAGTGTCATATTGACAATGCGAGAGTACTATGTCTTGAAGCTCCATAGGGACCGCGTTCTGCATGTGCTGGATAAGGCCATAACTCTCCTCTTCGAGAATCTGTATTTGGTTTTTCGTCACAACTTTGACCAGGGCAGCGGCAGCCATGTCTGATAGATTTTCAGGTTCGGTTTGGCATAGAGGAGTCGCGCTGGCGATGATGTAGCGGAGTGGCACATTATGGAAAGGCGTGGCCTTAAAGTAATCGTAGCAACGCTTGTGGACGAGATATAGAGAAGGAAATGAGTTGTAATTGGACTTCGTAGTGCACAAATTGATTGAGCGAACGGAAATCCAACCGTCCTCATAGGTCACTTCATGTATATCGGGACCCCCACGTGTCGGAGCAGCTTGATAGGATTTCGTGTCGATCTCATCAACAAAACCTCGACAAAGGCCACATCTTGGCTCATGCGAGTGCTCCTCATTGAGTTTCATGATGATGAGCACCGGAGGAAGAGGGAAAAGAAGGGGGGGATAAGGTCAAGAAGCAAACAGCATTCTCTCGAGGTTCTATTATTCTTTGTGGCTACATGACACTTTTGAACAACACAAACAACTTGGCACATATTCCTGTGGCCATGGCAGTTGGCTTACCGCTCATTGATTCCACGCTTCTCATCGAGCCGGCGTTCGTCGTCGTCGGCCACGAGTGGTATTTCTACCTCGCCTGTCTACAACCTGATGGCACGGGCACTGTCCACATCCTCGCGCACGAGTCTTGCTCTACAAGCAGTATGGATGGGATCTTAAACAAGGCGCACTACGTCTCCGCAGTAAAAATATGCTGGGAGTAAAGTAAGATAATTTCATTGTAAGTATAATAAAGAGTTTAAGAGCATGCCAGTATGGCTTCAGTAGCCAGTGCATCGGCGGATCAGAAACAACAGAAGATAATATTTGAATAGCCTTAAAGAACACCTCTCCCAGGATCGAAGAGAAGCCGCAACGAAGTTCAAGATCAGAGGCTAGAGCGACCTCTTGTACAACCTAGAGTCTTTGAAACCAGGGTCTCTGGACCAGGAAAGCAGCCGCTTGAACCATCTTCCGATTCGGGTGGAATAGATCCTCTGTACTTTGCATATGCCCAGTCTCTATGAGGACATCGGCAGCGCGCTGCCATCCTAACTCAGTTTGTTGCTTATGTTCGCCGGAACCCAATGCCAGTAAAACGAATAAACTGAACGCAAGATGGCTATCGTTGCCTTGATTTCCTAGCCAGCCTATAACTTTCCGAGCACCTTTGTATATTTTCGACATCAATTGGAGTTGTTGCACCTTTTCAGCCTCGTTGTGCTGATTAATGCAAAGAGAGTTGATCCAGATTACGATGGGTCCGTCGAGGCGTGTGAGTGCTAGTACTGCATTGTATAGGACGGTTTTCTAAGATAATTATCCGCAGATCGTTGGGATCTCCCAAGACGTAGGACAGCGCTACGAAGTTTGGGTCTTCGTGAAGGCTGGTATGAGAAATTTGGCACGCTGGGATATTCTTAAGGTTATGGTTGCCGTCATTCGGAATAACTCTTAGAAGACGAATATCGCATGTAGATTGACATAGCGGTTGGTACTCGTATCGATCTGTTATGGTGCAAGAGGCTTGAGTGCTAACTAGTGAATGATGGGAGCTGGTATAAGTCCAGAAGATAAGTCGCATAACAACCTGGACTTAATGGAGGAGTAGCGAAGAGTTATTTCCTCTGGCTTAGGTTGAGATTAGGCAGCCGCAATGAATGTCAAATCAGACAAGACGACCACCTAGCCTGATCCGGCGGGCTGAACCCCGCACCTCCGCCTTGCTTTGCTGTCTGTCGCCTGCCTACTACTCACATTAACTCTTCACGCTTTCGCACCTCTAATGATTTGCCTTGCTGATCGTTGAAGAGCAACCGTGGTGTGTAACTTAGCTAAGAAGCACAAAAGAAAGAAGCCAAGACTAAGTTACCATTGAGATAGGTTCAGCCTTAGCGTTCTAAGCTTAGATCCCAGAACATCAAAGGGATCTATTTTGGTCTCTATGAGGAGTTATACGCGCAACCAGCGCTAGACCTAGAGTAGCATTCAGTGAGACCGTGCGTTAGCTGATTAGTCATGATAGTGCTCGGCATCGCTAGACGACAGCACAACTCTGAGAGCACGACCCACCCTTCGTCCTCTGATGCTCTCGCCAGCGGTCCCCGCATCTATCTCTGCAGAATGGCCGACGGGTAGTTATGTGTATGTAACAGCACTCGTCATCACTTAGACAAGAATACCCCTCGCCGCAAGGGTCCAATTTTGGACCTGCTCCCGTTTTGGTCACCCTGTTTTAAGAGGGTCTCGCGCTAAGCCATCTGCGTTTTATTCACCCGGTTCGTGCAAAAAATCCTAAACAGGAAAGGCTTACGCGCGGCTTCACTAGCGCCAAATCTTCACTCTCGGAGTACTTTCCTAGTTACCACTCTCCACTCTTCACCTCTACAATAACAACACACTCGCAAAAGAGGCAAAGGCACAACTTACGTCCTATGTACAAGTTCACAGCGCGCCTAGCATATTCACAATAGCAACCAGCTCACCAAGTCTCGTCGAGTATTTACTGAAACAACACGCCTTGCCAGCACTGATAGCCATCACTTCCTTCCAAGGATGTGATCAACAGTGGTAGCAGCATCAGATTATTTTTATAGACTTATAACAATATCTGTCGTGCGCATAAGCTTTCTGGTTGCTAGAAGTCAAAGTACCCCTCAATCAGCCACAGTAAGATCCTCCATGTACCGGCCAATATATACAAAGCCTTCGTTCGCAGGAATTCCCTCCGTTTGGCTGGTGCTATTAGGTGCCCCGTCTCCAGAATAATCAACAGACCTCCAAAATGCTTCTCTTTCTGCTGGCGTCATTCGACTCAATCAGTGCTCTACGTTTCTTCCCGTGCAGATCAGTTCTGCGTCCTCGTCCTCTTTGCCCGGGCTGATCTTGTACGATTGGCCGTAATTCTCTTTTCCGAAGAAAAGGGTATAGCAGTTCTCGTACATCTAATCGCTAACAAGCCGAAGATTCTCCCTTTGCATCATGTCGACTATGTGCTATATTCCAGCAGGTTTGAAGGACGCTATTGAGCCGGACCCAGAATTTCGACTGTCCCTCTCCATGGAGCCTATCGACATAGAGGTCTTCGATTACGACGACAAGCGCACACTCGCCGACTTCGCGCTCATCGATACACTACAACAAGTGAGGAGTATATTCCAGAACGCTACTCTGTGCACGCAATTCGGACGAGATAAAAATGCATAGTGCTTCGGCATCATCTGGCCCCTAATTGAGCTTGCCATCAAGCTCTACAGTAAAAACAAGTAGCGTCCTAAGAGCGTGTACGTCCCACTCTCCTTATATTGCGTGCCTTCTTCGTTAGCCTTCTAGGCAAACCTAAGCCATTAACCCCCTCTACCTCTCCCGTATCCTTGACCCTTCAATACTAACTAAGGAACGCCTACTCTTCCGTAAAACTAACTTCTGCTTCTCGTACTCGTGCCTCAACCCACATTTCTGAACACTCTACAATTAACTAGAGAAAGCTCAGTTAATGCACGTTTCACATACTATAGATAATTTCATATTGTATACTATCCTCTTTCAGGGACAGAGGTTAAGCTGGAGAATAGTAATTAAAAAGAGGCGGAGCTGTAGATGAGTATCTGGATAGCAGTAAGTTTGTGGAAAAAGATAGAGTTAGCTAGGAGAGCGTTTCCTAGAAATGTTATATCAGAAATTGACCCTGTACCTAAATCTAGAGTTACCTATCCTACTACTCTAGTACCCCCTCCCCTACAGCCCTCCTTGAACCCACCTTAACTATTATTAGCTATGAGTACAAGATCTACTACGCCTACCCCTCTTCTGCTACTAGGGATAGGGATATCACAATCTTAGGCCTAGACAAGAAATTTACAAACTTATTAAGGCGCTCTATCTAGGGCATTTTCAAATAGACCAAATTCTATAGTAGCATCTTAGACTATAGGTATAAGATAGACGAAGAGGGTGAGTATAAAGGAGAAGAAGGACTTTAGGGCTAATTTTTAGGAAGGATTATTAAGGCAGGTAGCATAGTAGTAGTTTAAGAGGAAGTAACACTATATTCCTTGTACTATAGCAAGTGAAGTAAGAGTCGCCTAAAGCCTTCTATTGAAACCTAGCCTACAACTAGGGTTTTAAACAGGTAATCTAGCTGTTAATAAATAGAGTACTTAGGCTAGTTATATAGTAGATTCCTAGAGTAGTTATTAACAAATCTGCACGTAGGTAGATTGTTTAGTTTAACTAATATTATGCTACTATTACTAGCTAAAAGTTAGAGATCTTAGTATAATATAATAATAAGTTTAGGCTTTATATTGCTGCAATAAAGATACAGATAGTTAGATAGGTAGACTCTATTTTAGCTATACTAAGATAGGAGAAAAGGAGGTATAGAGGGTAAGCATAGTTATAAGCTTGCTTAGCTACAGGTTAAGGCCTATATAGGGCCTAGGTGTATACTAGGTACGTTCTGTATATAAGCTAATAGCTTAAGTACCTAAGGCGTACACAATTATATAACTACCCCTAAGTATACTATATAGGGCTGTTATATAGAGTTACTCTTATATAAAGTACTATTATATAAAGTGCTATTATATAAAGTGCTATTATATAAAGTACTATTACTTATATAAGATAGTAGTTATATCTACTCTATATCTATCTTAATAGCTTCTATATATATACTATTATAAAAAGTATATATAATTTTAAGTAATTTTTAAGTAAAATTAAGTTAATTAGTTTAGTATTAGTAGTATTACTTAGATATAAAGCTTTAGTATAAATCTAATATTTTTATAAATATTAGTAATTAAAGCTATTTTTACTAATAGTAGTTTAAATATAATTATATAGTAGTCTAAATATAGTTTACTAATAATTATTTTATTTATATAAGTTTAGTAGAATTAGAAGATTTATATATAGAATAAGTAGTTAGTTTTTATAAATATTTAATATTTATTAAATATAGAGTTACTAAGATAGTATTAAATAAATAATTTAAAAAAAGTTTTTGTATTAATATAGATACTAAGCAAGTCACGGAACTAAGCAAGTTATGTACCTTACTAACTTTCTATAACACGTCTTATACAAACTATAATAGCTTAACTAACTATAACTTAATTACTCTATAATAAAGTATATATTCTCCTTGCTGTCTTAGCTATTAATTACAAGTAGATTAAAAGTACTAGGCGTGCTACAGCAATATATAACGCTCCTAAATTAACAGTCTATAACTAACGCACTAGAAAGCCTACCTAACGCAATTGTAAGCCTAATTCAAAGAAGCTTACTAAGATAGAAGAGGAGGTAATTGAGAGATATATCCTTAACCTAGATTCGCGAGGATTTGCGCCCTCTCTAGCTATTATACAAGATATAGTAAATAAGCTGCTTACTAAGTATGCTAGTAGGTAGGTTAGTAGAGACTAGCTAAAGAACTTTGTTAACTGGACTGTAACCCTTAAGACGTGATAGAATTAACTATATAATTAACAGAGAGCCCTCTATAAGGATCCTAAGACTATTAAGACCTAGTTTAAGCTTGTACAGCGTACTAAGGCAGAGTATAGTATCTATAACAAGGATACCTATAACTTTAACAAAGCTAGCTTTCTTATAGGCAGGATATTATCTTATCTTATAGTTACTAGCTTAGAGAGACGTAGTTAACTAAAGGCTATACAGCTAGGCAATTACAAGTAGGTTAGTATAATCTAGGGAATTAACGCTGCTGTGTAGCTAATCCTACTATTTATTATCTTTGCTAGCTAGTACCACCTCTCTACCTAGTATAAGAGTAATAATATACTACACAACTAGGCTATTATAGTTAGTAATAATAGCTAGACAACTAACAAGATAGGAGTTAACTAGCTAAAGCACTTTATTAAGCATACAGAGGGTAATTAGGATAGTTAGGGCGTGTTAGCTGCTTATCTTTAACAGCTATAGGAGCCACAACTTGCTTGAATTTTAAGAACTCTACTGTTAAGTATAAGGGGTCAAATATCTAATGATTGTAATAATGAGTTGTTGTGATTGATCTGTGTTCTTGTTCTCTCTTTCTTCTATCTAGGAGGGGTTATTACCCTTATATATATACCTTACACAAAGGATTCTTTAAAGCTTTATATAACAAAGCCCTAAATCTTCTAGTGTAGTAGACCTTGTTATCTTCTATTATAAACAAAGAGTTCTAATGCCTTTAATGCCTTTACGCTTTCTATTAGTTAAATCTAAGGGTCTCTTTATCTAACTCAGAGTGCCCTTCTGGCTGATACATCTATCTAGTACTAAGACTATTATTATATGCCCTATACGCCTACTATAGCTAGGGGCCTATACTATAGATTATACTAACTATTTAACCACTTAGGTCCTATACAAAAGGTACCCTTCTACTTAATACACCCCTTCAGCTTTAAAGGTCTATTAGAAGCTAGCTATATTGTGAGTCCTATAAGGGCTTCCTCTACCTTTTCCAACTCTAGTAGTCATTAAGCACTATTATCAGTTCGTTTAACAAGTTGTAGTTAATTGAGAAAGCCTTACCACTTGCTAATAGGCAGTACCTTAGTAAAACTATTGGCTAGTATCTCCTGCGTTAGGCAGTACTCAACAGTAATCTTCTTGTCCTTTACTTCTTAGCGGAGCTAGTAGTTGTATATATTAATATGTCAGAGCTTTATTATAAGCTTTATCTTATCCTTAGTAACTAGATTGATTGTTTGTAGGTTGTTGCACTAGATTGTAATAGTTAATTGGGGAAGAACGATTTTAAGTTCATTTAGGAGGTGAGAGAGGAATATTGCTTCCTTTGTAACTTGCAATAGGGCGAGCAGCTCAGCCTTAGTAGTTGATATAGTAATAGTGTCTTATTTACTAGCCTTCTATGCAATAAGACCTCTAAACAATTTAATCGTGTATCTATGAGAACTCTTGCAATCCAGGGTATTATCTATAAATAATGCATCACTGGCAACCTCTATGTTATCCCTATTGCTAAAGGCTAGGGCAAGGTTTTTAGTCTTTAACAGGTATAGCATTACTTGATCAGCACCTTCTTGATGCTCCAGCCCTGGGTTTAGCATGAATTGAGCTAGTTGAGACACAGTGAAAGTGATGTCAGGTCGTGTAGTAATAGCTGCAAACAGTATTGATCTAATCTTCTGTTAATAATTCTTGATCTCATATGGGGCAGCGGATCCTTCTTAAGGCTTTAGCTCTAATATTATTATTGGTGTATCGTGTCGTATACCCCTATTGGTAAGAGTGACTAGTTAACTAATCTTATTAATGTACGAGGCTTGTAAGAGCTGGAGTTATCCTTTTAATTAGTTATAGATAACTTCTATACTAAGGAACTATTGTAGATTATTACTACTAGTAATAGTATATTTCTTTTGGAGATCCTTCAGCAATTGATCAGCAACCTCCTTTTTTTCTTTAGGATAAGCTATGATAATATCATCTACGTAGAAGAAGATAATAACTCTATCCTTAATTGCACAGCAGGGTTTATACAGAATAATCGTGTAGCCTAGCTTAATAAGGGTTGATGTGAAGTCCTTTTGCTATAGTAGAGGTGAAATTTAGAGTCTGTATAAGGCCTTGTTAACCTAGAGAATAGTTCTATTAATAGTATATCTAAATAGTATTCTTATATAGATCTCTTAGTCTATATATACGTGTATAAAAGCGTTAGTTACGTTAAATTATATTAGATCAAGGTTGTATTAAGCAGCAATGGCTATAAGTAGTCTAAATAATTAACTTGCGAGGGTTGCAGCGTATATGTCCTAGGCGGAAATATTCTATTATTAGTCTCCTTGGATAACAAGCTGGGCCTTGCACTTAGTAAGGTATCTATCTTTATTAAGCTTATAGGTATATACCTATATACAATTAAGGATCTACTTCTCTTTTACTTCTCTAGCTAGTACTTTAGTCTATAAGTTTATCTTTTTGTAACTAGCAAGGTGCTCCTTTTTAGTGGTAATAAACATATTGCAGAGTATGTATTTCTTTATACTATTATGCAAAGTTGGCAGCAGGGGTAGCTGGTTCTAGTGAACCTTTAAGCCTTTTATTAAAAGTTATTTTATCTAAGCCTTATTAACTACCTTTCTATTATAGGTTCCTGCTGGTCCTGCCTAAGTGCCAGCTATAAAAGCTGCTGCCTAGGGGACTATTTAAGAGGAACCCCCTAGTTGTGGGTTCTGCCTATTAATTTTAGGTATAGAGGTATAAGTGAGATCTGGGTTCTTCTAGTATTTATTACTATTAAAATTATTCTAAGGTGCTTAGCGTCTAGTATCCCAGGCAGCTATGCTCTAAGGATCTGGAGAATTATATATAGTAGGAGTTATATAATTAGTAGCTGTAAGGCCCTAACTCCTATATATATTAGGACTTAAACTCCTAGACACTAGGCCAGTTAATGTAGCTTCCTAGTTGTCTAAACTACTTGTGTAGCTGAGTAGATTTACTAGCAGTAGTGTTAGTAGTAGTAATAGGTATTAATAACCTATCTTCTATCCCTAGTGGTACCCTAGTGGGTTATCTTAATATAGTGCTTTATCTTGTAGCACCTTATCTTTATAAAAGTTCTAAGTTTCTAGTTACTTATGTGTAGGTTCTAGTAGTTTAACTATTTTAACCTATTAGGCAATTTGTGCAATAGTAGTATTTATAAGATTATTGATTAGGTCTTCCTCTGTCCTATTAAATATAGTAGATTCGTTAAATATAACATCTCTTAAGCTGATTGTTTTGCTAGTTATAGGGACATAGATTTAGAAGATATTAGAGGATTAATAGCCTACGAGGTACCTAAGCTAGGCTCTAGCATTAAGTTTCTGTGTTTTAAACTTTCCTTAAAGTATATTACTTAATAGTGCAAAGGCCTTGCAGCTATATACTTTTAAATACCTTAGGTTTAGCTTATATAGTCTAGTAGCAATACCCTTGTTTAGATATGCATTGGTAAAGAAGACTTTATATAGTATTCTCTAGTTATTCCCTTTGTTTGGTGTTTGATTATATAGGTATACTATGGATTAGGAGATCTCTAGCTATATGTTGATTAGTAGGTAGGCATTTAGTCTTATTGCTTGAGACTTGTCTTTGATTACTCTACCTCCTCATTTAGTACTACTATTCTATGCTTGTGTATCTAGCACGTATAGTTTAAGTATAATACCTTTGTAAGCGCACTACTAAGCTATCCTAGGTCTTGTTAATATAAGTTTACTATCACATTTAATTATTTTGACTTTGATTCTGAATTAGATGAAGAGGAAGGTAGTAAGGATATCAAGGTTGTTAATAGTTGTATTGGCTGGTTAGTTGTTACTATAGTATAAATCCTATGTAAACCCCGAATATTGGTTAACAGCAATTATCTAGCCTTTTTCTTTAGTTTCTAGTACCTCCTCGTAGTCGTGAAAGTTAATCGCGATTTATTTACCTAGTCCTTCGATGTTTATACAGGGATGCTTACTGCTCTATTATTTCAACTTAGCTTTACTGCATGCGTCGCATTAAACTATAGTAATACCTTTAACCCTTACCCCTTTAGTTTATATTATAAGATATTCAACTGGTACAGGACCTAGGTGACTAAGGCGTTTATGCTACGTCTAAGCATCTGCTCTGCTTTTTAGCTTCTTTGTTAATTATAAGTTGATTTTTTGAGTCTAGAATAATAAGGGAGCTCTAGCAAGGGGGATAACAAATTGATTATGAACTTTGGCCAGCGTTGTGATTATTGATTAATCTGATTGGCAAAGCTTTAAGGGTTTTATTTTAGTATCCTACCAGATGCCTTAGTTCTATAGAAGTTTGAATAATACGATGTTATATAGGATATTAGGGCAGTATGCTACATCTAGAAGGATGAAAGCTATCACCCCTTAAGGTCCCTTAATAGGAAGAGTAACAGTTCTATAACCCTTAATCTATATTTTTGAATTACCTGCCTATATGAAATCATTAGTTACAGGGGATTGAAAGTAATAGAGTCTTTGTTAATTATTCGTAATATGAATTATTGAGCCTAAGTCTAGTATAAAGGAGTCCTTTAGTAGATAGCCTGACTCCGTTTGAAAGCATGCTGTATAGAAAGATGTTTTAACTATAGTAATTTCTTAGCTATGCAGTTATTCGTCCTTATCTAGGGCTTGTGAGTCTAATTTACTAATGTTTAGGGTATAGGGTTTAGCTTGTTTAGCAGCTCGAATCTGGGCTTGAAGATCTGGGTTATTATTGATAATTATTCTAATACTTCTTTGCACCAGCTTGTTTGTATACCACTATTTAGGCACAAGATCTAGGAATATATAGAAGTATTTTTCTAGTGAATGGGCCTTTTGTCTACAAGCAGGGCACTTCTACCTTCTATCTAATGATATATCCCTTTTAGGCTGCTTAGATTTAGTAGTTACCTTACTAGCTTTTTATTTCTAATAGGGTTATCCCTATTTTTGTGATGTGTTATTATTAGGAACAGCGGAGGCGTCCCTTGCATTCCCCTAGGTAGGTGTACCACTAACGGCGAAAGCTGAATTATTGTCTGTAACAAGGGTAAGGCCTCGTTACTTCCCCTTAGTAGGGTAACTTTTAACTATACACTCTTGGAAATGATTTATTATGTCCTAATATAAGGTTTTGTCATTATGTAGGCTATTAATTTAGAACGAGGTTTGCTATATTGGTGCAACTCCCTTTATTACGTTTAGGAACGCGCGCTTAATATTAATGAGTTTTTGTATTTCCCTAACGTCTTCAGCAATTGCGTATATTGTTGCCTGGTCCTATTCGTGAACCTAGGTCTCCTAATGCCCCGCGTTTTTTAACGGTTTAATGGCAAGGAGGTATTGTTGTTGAGCTTAGTATTGGATCTCATTGTTGCTTATGCTGATGGCGTCTCGTATATTCGTAAGCTATGCTTTGATAGGCTTATTGTGCTTAATGCAGGTGTCCTGTAAAAAGGTGCTAATAGTAGCCTATATATATAACATTATCTTGTCAATGTTGGATTTCTAATCTACGTATACTTCCTTAAGTTCCTTATATAGTGGAAGCGTGTACTTAGTGTAGTAATCAAGATCTTAGGTTAGGGCAGTTCTCCCACCTAGCGTAAGTTGGGCTGGAAACATTAGGAGCTACTATATTCTATTAGCATTAAGGCCTAGGTTATTGGCGTAGTCTTGGGGATATAGTAGTAGCAGATAGATTAGTTTTGCAACTAGGTCCGTTGCTGATAATAGGTTAATAAGATCCTATACTCTAAACTAAGCTGCTTTAACCTTAAGCTGCTTAAGCTATTAGACGTAGAGAGTGTAATTTATAAGGATAACGTTTATATCCTTCAGCTCTCTTATTAGTAGTAACATAATATCTTATTTGTATAAAAGGTAGTAAGACTCTTAATTGTTAAGTATAAGGGGTTAAATATCTAATAATTGTAATAATAAGTTGTTGTGATTGATCTGTGTTCTTGTTCTCTCTTTCTTCTATCTAGGAGGGGTTATTGCCCTTATATATATACCTTATATAAAGGATTCTTTAAAGCTTTATATAACAAAGCCCTAAATCTTCTAGTATAGTAGACCTTGTTATCTTCTGTTGCAAACAAAGAGTTCTAATACCTTTAATACCTTTACGCTTTCTATCAGTTAAATCTAAGGGTCTCTTTATCTAACTTAGAGTGCCCTTCTAGCTAATACATCTATCTAGTGCTAAGACTATTGTTATATACCCTGTATGCCTGCTATAGCTAGGGGCCTATACTATAGATTACGCTAACTGTTTAACTACTTAGGTCCTATACAAAAGGTACCCTTCCACTTAATATCTATAAAGAGAATAATATCTATACTCTTTATATACTACCTTACTTATTACACTTCCTGCAGCTACTTAATATAGGCTACTTCTTACTACTAAAGCGCAGGTATAGGCGTTAGATTAAGAGCCTAATCTATAATGGTATCAATTATATTACTAAGCTTGAATTCCTACTAGCCTTCTGTGCTGCCTATAATTAGTTAACTATAAAGGATAATATCTGCGTAAGCTTTTGAGGCGCTAGCCTAGTCCTATATAATCTAGAGGCAGTAATATTAAAGTTTAATGTAAGGCTTTGTACGCCAATACTACCTACACTAGAGGTTACCCTATAGGAAGCTAAAATACCCAGTAATGCGCGCAAACTAGAGGCTCAATTAATACTAATCTGTGATTATATATAGAGGTATTAGGACTTATTGCCTACTTCTATTATTGCAGCGCTTAATCAGCTTAAAAAGGGTACTAAGGTAATAGTATATTCAGCTGTGCTTATGTAGGAGTAGATTACAAGTCTTAAGAGAGTAAATAAGGCTGCTACAGAATATAAAAAGTGTAAAAAGAAGCAGATCTAGAAGTAAGGCACCTTAACAAAGGGAGAGGGAGAGGATATTATTGCTTAAAAGGAGGTTAAGTAGCAGATAGAGGGGGAAACGTGTTAAGGTAAGGTATAATTAGGTATAAGTAGGCAGGCTTCAGCGCGCTGTATACACTGTAGAGAAATTAGCTACAACTTACAAACCTGCTAGAAGTATACTATAGATACTACTTAATCTAGGATAGTTACTATATTAATAGTATTATGTTATATTATTGAGATAGATTACTATAGATATAGAGAAAGTTAGTAAGGTGCATAACTCACTTAGTTCTATAACTTACTTAGTATCTACGTTATAGTAAAAGCACTTATAAATTAGGTGAACTGTATTTAGTAGGTGCTACTTTTATATTTAGTAGGTAGTTAGCAAGTTGGAGGTTATAGACAGTCTAGTATTAGGCCTAATTAGTATAGTAGGAATATTATATTTATCTGCATTACAATACTATAGGTTTAACACCTACCCCCTAACCCTCCTACTATAACAGATTATAGTAAAGTAAATAGGTAGATCTATAGAGCTTAATCTGCACTCTCCTTTACTACCTAAGGTAAAAGTTTTATATTAGATTTAGTAGTATATAACTACTTCAAAGTATATATACTTGCACTATTAGAGAACTAATTAATACTAACTATTCCAATAGTTATGCTACCCCCTCCACTTAAACTTCCTATATTTCTACTATTTAAGGACTATTATAATACTGTATTAGAGGTTAACAAGAAGCTCTAGCTCTATTAGTATGCTGTTTTAATTTAGGACTATAATAAATAGGGAAAGCTGCCTATAATTAGATTAGTTTGGCTTTGTTACGCATATAGATAATAATATAAGGATATAACTAATAGTTAATATGTATAACGTCCTAATATGGGCAGTTGTATAACTAAGTACAAGTAGGGGGCAAAGCTCTTATAGAAACTGCGTGAGAACGTTTAGGGGTGGCTATATAAAGAATATAATAAAGAGCCTTATAACTATCTGCTTAATATTAACCCTAGTAGCTTGCCCTAGTACTGTAAGCTTAATGAGCAGCAAGAGAAGATTCTAGCTATAGAGATTCAACTACGCACAGGAGCTGCAAATACAATACTACGCATAATATATTATAGCAGCATGCTTTAGAAACAAGATATATATAATAATAAGCAAAAAGTAGAGAAGAAAGAGCTAGGGTACCGCATAAGGATTGAAGCCCTCCTTGATTTCCTTAAAGACTATAGCCTTAACGAGGAGGAAAAGTTCTATGTTAAGCATAAGGTTAATCACCTTAATTGTCTCTACAATCTATTCTTCGCCTACCCTTAGTTAATTAAAATCCTAAAGTTAGCCCCTAATGTGTTTATGTTAGACTACACCTACAAAATAAATAAATTCTAGATACTACTACTTTATATTATAGGGATTACCCCTATTAATACTACCTATTAGATTACCTTTAACTTTATACCTAATAAGACCTGCCCTTTATACAAAATTGCTATCCTTATAGTCTATAACCTCTGCTAAAAAGCTAGTATCACGCCCTTAGTGTTTATTACTAATTAGTGTGATGAACTTACGCAAGCTCTACACTACTACTTTCTAGATATACCTTAGTATCTCTGCATTTAGTATATAAATAGGAATGTAGAGATAGAGGCAATTAAGTAATAGGATATACGCTGGGCTTAAACTGATAATAAGAAGGAGGAGATTAAGGTTGCCTGCAATAAATTCATTTAGTGTTGGAATAAGCTTGTTTCTGTACTAACTAAAGCAGAGTTCAGCCTTGTATAGATGGAGATCCAGGAGAAGTACAAGGAGTTTCTAAGACTACTCACCTACGTAAAAGATTATCAACTGCTAAATTGAGATTGTTGGGCAGAGTATATTTGTGCTAGCAAGCTGGACTTTAGACAAAAGTATTATATTAAACAAGCTTTTACACTATTTCTATATGCTAACATTTATATAGAGCTTCATCTCGCCTTAAAGGGTCCTACACGAAGTTTAAGAAGGCCCTTACTATTGCCTTAGGTTATTTATATAACGTTGTGAAGGATATTAATTACATAATTATCCTTAAAGCTACTGAATATAAGGCAGCCCTTGCTGCAGCTTATAGTATTATCCCTACGTGGCTAAAGATACTAGAATTTAACAAGCTACTCTAGAAAGTCACCCCTTATAGCCTACAACTCTTAAATAAATAGCTTAACCTTGCTAAGTCTCTAGACTATAGGAGTAGTTGTTCTAGGAACTTTACAAAGAAGTATAGTCTCCCTTGTTGCTATAATCTCTATTACTAGCTTTATTAGAGTGCCTTATTAGAGCTTAAGATTTAGGTAGAGGAGATTTACAAGCACTGGAAGTTCTATCCTACTGCTTACTAAGCACTCTTAAGACTACTGCTGGTAGAAGAACCTACTATACTTAACCTAGTAGAAGTGAAAGCATAGGGAAGGCCAAAAGGTACTATAGTAAAAAAGCTCCCTATAAGCAAGAGGAAAGTAGTAGATTACAAGCGTTAGGATCTATTACTGTTTAAGCTTTATTAGGCATCTTAAGCAGCTTATCTAGCTTAATTGACTACACTACGGCCAGCTGCACCACCCACGAAGAAGCCTTAAACTACTACTATATGCAGAAAACAGGCTTCCTGTACCCTAGTGAGTACTACATATACATCCTCTGTTACTACACCTACTGTTGCTTGGCCAGCTTAGAAAGAGCGTAATCTAGATGGCTGGGTTAATCTTTCTACCCTTATAGAGAAAGCTAAAGAGGTGGCTAAGGAGGTAGTATTTAATATAGATGACTTTGTAGCTATGGCTGATTTCATAGGAAGTTAACCTACCTATAGTGTAAGGTACCTCCCCCAGCTCTAAGATAACCTTATAAGGACTCTCTAGCGTTAATAGTAACCTACTAAGCGCCCTATCTTATTAGGTAATGTTGTAGAGGGGGAGGTAATTAACGTCTCTAGTAGTGACGATGTATTAGAGTATAAGGGTGAGGGGCAGATGGACCACCTAGATAATAACGCTAACGACAACTTATACGGCTAGCCTAAGTAGGCAATTAGAACTATTTTAAAACTCAAAAATAGTGTTTTTGAGTGTTAGAGTTGAGATAGGAGCTCCTAAAACATTACCTTAACTTCCTACTACTTTGTATCTACCTACTACTATTACGTTGTGATACAACTTTGCAGTGTAAAAGCACTTATAATTTTAAGTTGTTTGAGCCTTGTAATAGCCCTATATAGTATACTTAGGTATAGTTATATAATCGCGCAAGCCTTAGGTACTTAAAGCTATCAGCTTATGTATAGAACGTACCTGGTATATACCTAGGCCCTATAGGGGCCTTGCTCTATAGCTGAGTGAGCTTATAACTGCGCTCACCCTCTATACCTCCTTTTCCCCTATCTTAGTATAGCTGAAATAGAGTCTACCTATCTAACTATCTACATCTTTGTTGTAGCAATATAAAGCCCAAACTTGTCGTTATATTACACTAAGATCCCTAACTTTTGGCTAGAGACGGCAGCACAATATTAGTTAAACTAAATAATCTACCTACGCGTAGATTTGTTAACAACTACCCTAGGAATCTACTGTATAACTAGCCTAAGCGCTCAGTTTGTTAACAGCTAGATTACCTATTTAAAACCCTAGTTGTAGGCTAGGTACGTGTTCTAGGAACACATTAATTAAGCTATAAGCGCTCTAAAAGTCCCCTATTAAGTAGGCAACTACCTAGGGCATAGCGTACATTTAAGTCCTACTACTACCCCTAGAAGAGAGTTAAGGACTCTAATACCCCCCCTATAAAAATACCTTCTCCTTGTATAAGAACCTAACCTACAAGAGCTCTGCCAGCTTACCTTCTCCTTACTTAAGAACTAACTACTACTGTACTACCTACAGCCTATATACAAGGATATAGGACAGCTATTAAAGCTTGAGATAAGGGTTAATCTGCAGGCTACTGCTACGCCTAAGGCCTATACGCTAGCTATTAAATTACTATAGTGCTAGGCTATCTTCTACGCTAACAACAAGCTTAGAGAAGACTATACTATTAAGAGCTATTATATCTAAGCACAGTACAAGAAGAGCCCTTTTAAGATATTAATAGAGAGCAGCACCTAGGGAACTAAGACCTATAAGCCTTAGGAGATAGAGCTTGCTCTGCCTTATCTAATAACTATAGAACAACCTATTATTGCTAAGGAGCTTAAACGCCAGCATCTCAAGGCTCTTACGTATTGAGACTACGCTGATATACTAGGAAAAGCACTCAACACTGCCGAAGTAGAGCTAGCTGAAGCTAAGGATGAACTGGCTAAGCTATGCTAACTACTTAATAGTATGCTTAAGTAGGTTGCTGATAAGGAGGAAGAACTTAAGGCCCTGTAGGCTAAGGTTAAGTCTACTACCAGCTAGCGCTAGCTATCCTTCCTGTTAGAGAAGGCTCTTTAAGCCTTAGCCTTATTACCTGCCCTATAGACCCTAGGTAAGCAGCTGCAATTCACTGCTTTGCCTTAGATACTAAGGAACCCTCTATTAGAGTCTAATAATAAGGTAGAGGAACTACTGTAGCGCTTACTCTTTGTACTAGCTACCCCCCTTACGTTAAAATTAACAAGCAAGTTAAGCTTATTATACACCTGCTTAGCCCAATTCCCTAACCTACTACTACTTAATAATAGCAAGGAGGTTACCTTTAATTAGTAGAGAGATGGCCTAGAAGATAAGATCTATACTAACTATAACTGGTTTATAGGTGCTAGTAAGCAAGCTACTTAGGAGAATATTGCAGCCTATATGCGTACCTGTACTAGAGGCTCTATTAACTAGTACCTCTCTACGCTGCTATAGACTATATAAGATAGTAGCTAGCCAATAGATTAAGTCTACCTAATTAGCTGACTAGAACAAGCTTACAGCAATCCCTACAAGAAGCTTAATACTCTCTATAACTTCTAGAAGCTCTACCTTAGGGACCTAGTTAACTTTGCTACGTTCTAGAGCACCTTCTTCCACCTTGCTTAAGAACGCGGCCTCCCTGTAGACTAATAGGTAGAGGAGCTATATAAGAAGCTTCTAGATGCTCTATGCACACAGATAAGTATCTATTACTAATAATATAGTAAGGACTATAATAGCTACATTAACCTAGCTTAGGATATTACCTATGAGCTAGCTACTAACGCAAAGTAAAGCTGGGCCTACCCTAATAGAGTTCTAAGGCTGGACTAACAGCCCTACAGACAAGAAGCAATCTCTTCTACCTCTACTACTATAACTACTACTGCTGATACACCTTGCACTGCTAAGACTAAGGTTTACTACTAATGTAATAAGCTAGGTTACTATAGATAATACTGCCCTAAGCGAACCTGTGCTAAACACAAGCTAGTTAAAGCTAATTTAGATAATAATCTTAAGCCTAATAACGTAACACTAACTAACACTAACCCTAAGTTGTTGGGGGAAGCCTTAGCCTAGGGGAAGTCTCCTCCCTAGCGCTATTAATTAGAGCTATTAACCTACGCAAGCAGTTATTTAGTAGATAAGCCTTTACTCTACCCTACAGTATCTCTACTAACAGCTTAGCTATCTAACTCTACAGCCTAATTAACTCTAGAGCTAGTAGCTACGTGCTACTCTATCTATAATACCTCTATATAATTAAGAAAGGACTTAAGGCTTAGATCTTCTGCATAGAACTAATCCCCCTTGCCAGCTATAATAATTAACTAAATAGATAGGTAGATAAGTACTTTAAGGCTAATCTAGTGCTAGATAGCTACTGCCTTACTACCTACTTTATTATCTGCAATACTAGCTGCTATAATCTAATAGTAGGCTATAAACTACTAGAGGATATAGGTATCTAGATTAGCTATAAGGAGAAAGCGCTTATGTAGATAGATAACAAGTATATTAACTACAAACGTGACCTCTAGATTCCTACTAGAGGCCCTTCCTCTGCTACTAATACTATGTATTAGTATAATGCTAACTAACGCAATAAGGCTATAGACGTAGCTATTCTCTAGTGCTATAAGCAGAATATAACCCAGTATAAGAACCTAAGGAAGATAAATAAGCAGCTCTACCTAAAGTTATATAGGACAATAAGTAAGTAATCCCTGCGCCTATAATTAGTCTCCTAAGAGGACCTTACTGCCGCAGGCCTAGAAATTAACACTATTAGAGCTGCCGCCTTTATGCTATACGCACGTTAGAAGAAGGTTATGCTAGGTTATATTAGCGTCTATAAAATAGACTAACTTATCTAAGACTACAGCAAGCCTAAGCCTCCTAACCCTAAAGAGGAGCTCTACCAACTTATAGAGGAAAAGCTACTATTACCTAGCTACGCAGGAGCTACGCTAGCTCACTTCTTAAAGAAGGATTTAAATATCCTCCTACTATACTGCAACAGCGTTGATCACAATATTAAGCTAACAGCTAAGAACTTACTAACGTTAAGCCTACTATATAGTATATCGCTAGAGCAACTGCAGCTTATTAAGGCCTACCTAGATAATTACCTTTGACGTAGCTTTATTACGCATAGCAATGCCTCATACGCCTCACCAGTCCTATTTGCTAAGAAGCCTAGAGGAGGGTAGCATTTCTATATTAACTACTAGAGGCTTAATGCTATTATAAAGAAGGACGCCTACTTAATTCTACTAATTTAAGAGACCCTTATACGTCTAGCCTGTGTATGTATCTTTACTAAGCTTAATATCTAATAAGCCTTCTACTGTATACGCCTAACTCTAGACGTAGAGGACCTAATAACGTTCTACACTTAGTATAGGAACTATAAGTACTGTATACTACCTTTTAGTCTCTGCAATAGCCCTGCTACGTTCTAGTGCTATATTAATAAGGTACTTTATAGCTTGCTTAACAACTTCTACACAGCTTACCTTAATAATATCCTAATCTACTCTAAGGACCTGCTGCAGTATAAGGAGTATATTACTTAGGTACTAAGATAACTATATAAGGCTAGCCTTTAGGCTAATATTAAGAAGAGCGAATTTGCAGTCACTAAAACAAAGTTCCTTAGCCTAATTATTAGTATAGAAGGTATCTAGAAGGACCCTAAGAAAGTTGCAGCTGTACGTAATTAGCTAGTACCTATAATAGTAAAAAGCCTTTAATCTTTCCTAAGCTTCTACAACTTCTACTGCACTTTCCTTAAGGACTATAGATATGTAGTACAACCTCTTACTAAGCTACTTAAACAAGGTACCTAGTACACCTTTAGTAAGTGTAAGATAGCTGCCTTTAAGCATACTAAGGACCTTATACTATTAGATAATATACTTGCTTACTACTTACCCTACTAAGTAACCTAGATAGAGACAGATATAAGTAATAGAGTAGTTACTAGAGTACTCTTATAGCTGCAGGATAATAGACTCTAGCGCCTAGTTGCCTTCTACTCTAAGACTATAACAGCTCTATAGATAAACTACAATATTTATAATAAGGAAATACTAGCTGTTATTTAAGGCCTCTATAAATAGCGCTCTTAACTAATAGGCCTACAATCTATAGAGCCTTTTAGCGCCCTTACTAACTATTAAGTACTAGAGTACTTCTCTACTAAGTAAGAGCTTACTCTATAATAGATGCGCTAGGTAATAATAGTGGCTAACTTTAACCTAATGCTTACCTATCGCCCTAGGACAGCCAACGTAGTTACTAACGTACTATTACAGAAGCAGGAGGAGCTTAAGACCTAGAAGGAGAAAGATAAAGCAGCTTATACACAAGCCTTCCTCTTAGTAGAGTAGCTTAACCTTAGCGTAATTAAAGCTGCTGCTAACAACCTAGCTACACTAGCTACTAATAGCCTCTATTAGACTATTAAGATTGTAGCTACAGACACCTTTATAGCTCTACTTCCCCTAAGTAACCCTTAGGTGCTGATTAATTATATGCTTAAGATTAACTAAAACTACAAGAGCCTCTAATTATACTAAGACAAGGTCCTCTTAGGTAAAGCTACGTTATAGGAGCTTACTAAGGAAGGATTACTTATATAAAGAGGCAAGCTAGTAGTACCTACAGTTCACTTCCTATAGATGTACCTTATCTATGTAGTTTATACTACTTAGGTTACTACCTACCTAAGTAAGCGTAAGACAACTAAGCTACTGTAAGATTAATACTACTAGCTATACCTAAGTAGAGATATTGATATATACGTTGCTGCATGTAAAGCCTATTAATAGAGCTATATACCTTAAGATAAGACCCCTAGCTTACTTAAGTTACTGCTAATCCCTAAATGAGCTTAGCAAGATGTTTTAATAGATTTTAAGTCTTTTCCACCTAATAAGAAGGGGTACAATAACACCTTTGTAGTAGTTAACTGCCTTAGTAAGTAATACTTCTTACTACCTTGCCATAAGACTGTTATAGCAGCTTAAGCAGCTAATATATACTACTGCTACATCTAGCGTATATTTAGACTACCTAGATTAATTATCTCTAATTAAGGCCTATAGTTTATCTTAGTATTTATAGACAAGCTCTGCAAGCTTACTAGTGTTAAGTAGAAGCTTTTAACTATATACTATCCTCCTACTAATAGCTACACAGAAATTGTAAATTAGTACCTTAACTAGTACCTACAGCCGTTTATTAACTACTATTAAGATAACTAGTTAGACCTACTACCCTGCATAGACTAGGCTTAAGCTATTCTACTATATAAGACTACTAGCCTCTCTCTATTTAAGATTGAGTTTAGCTATCAGCCTGTACACTACTAGGACTAGGAGAGTTATACTAAAGTATTACCTACTCCCTATAAGTAAATGTTATATAAGGAAGCTTAGAGCTACGCTAAGGTCCGCTACAACGCTGTTAAGCTTACTACTAAGATTACTTAGTAAGGTATTACCTAGGCCTAGCAGCAATAAGCTTAGCAGGCGAATAAGAAGCATTAAGAGCCTAATTTTACTATAGGAGATAAAGTCTATGTTACGCTAAAAGGCTTCACTACTAGATACCCTAGTTAAAAGCTTAACTAGCAGATGTATAGACCCTACCCTATTATAGGGATAAGAGGTTACTTATACTACCTGTGGCTACCTTAATATATATATATATATAACGTCTTCTACGTAGATTAGCTACAGAAATACACTAAGCCTTTACTAGGTTAGACTAAGCTAGAGGAGCCTCCTATTAAGGTTAATAGTAACCTAGAGTAGACTGTAGACAAAATCCTAGATAGCTATATCTACTATAGCTGCCTATAGTACAAAGCTTCCTAGATAGGCTGTAATCCTAACCCTACTTAGTATAATGCCTAAGGCTTTATAGGAGCTCTATACAAGGTTAGAAGCTTCTACAAAGCCTACCTAGAGAAATTAGGTCCCCTAGTATAACTAGATGCCTAGCTGCGAGCATATAATGTAGATAAGGACCTAGAGTTAATAATTAAGGATAATAAGGCTATCTCTAAAGCCAAAACAAGGCTCTAGAGGAGGAACTAATAAAGACTTAGGGATAAGCCTCCCTTAGAGGGGGGTGATGTAACAGCCCTATATAGTATACTTAGGTATAGTTATATAATTATATAAGCCTTAGGTACTTAAAGCTATCAGCTTATATACAGAACATACCTAGTATATACCTAGGCCCTATAGGGGCCTTGCTCTGTAGCTGAGCGAGCTTATAACTATACTTACCCTCTGTACCTCCTTTTCCCCCATCTTAGTATAGCTGAAATAGAGTCTACCTATCTAACTATCTGCATCTTTGTCACAGTAATATAAAGCCTAAACTTGTTATTACAAGCCTATAATTATGAAAAAATATGCAGTTTTAATGCATGCACTAAGGTGTAAAGTAAGAGGTAGATTTAGTATTCCTGCTATACTGATTAGGCCTAATACCAGACTGTCTGTAACCTCCAACTTACTAACCACCTACCAAATATAAAAGTAGTACCTACTAAATACAGTTTACTATAAATTATAGTAGATATATTAGTTTATACCTCTACTAGTATAAAGCCTAATCTAAACTATTATAGGCAGTAATTTATATATATTCTAAGTCTCTAATTAGCTTAATATGATGGGGTGCACCGCACCATCATATACTAAGGCTGATCTAGCAATTAGCTGATCATCAGCTGATCATCAGCACTACTACTATGACCCGGTCTTGGCAGGGGTATATCTTCCAGCCTTTAGAGCAGCTCCTCTGCTCCTCAGTTTAATGTATTTAAGTTACACCACCTCTTGCTTAGAGCTTAAGTATGCCAACTGTAACATTACATTAAACTCCTTAGGCTTAGCCTTTGTAGGCACTGCTTAGGCTTAGCCTTTATACCTACGTTTTTTGGTTACTGTACCGCCAACCTTCCCTATCTAAAAAATACGAGGAGACTGCGCGCGACCCTCAGCCGTCTTGGGGGGTAAGGCGCGCTAAGTAGTTTTTTACCCCTTGTTGGTCGCCAGACCCTCAGCTATCTTAGAGGATAAGATAGGTTGAGTACGCTTTTATCCTCACCCACCTGCCGCGCACGATTTCCTTTTTCGCTACTACAATGAACGAATTTCAGCAGCTTCAGGCTGAAATCTACACCCTACGAGTCGAAGTTCGCCAGGAGATCCAGAGCCTGCGTACCGAGAACGAGACTCTAAGAGCCACCCTCTCTATTATTGCCTCCTCCTCTGCACGACCTTGGTCCGTCCTCCTAACACCCACAAAGTTTAATAGTAAGCTATACAGGTTTCGGACCTGGCTCCCTACAATTAACGCTAAGATGACTGTAGATAGATAAGCAATTGGGGACAATACTGCGAAGTTCTACTTTGTCTGGGACAATCTAGAACTACCTATTCAGGCTATAGTTCTACCTCAGCTGGCTGACGCTGAGGAAAGCGGGCAATAGGACTGGCAAGACATCACGAAGCAGCTGGAGCGAGTCTATTCTAACCCAAACAAGGTCTGTGAGGCACAGCAGGCTCTTTACAAAGTTAAGCAACAAGAGAACAAGTCTCTGCCTACCTACATTGCACATTTTGAACGGATCCTTTATAAAGCTAAGGGAAGAAACTAGCCTGCTGCTGTTAAAATCTCTACTTTTTGCTAAGGTCTTAACGCTTCAATCTAGCGCTTACTAGATAGTTAATTAGTACTGCCTAACAAATACCTAGAATTCCTGTAGGCTACTTAGCGCCTTGCAACTTAATTAGCAATCTATTACGCGCTAACTCAGCCGAAAGTAGACAAGATAGATCTTTCTACGGCTGAGGCGCTACATCTAGGCGCTGTTGAAGTCTATAGGCCTGAGGTTACAAGCACAACAAGTGCACCAGAAGCCTCTGCTGCGCAAAGGAACAAATAGAGAAGAGCTGGAAGCTGTGTTTGTTGCGGCTCATAATCGCACTGGGCTAACAGCTGCACGATGCTCCCGCCTGCGAAACCAACGCTAACACCAACACCAGCTATCAAGACTCTATATGTACCGGACAATGACTATGAGTACGACAACGAGTATCGAGACTACTACGATACGGATGAGGACAGTGAGAATAGTGAGAATTGTAACCTAGTCCACGAGCTATCTCTGTAGGGGTTACGGAGTATCTGCGTTCTGTTTCCTTTTCTAGCTCGGGTAATGTGACGGGGTGCACCGCACCGTCACACGCTAAGGCTGATCTAGCGATCAGCTGATCGTCAGCTGATCGTCAGCACTACTGCCATGACCCGGTCTTGGCAGGGGTATATCTTCCAGCCTTCGGAGCAGCTCCTCTGCTCCTCAGTTTAATGTATTTGAGTTACACCACCTCTTGCTTGGAGCTTGAGCATGCCGACCGTGACACTTAACAGCAAACATTTGTCTCTAATACAGTTAGAGCAGCAGATTAACGCTAGTAGGGATCTAGACCGACGTGTCTACACCCTGTAGCTCACCCCCTGGTGTTAGTGATCATCATACTTAGTAAGAAGTGGTGTCTGCGTCTGCTCAGCCTCGTGTGTTTCGGAGTTTAAACAGGCTGCAGCCTTCTGACAGGAGAGCTCGACCTAGTGTAAACACACTGATCGGACCTCTCCGCTCTCGTTGAAGCAAAAGCCGCCATTCCTCGCACCTTTCTACCCATGTATGTACATACCACTGAGCAAGTTCGGGACCTTCATCATCGTATACACTGTGACCCGGCTGACCTTTCCAGAGACGTGGAACAGCAAGACTTCTGCGTCGCTGCAGACATGAATACACATGTAGTGCATGACCACAGTGATGTGGAGGATCTCGAAGCCTTGTACCGCCAGCGACCTCTTCCGCGAAATACCAAGTCTATACGGTTAATAGACATCTCATCATCCTCGCAGTTTGTCTCCGAGATCAAAGGCAGCCTCCGGGTTGTAGATTTGGACGCTGAACCACACTTCACCGCGCTATCTTACGTCTGGGGAGCGATGGTCCCCGAGCCGCACCACGTCAATTGTGGCGGCTTTCGCATCAAGATCACAGAGAACGGACACTGCGCGTTGCGTCATCTACGGAAGAAGCTCGGAAACTTCACGATTTGGGTCGATGCTCTTTGTATCAACCAAGCAGATGTTGCGGAGAAGTCGCACCAGGTCCCTCTCATGGCCGACATATACTCCAAGGCAGCTAGCGTATTTGTTTGGTTAGGTGAAAGTGACGCTGGTACCGATAGGGCAATGGCTTGGCTTCCAACAGCGGGATTCATCGACTTCCATTTCGCCGGGGACAGGACCAGAATTCCGCCTGAGGGAATTTCACGCCCTCGCGCTGCAGCTTGGGCAGCCCAACTACGGCGCCGGAATCCGACGTGTCCCTTTCCCTCCAAAGGTCAGGATCCTTGATCAACATGCTGTACCTTTCTTTTGTAGCCGCTGACCATGGGTAGGACTGGGCCTTCTGCTTAATCGACTCCCAATCATATCCACGTGGTGCATGGCGAAACATGCGACAGACGCCGACCTCAGAAATCTGTTACTACGGGAATGGACCACTCGAATGTGGACTTACCAGGAAATAGTGCTCGCAACACATCCCATCCTCGTTTGCGGCCATAGTCATCTTCCATGGTCGCAGTTTCAGTTTGCCCTCATATTCCTGCATTGTGCCAGTACATCGAGGGATAGCTTCAGACCTTGGTTCAGGATATTGCTGAGCAAGAAGCATGTCCCGTTGGCGCTGTCACCCCCTCGACCTGTTTCTGAGAAATCGCTTCTTGACAGCTACGAGACATTCCTGGAAGAGATGTTCATACATTGGTACAAGCTGGAAAAGATACGTTTGGTGGCCCTGGGCCTCCTTATAGTGGCTGCCCACTTTATCTCGATAGGGCTAAAAAAACCGGCTCTAGGGTGGATATTTGCGGTATTGCTTTTCGTTTTCGGTGGCTATGAAGCATTCACCTCACAAGTTGGCGCTGCTCCTACGTCGTCCAATAAGAATAGGAAAAATCTCTTGGGGGAAGATGTCGCCAATGCCATAACATATGGTCTGTATGATCGCCGAGCGAGCGAGCCGAAAGACATGGCATTCGGATTCTGGGCTATTCTCCAAAAATGGTCGCACGACCAGCTACCCGCTCCAAATTATCTGGATTCAGTCGGCCATACATACAAAGTCTTCACCACCTATCTCATCAAGAGTATAGGCACCCTAGAGCCGTTGCTGCTAGCTGCTGTATGCAACATGGATGGAGAAGCGTCCTGGGTACCAGACTGGTCGAAGAAGCAACACGATTTCTCGCTGGGGCAGAGAAGGTTGTCGTACTTCTATGCTCATACGTTTTCGAGCGAACCAAGCGCACAGGCACAGCCAACATGGGACGCCTCAGGCAACGTTCTCTCGATTCGCGCTCGCGTGCCACGCACTCTCTCCGAAACCTTCAAGTTCAGAAAAACGCTGCCTGTTCACGATGAGCTTGAGGCGGGGCTTCTTTTTCACAACCACCGACTCATTCTCAGCCTCTATGTCCTGTGGTCCAGTCATCAGAAAGCAGCGGGAGTGACTATTAATGTCAGCAGTCTCGACTTCGCCGAGTTCTTGCGTGCTGCGTATGATCGGTGTCTTACGAAGAACGGCATCACACCGGTATCGATCCCGTACTGGTCAAAGTTCGTAGGCGTACACAGCAAGCTCGGACTGGAACAAAGTTGGTCCCTACTTACAGGTGCAGGAAGCATGCGTTTCCATGGAAAGTTCCATAATGAAAACCGAATGTGGGCTCCCATGTTTGGCAGCATCAGATATGCCGATATCCTCCAGACGCAAATAACGATATGCAACCGCTTGGCCACGAGCAAACGATGCGTGGTCGCCACGCCACCGCTAGATGTTCGGCAACCAGCAATCCTCGGATATGCATCGAAGGACGCTGCAGTGGGCGACAGTGTTGCTGTGATAGAAGAATTAGGTGTGTCGCTTATTATTCGTACTCGCGAGTCTAGCAGCAGCGAGGGAAGGATTGTCAGCCCCGCCGTATTCCGCTGCTGGCCTTGGACTCGGGAGTGCCAACACAACAAAGCAACGCAGTGGAGGTTTGAGACGCAAAAACTAGACATATACTAAACAGGCGTTAGTATAGGAATATCTTAGAAAAGAACTACATTATTATATTTACCTATATTTAGATAAAAAGTATAGATTAATATAAAATAAGGTAAATGTGATAGTGCACATGCAGAAGCCGTCAAGATAGACGTAGAGCGGATGCGACTCCTATCTTATATAAGTAATAGCACTTTATGTAATAGCACTTTATATAAGAGCAACTCTGCATATATATTTAGTCTTTATCTTTTAAATAACTAAGCCCTTAGCTTAATTATTTTTATTAATAGATTAGTTTAGTTTAGCTCCCTATGCTAACGTAATATTATAATTAAGCTAACTTAGAGAGAGTACCTACTTTACTAGCAACAGCCTATATAATAATTAAATTAATATTTTATAAGGTAAATACTAATCTACCCTTATATAAAGGTCTCTAGTAGGTATAATAAGAACTGTATATAGATTCTAGGGGTTAGGTTTCGCAGATAAATAATAGGGATTATTAGATAGTAGTTTAGAAGGATAGATCTTAAAGTATAAGCTGTTAATCTAGAAGTTAAGTAGTTATAAGGATTAGGGGTTGTTGCAAGGTACTTAGGGAGAAGATAATTAAGTTAAACACAATTCTTCTATAAGAGAGAATTGTCTACCTATATACTACTATATATTCCTGCTATCCCTCTATCCTGTATATCCTAGGATAGTTAGCTATCCTAGATAGTAGAGCTATCCTAGATAGTTGCTTCTTAGCAGGATAGTAAGTTATATAATCTAGTTTTACAGATCCTATATAGACTCTACCTTTGCTACTTACTAACCTCTTAATTATACCCTACTACTAGGTTATAACACTATCCTCCCCCTTCTAGGTTATTATCCTAATAACCCTATATCTTTTGTCTATAGGGTGTATATGCTATATTAGAAGTATAAGTACTAGTTATAGTCTATCCCTATTTTCTTATTTGTAATACCTCTCTAACTATGCCTAAGGAATCTTTAAAGAAGCCCTGCAACTAGAAATCTACCCCTACTAAGAAGTATTACGTATACGTAAAGCGTATTTAAGAGTCTATAGTAAAGATAATATTTTGTTGTAAATAGTATAAGATAAAGAACCTTTAGTACTTTATTAATACAGTATTAAGTTATTGTGCTAGGTGCATTACAGTGTATACTAAATGCAGTTTGTTTATAACTAAGGAAGAATAGGAAAGGGTAGAAAGGGAGAAGCGTAAGAAGCGTCTTGCTGTTGCGCAGCTAAAAGCGCAGCTAGCTTAGAGTATGTGACGACGAGCTCAGGCTTCACATTGCTGCTTCAAAGATGCAGGCGGTTGGATAGGTAGGCTCTATTTCAGCTATACTAAGATGGGGAAGAAAGAGGTGCAGAGGGCGAGCGTGGTTATATGCTCGACCCCGCCAAGAGTGCGCTAGCTAGTTTGAGCCTAGCGCCTTACGTCCTCATGTGACCTGTTATGTGACCTGCCATGTGACCTGCGTCGGAGCAGGCCGTCACATTACCCCCCTCCAAGGGAGGCTCGTCCCTGAGTCTCATCAGTTCCTCCTCCGCAGCCTCGTTCCAGCTTCAGAGGCAGCCTTGTTATCCTTATCTGTCAATTCCAGTTCCTCACCTGCTTCGTACGCTCGTAACCAGGCGTCTAGTCGCGCTGGGGGGCCTGCTTTCTCTAGGTAGGCTTTGTAATAGCTTCTAACCTTGTGTGGAGCTCCCACAAAGCTACAGGCGTTATACTAGGTAGGGTTAGGATCGTAGCCAGTCTAGGATGCTTGGTATTGCAGGCGGCCACGATAGATGCGGCTGTTTAGGATCTTATCTACAGTCTATTTAGGGGTGCTGTCAACTTTAATAGGTGGCTTGTCAGGCTTAGCCTGTCCTAGCAGGGGTCCTGTGTATTTCTGTAGGTGATCTACGTAGAAGACATCATGCATGCACATATATAGAGGGAGCTAAAGGCGGTAGGAGTAACCTCTCATCCTAATAATAGGGTAGGGTCTGTACATCTGTTGATTGAGCTTCTAGCTAGGGTAACCTATAGTGAAGCCTTTTAGCGTAACATAGACTTTATCTCCCACGGTGAAATCGGGCTCACGGCGCTTCTTGTTCGCCTGCTGTGCCTGATGCTGCTAGGCCTAAGCAATACCTTACTAAGCTATTTCTGTTGTGAGCTTAACGGCGTCGCAGCGGGCTTTGGCGTAGCTCTGAGCTTCCTTATATAACATCTGCTCGCGTACGGTTAGTAATGCTTTAGTGTAGCTCTCCTAGTCCTAGTAGTGTACTAGTTGATGGCTGAACTTAATCTTAAAGGGAGAGAGGCTAGTAGTCTTATATAGTAGAATAGCTTAGGCCCAGTCTATGCATAGCAGCAGGTCTAACCAGTTGTCTTAATAGTAGTTGATAAACGGCTGTAGGCGCTAGTTAAGGTACTAATTCATAATCTCTGTATAGCTGTTAGTTGGCGGATAGTATACAGTTAAGAGCTTCTGCTTAATACTAGTAAGCTTGCAAAGCTCGTCCATAAAAGCTAAGATAAACTAGGGGCCTTAATTAGAGATAATCAATCTAGGTGGTCTAAACACACGCTAGATATAGTGGTAGTATATATTAGCTACTTAAGCTACAGTAACTATCTTGTAATAGGGTAGCAAGAAGCATTACTTGCTAAGGCAATTAACTACTACAAAGGCGTTATTATATCCCTTCTTATCTAGTAGGAAAGACTTGAAGTCTATAGAGACATCTTGCTAGGCTTGTTTAGGGATAGGCAGTGACTTAAGCAAGCTAGGGGTCTTATTATAGGGTATATAGCTCTATTAGCAAGCCTTGTAAGCAGCAACGTACGTATTAATATCTCTACTTAGGTTTAGCCAGTAGTATTACTCTTGTAGTAGCTTAGTTGTCTTATACTTACTTAGATAGGCAGTTACTTAGGTAGTGTAAACTATATAGATAAGGTATATCTGTAGGAAGTAGACTATAGGTATAAATAGCTTACCTCTATATAGGAGTAGTCCCTTAGCAGTAAGCTCCTAGGAGGTGGGCTTGCCTAAGAGAGCTGTCTCCTAATAAGACTATAGGCTCTTATAGTTTTAGTTAATTTTAATTATATAGTTAATTAGCGCGTATAGGTTGTCTAAAGGAGGTTAGGACATAAAGGTATCTGTAGCAGCGATCTTAATTATCTAGTATAGGCCCTTAGTGGCCAGCTAGGCTAGGTTGTCGCTAGCAGCTTTAATTACGCTAATATCAAGCTGTTTAGCTGAGAGGAAGGCACGTATATACGCTGCCTTGTCTTTCTCCTTCTATATCTTAAGCTCTTCTTGCTTATATAATAGTGTATTAGCTACTACGTTAGCAGTCCTAGGGCAGTAGGTAAGTGTTAGGTTAAAGTTGGCAACTGTTATTGCCTAGCGCATCTGCTGTAGAGTAAGCTCTTGCTTAGTAGAGAAGTACTTAAGTACTTAATAGTTAGTAATTGCGCTAAAGGGCTTTATTAACTAAAGACCTATTAGCTAAGAGCGCTACTTGTAAAGGCCTTAGATAATAGCTAGTATCTCCTTATTATATATATTGTAGTTTATCTAAGGTATAGACATAGTCTTAGAATAGAAGGCAACTAGGCGCTAGAGGGTATTATCTTATAGCTATAATAGTACTCTAGCTATAACTCCATTACTTGTATTAGTCTCTATCTAAGTTATTTAGTAGGGAGAGTAGTAAGCTAGTATATTGTCTAATAGCATAAGGTCCTTAGTGTGCTTAAAGGCAGCTATTTTACACTTGCTAAAGGTATACTAGGTACCTTACTTAAGTAGCTTAGTTAGGGGTTGTACTACGCGTCTATAGTCTTTAAGAAATACTTAGTAGAAGTTGCAGAAGCCTAGGAATAACTAGAGGCTCTTTACTAATATAGGTACTAGCTAGTTACGTATAGCGGCGACCTTCTCTAGGTCCTTCTAGATCCCTTCTGTGCTAATAATTAAGCTAAGGAACTTTGTCTTAGTAACAGTAAACTTACTCTTCTTAATATTAGCCTAGAGGCCTACATTATATAGCTGTCTTAGTACCTAAGCAATATACTCTTTATACTGCAGTAGGTCTTCTAAGTAGATTAGGATATTATTAAGGTAGGCTGTACAGAAGTCGTTAAGCAGGCTATAAAGTACCTTGTTAATATAATGCTAAAATGTAGTAGGGCTATTATAGAGTCTAAAGGGTAGTATATAGTACTTATAGTTACTATACTAGGTGTAGAATATTATTAGATTCTCTACCTCTAGAGTTAGGTATATATAGTAGAAGGCTTAACGTATATCTAGCTTAGTAAAGACACGTGCGCGCGCTAGGCATATAAGTATCTCTTAAATTAGTAGGATAGGATAGGCGTCCTTCTTAGTAATAGCGTTAAGCTTCTAGTAGTTAATATAGAAATGCTACCCTCCTCTAGGCTTCTTAGTAAATAAGACTAGTAAGGTGTACGAGGTATTGCTGTGCGTAATAAAGCTGCGTTAAAGGTAATTATCTAGATAAGTCTTAACAAGCTGCAGTTGCTTAAGTAACATACTGTATAGTAGACTCAACGTTAGTATATTCTCAGCTATTAGCTTAATATAGTGATTAACGCCATCACGGTGCAGAGGGAGGACGTCTGAATCCTTCTTTAAGAAGTGAGCCAGCGTAGCCCCTGCGTAGCCAGGCGATAGTAGCTTTTCCTCTATTAGTTAGTAAAGCTCTTCCTTAGGGTTAAGTGGCGTAGGCTTGCTATAGTCCTAGATGAGCTAGTCTATCTTATAGACGCTGATATGGCCTAGTATAACTTCCTTTTGTTATGCGTTCAGCATAAACGCAGCAGCTCTAATAGTATTAACCTCTAGGCCGGCAGTAGTAAACTCCTCTTAAGAGACTACTCAAGGGCGCTAAGCTTGCTTAGCTTATAGTATCTTAGGCGCCTTAGGGTAAAGCTGCTTATTCATCTTCCTTAGGTTCTTATACTAAGTTATATGTTATTAGTAGCGTTAGACAATAGCTACATCTATAAGCTTGTTGTATTAATCTATATCTTACTAATATATAGGGTTAATAGTAGCTAAGGTGCTCTAAGTAGGGATTACAAGGTTGTACTTGTAGTTGATATATTTGTTATTAGGCTACTAGAGGGCTCAACCTTAGCAGTTAACCTAAGCGCCTACGTCCTCTAGTAGCTTATAGCCTATAATTAGATTATAGCAGCTAGTATTACAGATAACGAAGTACGTAGTAAGGCAGTGGCTGTCTAGTACTAGGTTAGCCTTAAAGTACTCATCTACCTGTCTATTTGGTTAATTATTATAGCCAGTAAAGGGTATTGCTTCTATATATAATATCTAAGCCTTAAGACCTTTCTTAATTATATATAGGTACTATAGGTAGAGTAGCATATAGGTACTAGCTCTACTATTAATAAGGCCATTAAGTTGGATAGCTAAGCTGTTGGTAGAAATATTATAGGGGAAGGTTAAAGCTAGTCTATGAAATAGCTATTTGTATATATTAATAGCTCTAATAGATAGCTCTAGGGAGGAGACTTCCCCTAGGCTGAGGCTTTTTCTAAAGAATCTAAGTCAGTTAGCGTCATGTTGCTAGGCAGCTTAGGGTTATTATCTAAATCTGCTTTAACTAGCTTATGTTCTACACGTAGATGAGGGTAGTCTTAGCTAAAGTAACTAGGCTTGTAGCAGTTGTAGTAGACCTTATCCTTACTAAGTAGCATAGGCAGGGCTATATAAGGCATTATAGAGGGCGTAGCAGAGATTACAGGCTTGTTATACTAAGGCTATTAATCTAGTAGTAGAGTCCTCTTAGTTTAAGTATAGTCCTTCCTTACGCTGGTGGCTAGTTTATAGGTAATATCCTAGGCTAGGTCTATATAGGCGTTATAGTCCTTACTATACTAGCAACAATAGACGCTTATCTATATACATAGAGTATCTAGCAGCTTCTTATATATCTCCTCTACCTATTAGTCTATAGGTAGGCAGCGTTCTTAAGCAAGGCAGAAGAAGTTACCCTAGAAGGTAGCAAAGTTAGCTAGGTCTCTAAGGTAGAGCTTCTGGAAGTTGTAGTAAGCGTTAAGCTTCTTATATAGATTACTATACGTTTGCTCTAGTTGGCCTAGCAGGTAGGAGTAGCTAATTAGCTAGCTGCTATCTCTTATAGTACAAAGGAGTATAGAGAGCTGTTAATTAGCAGGACCTTTAGTACGTATACGTATATAGGTAGCAAGGTTCTCCTGCATAGCTTACTTATTAGCGCCTTTATACTAGTTATAGTTAGCATATATCTTGTCCTTAAGACTGTCTCTCTATTAATTAAAGGTGACCTCCTTACCTTCCTAGAGCAGAGGTAGGTTAGGGAATTAAGTAGAGTAGCTATGTAAGCTAGGGCTGCAAGCAGGCTTTAAGACAAGTAGGGTAGCTAGTACAAAGGGCAAGCGCTAAGGAGGCGGGCGGTCTAATCTACTATCTAAATTTAAGGGCTTAGAGCTAGGGTAGCATGCAGCTAGGTAGCTACTCTAGTTGTTAGGTGTTTAGGGAAGGACTAAGAAGTATATACACTATTAAGTAGATAGTAGGGGAGGTATCAGCTTAGTCTCTAGCTACAGCCTAGATATTTAATCCTTCAGCTTGCTGATCTTAAGCTGTGCTTTTATAGCCACTTTAGTAGCTTCTTTAATAGCTTCTTTAATCTTAGCTAGGGCGTCAGCAGCTATCTAACAGTATATATAGACCTGCTGTTACTCAGCTCAGCAGAGAAGGATCTACTTAACCAGCTTATCTATAATAGCAGTAGGGTTATTCTTAAAAAGCTACTAGATAGCTGTTAGATCTGCTCTAAGCATCCTTAATCCCTTAACTATCTATATAGAGGGGGCTAATTATAGGTACTCCTTAGTAAGCGCCTTAAGCTAGGCAAGCTTTAGGGCGTAGTTATAGTTGTAATTCTCTTCTGTAATTAGCCTATAGCCTTGCACCTCAGGCTCCTAGTAGGTGAACTTCTAGAGAGGGTCGTACAAAGCTCCTAAGGTAGCCTTCTCTAGCACTAAGGCTATAAAAGGGTAGTTATCTATAGAGGTTACTATCTTAAGTGTATATATACTACAGGTGAGGCAGCTAGTAGTTAATACTATAGGTAGGGTAGTAGTAGTTAGTTTTCCTTGCAGAGGGAAGGTGCGCAGCAGTATTTATTAGTAGGGGGGTTTATCTCTTTTCTGCACTTATAGCAGCAAAAGAGTAGAGTCCTTAACTCTCTTCTAGATTACTAGGTAGTGCCTACTTAATAGGGGACTTGCAGAGCTCTTGTAGCTCAATTAATATATTCCTAGAATACGCACCTAGTCCTTGACTAGGGTTTACTAACCTATTCCTAGAACGTTTAGGCCTAGTTCTTAACTAGGGCTTTAGGGTAGGCAATCGTATTCTATTAACAAACTAAGCGCTCAGGCTAGTTGTGCAATAGGATCCCTAGGGGTAGTTATTAATGAGTCGTGTACGCAGGCAGATTGTTTAGTTTAACTAATATTGTATTGCTATCTCTAGCTGAAGGAAAGTAATCTTAGTGTAATATAACAACAAGCTTAGGCTTTATATTGCTGCTTTAAAGATGCAGGTAGTTGGATAGGTAGGCTCTATTTCAGCTATACTAAGATGGGGAAGAAAGAGGTGCAGAGGGCAAGCGTAGTTATATACTTAACCCCACTAAGAGTATACTAGCTAGTTTGAGCCTAGCGCCTTACGTCCTTATATAACCTATTATATAACCTGCGTTAGAGCAGGCCGTTATAAAGCTAGAGTTAATAGAAGTTAAGTATTGTAAGTAGGAGTTTACGCGTCATAATCTTGCAATCCTCTAGGTCTAAGATTAGGCATTAACAGGTAAGGAGTTAAGTACAGTTGTCTATCTATTGCTTGCAGAACTATCTGCTAATCTAGGCTAGTTATAGGTTAACAATCTTCTTAATCCTTTATTTAATTAATATCTTAACAATTTTCTTGCATATCCTTTATTACCTTCTTCTAATTTACTTAAGGCTGGTGCCTAAGGTTTGTTCTATAGTATTTTCCTATAAAGTAATAAATGTTGCATCTATTGTAGTATTTATTAACTAATTCCTTGCAGTTCCTAAGATTAGCTTCTAGTTCCTATGTGTTCTCTAAGTAGAGGTAGCCTTTCTATTTAATAAGGAATTCTTGCTCTATTAGCTTGTCTTAGAAGTTGTATTATCTAAATTCTTAATAGTTAAGGATTGCTTCTACTTTAAATTTGTCTTCTTAGTCTGCTTTGTAGCGGAATGTTTTCTAGAGTAGTATTTCTAGGTTAGCTAGTTCTAATAACAATATGTAGAACGTTAGGTAGATTCTAGTATCTTTAGGTAGATTAAGGGTGTAGTCTACTAGTCCTATGCATTGCTTAATTAAAAACAGTCTAACTTTAATATTATTAAGGCCCTTGCTTAGTCTTTTTGTATATAGATTTTTTATAAGGAGATAGACTCTATCCCCCTCTTTAAGCTAAGGTGCTGTTTTTTGTTTTTTATTTATATACTTAATGCTATTTCTTTAAGCTTTTTCTATTTTTTGTTGTATTTCTTAGTATACTTCTTGTAGTTAGTTTACTGTCAACTGTGCAGCTTCTGCCTTTGCTCCTAGTAGAGTTCTTTTAAAGAGATTTAGGTGTCGCCTGTAATTAGCAAAGAATAGTGTCTTTCTAGTTAATTCTAATAGCTTGTTGTTGTAGGCTAGCTGTACTATAGGTAGAAGTAATACCTAGTTGTTCTGTTATTTATTGCAGTAGATCTAAAGGTATATTTTTATTATTCTATTAGTCCTTTTAGTCTGTCTGTCTATCTGCAGATAATAAGCTGTTAATAGCTTCCTCTTTGTTCTAATTGCAGCAAGTAGTGTTGTCTAATAGTTTAAAGTAAAGAGCTTGTCTCTATTACTAATAATTAATTTAGGGATGCTATAGTATTAGATAACTCTATTAACTAGTATATGCCCTAGTTGTTCTATAGTATAGTTGTTCCTAAATAGTATTATTTTAGCTTCCTTTGTAAATCTGTTAATATTAACTATTATTGCGTTATATTGTAGTCCTATAGCTAGGTCTTTTAATAGTAGTAGTCCTGTTACAAAGTCTATTGCAATGTCTTCCTATAGTTGCTTAGGTAGCTCTATTACTTGTATTTTGCTATATTGTGTATATGTACTATGCTTGTTCTTCGCACAGTCTATATATTTCCTAATAAAGGTTGTTACCTTATCCTTTATATTACTGAATTTGTAGTTCCTCTTAATTAGTTCTATAGTATGCGTAATCCCTAGGTGTCTGTGTACTAGATTATTGTAATACTATTAAATAATAGCTTCTTGCAGCTCTTTTAGTATTAGGAGCACTATTATTATAATATTGTTAACCTAGACTGCGTGTCCTATACATCTGTCTATTTTGTAGAAATATTCTTCTTTGTTATTTCTTGCAGGTTTAAGCAATCTGTCTTTGTTTTGCTTAAGGATTGCTCTATTAATAATTTCCTTAGTCCCTGTAATATTATATTGTTAGCTAAGGGCGTCTGCTCTACTATTATCTTTTCTAGGTATATAGATAATTCTAAACTTGTATTATCTTAGAAGTTCTAACTATTGTACTTGTTATCTATTTAACACCTTAGTTATTGTAAAGTTAACTAAGTTCTTGTAATTAGTAAAGATTTTAAGACTTAAGCAGCTTTCTGCGTAGATCCTCTAGTGTGTAAGGGATACTACAATTGTAAGAAGTTCCTTATTATAAATATTGTATTATTCTTTAGGTCCTAAGAATTTTTATAAGTAGTAGGCAATAGGCTTCTACTTGCTATTGCGTTCCTGTTTTGCGCATGCGCCTATTGCAAGGTCTAATATGTCTGTTTCAAAGCGTAGTAGTTCTCTACTTCTAAATAGTACTAGCACTAGTAGCTGTATACATGCTTCCTTAAGTAAGTTAAATACCTCCTATTGCTCCTTACTCTATATCTAGGGTATATCTTTTGCTATAAGCTTTATAAGTAGTATTACTTTCTTTAAGAAATTCTTAATAAACTATTAGTTAAAATTAATAAATCCTAGGAAGGATTAAATTTTCTTTACTATCTTAGGTTTAGGCTATTCTTTAACTACTCTTATCTTGTCTTTAGATATCTTAACTCTGTAGAGACCTACAGTGCACCCTAGAAATTCTACTTCTTGCTTATACTAGAAACATTTCTCTAGGTTAAGGAGTAGTCTAGCTTTCTAGAGAAGAGTAAGTACAGTTTGTACGTGCTCTGTGTGTTCCTTCTTATTAGTTAAGTAAATAAGGATATTGTTAAGATATACTATAACAAATATATCTAGGTATACTCTTAAGACGTTGTTTATAAGTGCCTAATATGTTGCTAGGGCGTTAGTAAGACTAAATAGTATTACTAGGTACTTATAGTATCTATAGCGTGTTTAGAATACTGTCTTCTATTCTTTGCCTTCTTTTATATATATAAGGTTGTACACTCCTTATAGATCTAATACTATAAAGATTGTTATATAGCTTAATTAATTCTAAAGTTCTAATATATTTAGTAGTAGGTATTAATTCTTAATTATAATATTGTTAAGTTTTTAGTAGTTAATATATAGTTGTAGTTTTCTATTCTTCTTTAGTACAAAGAGTATAGGGAAACCTGCAGGCAATTCTAATTCTCTAATAAATCTCTTAGCTAGGTTTACCTTAATATAGTCTCTAAGCGTTGCTAGCTCTTTCTCTAAGAGTCTATATATTAGTCTAAAGGGTAGTTGTTTTTCTTCTTTAAGCGTAATCTTATAATCCTATACTTAGTGCTTAGGTAATACTTATATATCTATCTCTTCCTAGAATAGTTCTATAAACTCTTTATATTATTTAGGGATATCTAAAGTTATATCTTTCTCCTTTACTTATATATTCTTAGGTCTAATTCTCTATAAGATTACTAAATAGGGGCTGTTAAGTTAGCGCTATATTTTAGCTGCCTATTTTAAATTAATGTTGTTTAGGACTATTGCATTCTTATCTACTATTAAGCTCTGCTAATATATAGGCTTTAGTACACGTGCGTCTTTGTGTCTGCTAAATAAGAGGGTCTAGTGTTTCTAATCTATCTATAGATTAAACTCTTATAACTAGGGAAGTCCTAGTATAACGTCTTTGCTAGCTAAGCTAAGAACTTCTAGGTATACCTTTATCTAGTAGTTCTAGATATAGATTATTGTTGTTATTTTGTGCATAACAATTAATTCTCCTAGCATTAGGGCTCTATTTATAACTTAGATTAGATAGGGTTGTTTCTTAAGTAGCAGCTTAAGTCCTGCTTAAAGCAGTGCTTCTCTAGAAATAAAGTTTTCTTATAACTCTAAATCTAACAATGCCTTTATCCTTACTTATCTAATTCCTATTTAGAGAGTAATAAGTCTATAGGAGTTAATAGTGTTATAGTCCTTTAGAGGACTAAGCGTTTCTCTAAAAAAGACTTGTCTTTAATTTTACAAGAGAGAAACCTATTAAGGTATTTCTTATTCTTATATTATATATATCTCTATTATACATACGTTTGCTAGATATTATTGTTATATCTATTGTTAATTAGGTACTAGTATAAGTTTTGTTCCTGCTCTATATATTCTAGAAACTATTTTAGAGTTTATTTATCCTAGAGGTATCTTTTGCATTTATACTTCTTGTATTCTTCCTAGTTCTATTTATATTTAGAACATTGTACTAGGAAGTGTCCTATTGTGTACTTATCTAAGTAGTAGGTATTGCAGTTGTTGTAGAAGCATACTAACTAGGATAGGAGTCTATAGTTTAGGTTGCAAGGGTTAAAATTGTATTGTAGCGTATATAATAGTAGTGTATCTGTTTTGCACTATCTAGCGTGCAGCTTACTCTAGCGCATCACTTGTTTGTATTCTTTTGCCTAGGCTTTCTCCTCTAGATCCTAAATATCTTGCTATCTTTTGCAGTTTTTGCGTATAGCGTTTTTACATCTATTGTTCCAGTTATCTTGCTAGCAGTTGTTAATAATTAGTGCTTGCTTGTTGTTGGCGTAGGCACTCTGCGTTTTGTGCATTAGTTACGTCTTTATTACTTTCTATAATTCCTTACTTTCTTTTAACTAGCAGGTTTCTTCTAGTTGTAGTATTGTTTTAACAATATAGTTTATATCCTCTATCTATTAGACAGTATATTCCTGTAGGGGTTTATCTACTACAGCGTTTCTTTTTAAGGCCTTGTATTTTGCTTCTTGTTCTTTGCTAAGGTTAAAGTAGCATAGCTTATTAGGGTAGCTAATGTAGGGTTTGCCTCTACAATAGATAATCTTGTATTCCCTATTATTTATTAGTATAGCGTCCTTATATTATAGTGTAGAGCTATCTAGTAGTATGTAGTATTCTTCGTCTGTATTATCTTAATAATAGGGTATAGACGTAGGATCTTAGTTCTCTTTGTCTAAGTCCTTGTTGTTGTACTCTGTAAGTCACTTTCCTAGGTGTAGCTTAAGTAATTAGCTACTTTAAGGTTGTTTAGGTAACCTAATAATAAGAGGTTTGTAGGGCGCCTGCGTGTATATATTACATAGGTTAATTATAGTTGTTATATATCTTACTGCTACAGCCTCTAGTTCTTAGTTCTATCTTGTTGTAGCTGCTGTGTAGGTGTTATTAGATTTGTCTTCTTCTTGTAGCAATGCTTAATAGAGGTTGAGTATTTTCTGGTTTTGTCTGGCTACAATTTCTGCTAGAGGGTTTTCCTTATCTTCGCTCTCTATAGCAGGTAAATCTAGTCCTATATTAGATAACTGTAGGTTAAGTAACTCCTACTTATCTTCTTTGCTATTAGTTTTAATTATATTAATCTATTAAGGGACCTTGTTCTTAGAACAGCAGTTCCTAGCAAGGTAGCCTAGTTTGCTATAATTGTAACAGGTTTATATCTCCTATCCTTAAGTACAGCCCTTCTAGCCTTGTCCCTTGTTCTTAGACTAATACCTATAGGTTCTGTAGTTAATATTATTAATATGTATTAGTTTAGGGCTATTGTTCCTGTAGTGTTCTTAGATCCTAGATAGTTTATAGCTCCTTAACTTGTAGTCTCTATACTTGTAATATTTGTAATATAGTTTCTTGTAAAGGGGCATAAATACTCTAGCCTCTCTCTTAAATTTGTACAGTTTGTTGTTAATGCAGATAGACTTGTTAATAAGGTTATTAAGGGTTTTAATAGTTGCTTTACTTATTATAAGACCTTATTATACATCTTTCTTAAGTTCTTGTTAGTATATCCTTATAAGCGCAGCGTTATTCTATTTAGTCTAAATTAAATAGATCTAGAATTAATTAGTATAGTCCCCTGTAGACTTTATTTAACGTAAGCATTAGATAGCTCTTTCTATAATAGCTAGTTTATTAGTAATAGAGTAAGTCTAACAGAGTTTTTCCTTAAACTTGTTGTAGTTATTAAATATGCAGGTAATTGCTAGGTTGTTGTTGTTGCTATCTATATATTTCTTAAGGTACAGAGTAACCTATTTCTATACCTAACCCCTTAGGTAGGTAGTAACAAGCGTAGCTTTATTATTGTTGTTAATTTAGTTGTCCTTAATATAGAAGTAGAGGTTAAATTAAAGAAGCTATTCCTTAAGTTTATTACAGTCTTTATAGAAGAGATTAGGCTTAGCAACTTAAGAAGTAGCACCTTAGGTTTAGTAGGTCTTAGGCATATCTATTAATATGTTACTTATCTTAAGGGTGTTTAAAGTATAAAGGTCTCTAGCAGGTACAATAAGAACTATATATAGATTCTAGGGGTTAGGTTTTATAGATAAATAATAGAGATTGTTAGACAGTAGTTTAGAAGGATAGATCTTAAAGTATAAGCTGTTAATCTAGAAGTTAAGTAGTTATAAGAATTAAGGGTTGTTGCAAGGTACTTAGGAAGAAGATAATTAAGTTAAACACAATTCTTCTATAAGGGAGAATTATCTACCTATATACTACTATATGTTCCTGCTATCCCTCTATCCTATATATCCTAGGATAGTTAGCTATCCTAGATAGTAGAGTTATCTTAGATAGTTGCTTCTTAGCAGGATAGTAAGTTACGTAATCTAGTTTTGCAGATCCTATATAGACCTTACCTTTGCTACTTACTAACCTCTTAATTACACCCTGCTACTAGGTTGTAACACCTTACTACTCTATAAAGCAAACTTAATACTTTATACTTTAAAGTTAACACTCTATAATTAGTAAACAACTAGCTACTACTGCCTAGCTATTTCTATTAATAACTCCCTAAACCTATAAGGTTTAATAGATAGCTTTACTACTTTTAAATATAGCTACCTATAATAAAGACAAAGATTTAAGTAAATAGAGAGGCTATTAATAATATAACTGTATAGTTCTACTATATATATAGTAATTTAGAGCTTACTATCTAGATAATAGTTTTACTCTAGCTAGCTAAGAGGTCTATTAGGCAAATCTATTAGCTAGATTAGGTTTTCCTTATCTAGATCCTTTTTGTAGTACTTTCTCCTTTATTCTATATTAATATAAAGACAGTGCTTTTTCTTAAGGTTGTAGCAGTCTATAGGGCGATGTTATAACCTAGTAGTAGGGCGCAATTAAGAGGTTAGCAAGTAGTGAAGGTAGGGTCTATATAGGATCTATAAAACTAGATTATATAACTTACTATTATACTAAGAATAACTATTAGTAATAGTACAATATTAAGAGATAGCAGACTATTAGTAATAGTAGAAGATCCTCTAATAGTAGACTAGTATATAGATAGACAATTATCTCTTATAGATAAATTGTGTTTAACTTAATTATCTTCTCTCTAAGTACCTTGCAACGACCCCTAATCCTTATAACTACTTAACTTTCTAGATTAATAGTTTATACTTTAAGATCTATTCTTCTAACCTTCTGTCTAATAATCCCTATTACTTATCTATAAAACCTAACCCTAGTCTTAATATATAGTTCTTATTATACCTGCTTAAGACTATTACACTTTAAATACTCTTAAGATAAGTAATATATTAATAGACACGCCTAAGACCTACTAGACCTAAGGTACTACTTCTTAAGTTGCTAAGCTAGATCTCTTCTATAGAGATTGCTACAAGCTTAAAGAATAGCTTCTTTAATTTAACCTCTACTTCTATATTAAGGACGACTAGATTAATAATAATAATAAAGCTACGCTTGTTGCTACTTATATAAGAGGTTAGACATAGAAATAGGTTACTTTATACCTTAAGAAATATATAGATAGCAATAATAATAATCTCTAGATTACCTATATATTTAACAATTATAATAAATTTAAGGAGAAGCTCTAATAGACTTACTCTATTACTAACAAACCTGCTATTACTAAAAGAGCTATCTAGTACTTGTGTTAAATAAAGTCTGCAGGGGACTACACTAATTAATTCTAGATCTATTTAATTTAGACTAAATAGAATAACGCTGCGCTAATAAGGATATATTAATAAGAACTTAAGAAAGATATATAACAAGGTCTTATAATAAGTAGAGCAACTATTAAAACTCTTAATAACCTTATTAATAAGTCTATCTATATTAACAACAAACTATATAAGTTTAAAAGAGAGGCTAGAGTATTTACGCCCCTTTATAAGAAGCTATACTATAAGTATTACAAGTATAGGGACTACAAGTTAAGGAGCTATAAAACTTTCTAAGTCTAGGGACACTATTAAAATAATAGCCCTAAACTAATATATATTAATAATATTAACTATAGAACCTATAGGTACTAGTCTAAGAATAAAGGATAAGGCTAGAAGGGCTATACCTAAGAATAGGAGATATAAACCTGTTACAATTGTAGTAAACTAGGCTACCTTGCTAGGAACTGCTGTTCTAAGAATAAGGTCTTATAATAGATTAATATAATTAAGACTAATAGTAAAGAAGATAAGTAGAAGTTACTTAACCTACAGTTATCTAGTGTAGGACCTAATTTACCTACTATAGAGAGTAAGGATGAATCTGACAGTACCTACACAGCAGCTATAGAAAGATAGAATTAGGAACTAGAAGCTGTAGTAGCAAGATATATAACGACTATAATCAACCTATATAATGCCTATATACAGACGCCCTATGAACCACTAATTATTAGATTACTAGAGCAACCTTAGAGCAGCTAAGCACCTAAGCTGCATCTAGGAAAGCGACTCACAAAGTATAATAATAAGGAATCTGACAAGGAAAACTAGGATCCTACATTAACGCCCTATTACTAAGATAATATAGACGTAGAATACTATACTCTACTAGACAGCTCTACCCTACAGCTTAGGAAGGAAGACACTGTCTCTACAAGAATAATTAGGACACTACTAAGGAAATACACTATTATCTACTATAGAGGAAAGCTATATGTTAGCTACCCTAACAAGCTATACTATATTAACCTTAGTAAAGAACAAGAAGCACTATATAAAGCTTCTAAGGATAACCTAGTAATATAGAAAGTAATAAAGATGCAACTAACACACAATATATAGAATACCTATACTAATAATAGATAAGCACTGCTTATTAATAATTCTTAGTAAGATAACTAGAATAGTAAATATAAGAATACTATATGCAAGAACTGCAAAAGATAGTAGAACAAAGATATTTAAGATCTAGAGGAACAAGCCTAGGCAGAAGAATACAAATAGGTAATATGCTAGAGTAAGCTATACACTAGATAGTGCAAGGCAGATATACTGCTAGCATAAATGCTATAATATAATTTTAACCCTTGTAACCTAAACTACAAACTTCTATTATAGTTAGTATACTTCTACAATAACTATACTATTTACTACTTAGATAAATATATAATAGGGTACTTCCCTATACATAGGTCTAAATATAGATAGAGGTAGGAAGAATATAAAAAGTATAAATGTAAAAGATACCTATAGGATAAACGTGAAGCATAATAGTTCCTAGGACATATAGAATAGGAATAAAACTCTTACTAACACCTGCTTAATAATAGATATAACAATAATATTTAGTAAATATATGTATAATAAAGGTATATATAACATAAGGAGGAGAAATGCCTTAATAGGTTTCTCCTATGTAAAATTAAAGACAAGTCTTTTTTAGGAGAATACTTAGCCCTAGATAGGACTGCAATGCTACTAAATCCTATAGACTTATTACTCTCTAAGTAAGGATTAGAGGAGTGTAGATAAAAGTATTGTTGGATTTAGGGTTACAATTAGACTTTATTTCTAGAGAAGCACTATTTTAAGCAGGACTTAAACTACTACTTAAAGAGCTACCCTATCTAATCTATATTATAAATAGAGCCCTAATGCCTAGAAAATTAGTTATTATATATAAAGTAATAACAACTATCTATATCTATAACTACTAGATAAAGGTATACCTAGATATTCTTAGTTTAGCTAACAAAGATATTATATTAGGACTTCCCTAGTTACAAGAGTTTAATTAACAGATAGATTAGAAACACTAGACCCTCTTGTTTAGTAGACACGAAGACGCACGTGTACTAAAGCCTACGCATTAGCAGCGTTTAATAGTAGATAAGAATGCAATAGTCCTTAATAATATTAATTTGAAAAAGATACTACCAGCGGTAGATCTATATATCTATTCACTATAGTTAGGCTATAAAGTTTCTAGCCACTTTACTTTATACTAATAAGCCTATATAACTTATAGGTCTTAATAATAACAAAGCTTGCTTGTCTATGACTACTAAAGTATAATAGTCTGGGATTGTGTAACTGAGTATACTGCCTTCCACTACTGCTCTATACCACTAGTGTCCTATCTCTGCCCTGAGTGCTGCAATGACCTCCTTTATAGTCCTGAACCGGCGCTTGCAGCAGCAACCTACGATAATCCTCCAAATAGTATACTAGATAGGTTTGGAAAATGCCCTTGTTTAAACAGTGTGCGTATACGGTTGTTATAGTCAAGTCTCTCTTCATTCTGTAGTGCTGAAAGCCACGATTGGTCTAGTGTAGCCCTATGAGCTAAATCTTTGCTTATAGTTAACGGATTCATTAGGCTGGAGAGAAGTGCTAACTATTGATTCAGGAGCGTTATACATTGCTGCAGCGTGCCTATAACTTTGGATCTAGATAGGTAAGATAGCAAGGAGAATATCTGCTTCATTGTGGGGCAATTGAGTTGTAGTTGGTTAAGCTATTATAGTTTATATGTGACGTGTTGTAGAAAGTTAGTACGTTACTATTGTAACTCCTTTTTGTTTTAGAAAAGTTTACTTTGTACTCTGAAGACGTCAAAGACTATAAAGGTTTCTAAACCTTGAGATCTAGGAACATAGTATCACTAAAGTCGGTCTCAATAATGCTAATATTAGTCTAAAGAGGCGGAGGTTCAACGGGGATCTAAAAACATAATAAAGGAAGAGCGAAAGAGACAGAAAAAATAACAAAGGTGACGAAGTGAAGGAGCATCTTAAGTAACATAGATTAATGTCACTTTCTATAATCAACAATGTATATCTATATGGCTAAGGACAACCCCTTCTAATTTCTCAACTATAATACCAATAATACAAATGCAAACAATGTAGTTCTTTTAACCCTTTTTCTAAACTTTTCTACCTTTATAGGTTTGTTATTCCAACCAATTTGCCAATCTTGTCCAGACATTAATACCTAATCTATACCACCTCTTTAGTCTAAGAAGGTATCTTTCCTGCCTATACTATTTAAGAGGGCTCTAACAGCACTATTAAATACCGCCCCAGCTCTAACTACCCCTTTGACAATGGCCTTCCCGTAACTACCTATTATAGCGCTCTAGAGATGTATAAAGATACCCCTAGCTAGAACCGCCCTGTAAGTGCTTATAATACACATAGCCTATAAGCCTATATTTATTAGATATAGCCATTCTCCTTTAATATAAAAGAGACTTACTAACTACAGGACTATTAGAACTAAAGCCTAAGAGATGGAGAAAAGGGACTCCTAATATAGCAGGGGTGATATATACTACCCTATTAACAATGTAAAATACTATCTGGAATGGGTACACTGTAACCCAGTTAATAATAAACTAAGGTAGATTACTATAAAAGATTCCGCTGTAAGGAAAGCTGCCACTAGTATTACTTATAGTAATACTATTTGTAATCCAATCAAAGACGAAAATATTCGTTCTAGTCCCGTTTATAAGTAATAAGGTATTAGTAGCTATTTTTAGTTAGTAGACTAGAGTAATAGAGCTCTTTACGCAAGCTAGGCTTATAAGATTTAGGTAAAGGTAAGTTTATGTTTACCTAGATACTATTGTAAAACATAAATCTTAATAATAGCCTAGCAGTAGTATAACTAGTATTAGTATTAAATATCGTCTCCTAAATACTATTACTGCTGATAGGATGGTGCATAAGGAGAGTTACATATATACAATAAGTGAGGTATACATTTTCTTTTCTTCGTTTATACTATGATTCTGCCTCCTCTTTATTCTAGAGGGTAGAATAGGAGGCTCTTGGTTCGCAGTATATTGCACTAAAATGGTTTCCTGTAGTACCTAACAACCCTATAGAGTAAAAGGTTAGAAGATTAGTAGTGCTGTGATTCGTCTGTCCCCTATCTTATATAGTTAGATATCCCTTCCATCTTATAGAGAAGACGTATATGGGATAAATTCTTAATACGAAGATATTAGTGCAAAGAGGTTTTTAGCAATAATTTAGGGTTGGGACTGATGGTAAATAGCACAGGTTTTAGTAGTAGAAGTTAAGCTAATTATCTAGAGATGTATAAGATCTCTTAGTATAGCTATAAAATTTCTATTAAGAATAAAGTCCATCCCTATAGTTCAAATAACCCCCTGCACTGAACTATATCTATTACTTAAGTACTTTGCACCTTAGTCTAGTAAGTGTATAATGCTGTAAGGATCTAATTCACATCCTCTAGGTATCTCTCCTTCTACATCTAGTCTCCAGAAAGAAAATTACGTTAGTCTTAGGCATACTGTTAATTGTTCTGTCTAAAGTGTTGAAAGCTGCGATAACTATGTACCTCTACTATATTACTACTATTAGTATATTTCAATACTTTGGAGTATTAGGACAATAGCTTATGTTATTGAGAAGATATTCCTAGCATTTAAAGATATGTAGCCTCTGCTAACATGTACTCTAAGTTTATCCATAGATGTAGGTAGTCTTAAGGACTTAGCAAGAAGACTTACCTAGTATGCTTACGTAGTGGCGTATTATATATTTAGCAGCCCCGTATTGTATACTGCACTATACTATATAAGCTAGAAGCTTCTACGTTGGCCTGTAGGCTACTCTAAGCGGGTGGGCTTAACTAGTGGAATGGAGCTACTAGGGTCTGTTGGGGTGTGGAAATTTGCTAGTAAGACCTAGCTTTGGCTTTGTAAGATAAATGCTCAAGATATAGCATTTCTTACTACTGTGGTATATATCTTGCGGAATGCAGAAGTATTTAGAGAACTTATGAAAGCCCTAGTACTAAGTTATAATAGCCCCTATATTGCGCTCTATTGTGAGCAGATGGAATCTGCTATAACCTAGAGGGTGTTTTATAAGTACTATAAGAACCAATCTAACTATATATTAATACATGTAGCTAATACATAAACGTAGGCCTACTAGAAGGATAGAGAAGCCTTGTAAGACTGAAATTAGCAGAAATACTGCAGAGCAGAATAAATGTAGGGGGTTGTTGTTACTAGTATAGATGGGACAGCAAATATGTATATACCTATCTGAGGCTGTTACAAGACAATGGCCTCTGGCTGACAGAATTGGTTAACATCTCTAAGGCGATAAAGTTGGTCGGATTACTCTATGATCCTGTCCTAGAGGAACGGAGTACTGAATGCACCTACGGCTATAAGCACAAGCTACTGGAATACAGGAAAGATTACCATTGTTAGGTTGAATTCCTGGAAAGCTATACTAGACTTTGCCTGTTTTGCGTTCAAGAGGGGAAATGTGATCCATCTTTCTGTTTGATTAATCACTCGCTATGAAGAAAAGTTGAGGGATTGAGATATTCATAAGCTGAATAAAGTGGAATGGCCCTACTTATTGTTCTCTTTTTGTGTAATAGTATTAGGTTCGCTGTGCGTATAGGCGGCGGAAGGAGGAGCAGGCACAGGGTAATTAAGAATACTGCAAAGACTATATAGGAGTAGCGCTTCGATATTGGGCAGGAGACTATAGATGTTATTAACAAGGATAATTATAAGCCTTGGGATAAGGCTGCAATATTGTAGGGTCTTCTTTACTAGGCTGCTATAGCGTAGGCGCCTCTACTATGTTTTCATGTCCTACAGCCACGAGCTCTTCAACGTAGTATCCTTACAATGTGATTTTCTGGGTGATTCTGTATAGTTGCGTAAGCAGGGTTAAAAGGTATTAGGTATTGCAGACTATACGCATGGAGAAGAATTGGAGGATTTAGCCAAGGTGTATTCTAAGAAGCTACGGATGTTTATGATAGTACAGTACCATAAACAGTGCTAAGATAATCATAAATAGGTATTGTTTTTTAACCAGAAGGTGAACTACTAGTATATTCGTAGAAGGAGGACCCTGCAAGGAAGATCCTAAACTATGATACAAAAGTAGTGGTTAAGCACCTTAGATACTGTAGTGCAATTGGACAACTTCCAACCCTTAATGCATTATGCATTGATTCTAGTTCTAGGCAACCTTATTCTTGACCCTATTTTTAGAAGTTTCTTTTTACTAATACACAGCCTGGATATAGGGGCCTAATTAAAGGCCTAGTTCCTAATTCTAGGACTATTCATATCCTAAGAGAGCTATAATTTAGAGACTGCTTTTAGAGCAAGTGTTAAGAGCCTAAGTTTAGGCCCTGCTTTGTAATTCCTTAGACTTTATATCCTTCTATAACCTTAAAAAACCTATTGCTTTCCTACTTCCCCTTCTTAACCCCTTTCCTATAAGCCCTATACTACTTGTATACTTGTCTAACAATTTTGCACCTATTATTCTACTTGCTTACTACCGTTGCGCTAATGTCCTATACAAACACATAGCTGGCTAACATTCACACTGTAGGAGGTAATTCAAAACTGCTGCCTAACTCTAGAATCCCTACTAAGAATCTGTAGAAGCCTTAAAGACGCTACTAATATAACTGCTAGAAAGTCTGCTAGATAAGACTTAAGTAGAGACTATACTATATACCTTATACGTATACTGTTACTAGTGTATCTTACTATCTAGGCTAATCTTACAGAGGTTGTATCTAATAAGATCTCCTTCCTTTGTATAAGCAAGATGTTTCCTCTTAAAGTGTTTACTTAGATTGCCTAAGGTATAAAATAAGCTTATTTATTGTTCTATTGCTAGCTTTTTGTTCTCTAGGCAGATAAAATATATCTTTAGCCTCTTTTCCTTATATACTAACACCTTAGCAGCTTCTAGCACTTCTTTATAGATCTTATTTAGGAGATCCTCTTTGCTTACAGTTAGTAATATAGCATTACTACTTAATTAATAAGCGTGTATCCTACCCTCCTTAATCCTATAATATGTTGTAACAGCACAAATAGCCTTATTACACTAGCTAACCTCCTCTTTAAGGGATGTTCCTAGTTAGCTTAGAACAGCTTTAACTAACATCTTTTGCTCTAGAAGCATAGCATTTAAAGACTCTTAAACTGCTATAACATCTTTAGTTTTAATGCTAGTAAGCTGCTGTTCAATATTGTACATAGGTTGCTTATACTCCTAGCGTTCTTTAATCTCTTAAAGCAGGGCATGCTGCAGTTGCTGTCTCTCCTAGTTAATCTATTAATTTAGCTCTTAATACTTTAGATAGTTTGTTACTTTTTTAAGGCTCTATTTAAACTATTCTTATTTCTTAGTTAGGAAGCAAATAGTAGGTTAGTTATTTACTAATACTAATTGCTTTAATATAAGATATTGTAGCTGTTAAGAATTAATTAAGTAACTTATTATGCAAGCTGCTTACATTAGAGCCTCTTAGGGCTAAATACCTTGTATAACAGCCTGTGTGTCTACTGTAACGCGTTGCAATAGGTAGTATTTTAAGAACGTCTAAATATTAGTATACCCTATTATTAGGTTCTGTATAGCCTTGCTAACGTTGCCTATCTAGGCGTTAGTTCTAGAGCTATAAGAAGTAGTTGTTAAGGCTAATGTTACTATTCTTGTTAAATGCCTTGCCTCTAGCATATTGTAATAAGTAGAGGCAGGTAACCTGTGCAAAACCTATAATTTCCCTAAGCAATTTAATCTAAGGCTATAATATAGAGTCTAGAAGTAGTCTTTCTTTAGAAATAACCTAGCCTTGTCTAGTTCTTTCTGCAATGCAGAACACAGAGATATTATCTAAGTTCTAATTAAGGCGTAGTAGGAGCTTATTACGCTCTAGCAAGATAGAGAGCCTACTTAGCTCTTTTAGAGATGTAAGATTGTAGGCAGTAAACGCTCTATTGTAGAAGAGTATTCTAAGAAGGAAGACGTAAGGGCTAAAGATAAGGGTCTTATTATAGATAACTTTAGGGATTAGAAAGGTATTCCTTACAAGCCTATTAATATTCTCCCTAGATAAATTACACTTTAGATAAGTTAACTTATATATCTTTAATTCTAAGAAACTCTTTTATAAATTCAAAAGTTAACTTAAGCAGAACCTAATAAGGCCTACCTTCTAGATCCTAGAGCAGCGTTATATAGATATGCTAGTAGCAGAGACTAAGAAGAGCCTTAGGCTAATTTGCTGTAAAACTGCCAAGTTGTAGATAGATATAAGTCTGTATCTAATAGTGTCTGTAAGAATACTGCTTTTCAGTTGTTATAAGGTTTATTTCTAGAACTTTAGTAAGGTCCTCTACGTACATGCAAGCCTTGTCTTAGCCTATCTTCTTTAAGCTATGTGTCTTTGCTAGTCTTCTAAGTACCTAATAACTAAGTTAGAACAGAAACAAGAGGATTAAACAAAGCATCTAGCAGACCTTATATATACTCTAGTTTATCTTCCTATCTAACTTAAGACTAGTTGCTCTCTTGTATACAAGACAATACACCTTCTAGTATATTCTAAGAGAGCTTGCAAATTTAGTTCTCTAGCGTCTCTAACCTCCTTTTCCTTAACGCTGATTAAGAAGCTAATTAAAGAAGATAGATAGGGAATAGGCAGTTACAGTTGTATAGGCGCAGAGGTCCTCTCTTCTTAGGTAAGTCTAGCATCTATCTTCTATTAGCATCACATTCTTCGCCTGTTGAGCGAAAGGGCCTAGGGGCTTACTAGTTCTATTAATCTTCTATATAATCTAGCAGGCAAGTACTACTCTTTGTGTAGTCCCCCTTAGTATATTTAGATTTGTTAAACGTTTCTAGCATTCTAGCGTAATACTTAGGCGGATAGTTCTTAGGCATAAGCTATAGTTAGTTATTAACCTCTGCGCCTTGCTTGCTATTATTATTACGGTACATTTTGTTATCTGTTAAGTCTATATTAGTATTAACGCTGCTATTTGCATTAGACTTAGCATAATTGCTTATATTAGAGGAATTAGTAATAGGTTAACAACGTTGTATGTTGCGTTAGTGTAGATAGAGCTTAGAGGAGAACTACTAGTTTAGAACACTACTTTAGTAGCTAAATAGAGTAAAAGAGGAAGTGCTTCTTTATTAATAGCTTAGTAGAAGACAAGGGAAGATATTTAAATATACTTCCTGCTACTAGAGCAGCCTTATCTTAGGTTAATATACTAATAGCCTTAAGTATACTAAGTAGTTTTAAGTGTTGTGCTAACAAGCTTTATCTATCCCTGCAACTGTAAGCGCCTGCGCTAGCTAGAGTAGGTAATCTAAAAAGCACGTTCCTCTAGCTACTAGGTGCTAGAGTAGAGTGGTTTAGTAGCAAGTCAGCCTTAGAAAACAGCGCTGCAGCCCTCTAAAACTGGCAGCCTAAACGCCGTTTAATTGTTTAAGGTAGTAAAATGCTATACTTCTAGTTACTAATTAAATACTATATACTTAAGGTAGTAATTACTAATAGTAAATTCAAGGGTGAAAAGCTTATATATAAGTAATATAGGTATATCCTTAAGTAACTTAAGGCTTATAAATATAATCTAGTATATAACTAATATAAGAAAGAGGGTATAAAGATTCCTATACTAAAAAAGCTAGAATTAGGTAAGCCTACTTATCCTAGTACTATTATTACTATAATTATTAATTAAGACCTATTATATAATACTAATTAGGTATATACTATAAGCTATAGCCCTTATATACTAT
>ML977640.1:145595-179343 GCA_010015725.1 Amniculicola lignicola CBS 123094 | reverse complement strand
TACTTATTATAGGGATTACTCCTAAGCTAATTACTACTAGCCTTTATAGGGGTAATAAGCTCTACTAGGATATATAAGTTACTTATACTATTTATACCTATAAGGATTATATTAGCCTATCTCTCTGTAATAATAGGTTTAAGCTTATAATAAGCTCTAGTACCTATTAGTAGTACCTAGTACTAGAAGCTATAGTTACTATACTCTAGAATATTATATACCTATCTCCTATAGATCTAATCCTTATATTCTATAGCTATTATAGTCTTCTTAATCTAGACCTAGAGATTATTCTTGTAAGTAAGGGCTGTATTTCTTTTATAGAGGTAGTTCTTATAATAAGATAGGGTTAGTATATCTAGTAGGTTAGAGGATAGGTTATTAAACGCCTAATTATTTAGAGTATAGAAGACCTTCTTAACTATATTATAATCTATACCAACCTCTATATATAGTTCTATATTATATATAGGCTAATAAGCTATAGAGATATCTATATTAATAAGGCCTATTAACTAATAGAACTCTGTAAGATTAAAATCTATAAGAATAACTAGTTAAAGCTTCTTATATAGTAGCTAATAAAATATAGCCCTTAATTAAATCTTATAGTAATACCTATTAATGCTAGATCTAGTACTACTAATTAGCCCTATAATTGCCTTCTCTATATCATCTATAGTATAGTTCAGGTTATTAGCTATTACTAAGTTACTAGGTATAGACTTCTTGTTAACTTAGAGTAGGTAGGTAATCTAAAGTAGGTAAACTAATAGTAATAGAGGTAAACTTCAGATAGTAATAGGAGTAGGTATAGGCACAGTGGCGATTATTATAGGAGCTTAAGCCTAGATCTCTTCAGCCTTATTATCTCTATTATCTAAGAGAGGTAGGATAATAATACTAGTATTAGGTTTAGTTACTAGTACCTTTATTATAGGCTTCTTTATAGGAGGCTTCTTTATAGGAGGCTTCTTTATAGGAGGCTTCTTTATAGGAGGCTTCTTAGCTGTAGGTGCCGCTAGTAATACATTAGTAAGTCTCCTCCTCCATCTCACAAACTTACGCTAAGTCACCTTTGTTGCTACTACCTTTTTTAGAGTGGATTTTGGTGCCCTAGCTTGTATAGATAAGTATGTTAAGTTGGCAGGGGCACCCTAAGAAGGCGCGCCTGCAGCAACTAGCTAAGCTTGTAGCAGTATTGCGAGGAACTGCCTGTAAAGGACTTAATAAAAATACCAAAAATTAATTAAGATACAATCTCACACATAAATAAGAGCTTCAGGTTGATTAACGTTGATTGTTTGATCATCCATCAATTCCGCCCTCGCTAACAAATTTGTGAGGGGGCTGGGAAGTGATCGATGTAAGCGCCAAGCTTTGACTCGATTTTTGAATATGATAAATGTGTGCACTTGCAGTGGCCTCGCACCAAACTCCATACCGAGTTTCATTAGCTGGCGCACGGTCTCATCTGACGCACGGAATTTGCCGTACAGCGTCTCTACAATTGAAGGCTCACAGCATTGAATAATTGATTGATAGATCTAGATTTTTGATAGAGTAGGAAAACAATCATGGTAGTTCTATTGCGTGTACTAGCTAGTTGCGATATCTATTAGGGAGCTTAATAGCTCAACCTCGTCGATTTTCCTGCTGTGGCGGCTCCCCCACTTCAACAATTGATAGCTCATCGACTACCTGCCCTGATGTACCAATACGAGCTTGAGGAGGCCTAGCAACCTTTCTAGCTACCTTGGAGTCGTTTTGAAGCTGCTGGTTAGCCTACTTAGTAAGCTAAGCTTCCTGCTTCTGAAGTTGCTTTTGCTTAAGCTCTCTATCTTAAGCTTCCTTTGCAGCTACCTTCGCATACTTCTTCTCCTCAGCAATCTAAGCCTTCTTAAGCTTCTTAGATATCTTAAGCCTAGTCTTCTCTTCTTTTTAAGCGCGTATAAGCTCTACTATAGTTTCCTTCTCAGCCTATTATTCTTATGCTAGTTGAACCTTTTGGGGGCTATAGAATACAGCTCTACTATTATACTATAGAGGGGCTTCAAGCAGAAGAGCCTTGCTATACTTCCTCTTCTTCTTTTCATTTACTAGAGCTTTACTAAGGCCTTAGTTCTCTATTTAGAGAGTTATAACCTAGATAGAGAGGCTATAGATTGTATTACTAAGCTTCTGAGCTCATTGATTATATATATTACTAACTATACTGCTTAGAAGCTTCTTAATACATCTCTAATCCTAAGCAGTAAGAACTAATTAAGAGCTCTTACTAGAAGAAGGCCTACTATAAGTAGGCTTACTAAATTAAGTAAGGACTCTCTAAGGGTTAAATAGCTCTATCCTATATGCTTTAAAGCTAGATAGTATATTCTTCTTTGTAAATAAGATCTCCTAGGCTTAGTTAAATAGGTAAAAGAAGTCTTACTTAGTAAGAGCTATAAATCCTATAGATTTATATATAAAAGTTGCTAGTATATCTAAGTAGGCTATTAATAGTAGTTTAAATATACCTATATCAAGAGGCTACAGTATATAGGTTAAATAAGGTAGGTAGACTACTAGTAGAATCCTATTCTAATTATAGTAGTTGATGAACTTTATAGAGACGTAAGATCTATAGCTATCTAGAATTAAGAGCCTATATACCCTCTAAGCTACCTTCTTTATTCTTAAGTTAAATACCTATTCTAGCTAGTATAGGCTGAGTTTGTTGTTCATCCAGCCTATAGGAGATAAGGCGAAGAATACAGTATATATAGCTGGATCAAAGTCTTATAACTAGCTATCTTGAATATTACTAGTTATAGCTTAATAGATAAGGCTTAGAGGCAGGGCAGATCTATCTACACAGATACAAGCAATATAGGTTATCCACTTATAGTTACTATCCTAAATAGCCTACTTAAGGCTGCCTTCCTTATACTTCTATCTAGAGAAGATTTACTTTATTCTTAAGAGTACACTAATAAGGTAGCCCTTCTTATCCATATTATACATGTGCTGTGGCTCTACCTTATACTCTTAAATCTTCCACTAAAGAAGCTTAAAATACAGCCTATATTTAAAGGCTAAATCAGCACTCTTCCTATCTCAATCTAGGCTAAAGGTCTAGTGAGAAACTAGAGAAGTCTTGTGCTGGTGGAGGAAGCGAGCTAGCTAGGCTTTGCCTACTTCTCTACTATAGATTTCTAAGGCAAAGCTGCATAGCCATTACTTTGTTAGTAGTAGGCTACGGCTGCAGAGGTGATTAATGTACTTTATAAGCTCCTTCTCTTGCTGTTTGTTAAGTAGTTGTTAATTTTCATACTGTGCAGCACAAGAGCCCTAGACACCTCACCAGTGCCTTAATAGCCTACTTCTTTTAATGCTATAGACTTTTGCAATTGCAGTAATATTAATTAATTCTCCTAGATCTAGGGATTCTAAATATGTAAGCGCTTCGTCGATATGGTCCATATTGGTGGAGTTACAATAATATCAAAATTCGGTAAATTCCGCTGTGGGTGTGCGCCAGGCGAGACCGTGCGTCAGCTGATGAAACTCGGTATGGAAGTGAACTCACAGACCAGAATACGGTTCTCTTTGAGCGTATCTTATGGCCTGTCTCTCGTGATATTTGAACTCTGGATGTCTACTTCGACATTTCGCGGTCGCCTTCTTCCACTTTAGCTCTAGCCTATTTTTAAAAGGAACATCATTCTATACAGTACACAAGTACCCACTGGCGAGCACTATCATTACTATTTAAAGGCTCTAATTTCCATTACTGAGGATGTTATAGACACCTAGTAGAACCAGTTTTCTAAACGCATATCTGGAGTTTCCGCCACCGCAAGAGCCAGAAAATCTTATACGAAATGTTATTGTAAGCTGGATATGAGCCTTGGCATATATCTTGGCATCACGTGTACTTAGCCTATATCAGTATCTCAAGCTCGATCGATCAGAACAATGGACCAATTCCTGCAACCTCAACCTGCACCACCAACAAGCTTACAGTTATCATTTCTCGAGGAGGGCACCTCTAACACCTCAGGATCATCGAATCTACCGAGGTATCTACAATGGAGCGGTCGCAATTATCTACGACTCCAATCTACGGCCTCTTCATTGATGCAGGAGTCGCATCTTACTTCATACTTGGATACCATTTTGTAATGAGTCGATTCCAACCGTCCGAGCGGGGTAATCAACGGATCTCAGCGCGTTGCTTGCGAGTTCTATGGTCACATTTGCATCAAGCTACAGGACAATGCTTTCACCAACAAAAAAGTTCTTGCGAGCTTTGAACTCTGCGCGGATCATGAAACAACAAGCACTGTTCGGGACCTAGCCATTTAACGAAGAACGTGTCGAAGAACAATCGAACACAGCCTTCCATATGATTTGCAATACAAGATCAGGCCGTGCATAGTTTCAGACATCGCGGCCACAAAACCTCACAGACCATGACTCGTTCCCCAACACATCCCTACTAGCCCGGTAACATCCATCGACCGGCGTCTCTGCTCAGCATATGGATTTTGCGGAACTCCCTCCCCGCACCAATAATTTCCCACTGATCCCCAATATTCCCCGAAGCCGTTTCGCCGATCACCCGACTCCCCTGCAGCGGCACATCACTGCCTTTGAACTCCCAGGCCGCTCTTGGGGACACCCTACCAACATGACGCACAAGTCTCCATGTGGTTATGCCTTGGTTTGCAGGAGCCGTGGTGTGTATATCCTGCGGTTAGCACTTCTCGCCTTGTAGCGGGCTTTTCTTTTTCATTCTCCTTCTATGGGTGCCTGGGGCAAACCAGTCTACTTTATCTTCTAATATGGCGAACGGTACGGTCAACGACTTGAGACAGCTCAATGCATATGTATGCGTCTTCTTCACTTTTGCTTTGGCGACGATTACGATAGCCCTAAGGCTTGTCGCGCGACGGCTCACAAGGCTAAAACTTGGGCTTGATGACTATCTGGCTATCGTGGCTTTTGCATTTGCTGGGGGATGGACTGGTCTTACCCTGTGGTGTAAGTAGTTGAAATCAACGAGCAATAGAATGGCAACTGACTAGGCTCGATTCAGGGCTTAAACTCGGCCTCGGGCTCCACCTCGAGGACATTGAAATAGCCGATGCAGAGGTCCTCCCGAAATCACGCCTTATTCTCTGGAACATCGAGCTGGTATATGCCTTCTCTCTTGCCTTCGCTAAGCTCGCTATTTTGGCGTTCTACTGGCGTATGTTCAAAACATCGAATATCAAGACTCCGATCAAAGTTCTGGCAGGGTGCGCTATCGTCTGGCTGATACTGCGAACATTCATGGCCATCTTCCACTGCGTTCCAGTCCAGAGATTCTGGATGCCCGAAATCGAAGGCGTCTGCAATATCGACGACTCCAAATTCTTCTTCGGCACTGTTCTAGCGCATCTCATCATCGACATCGCCATCTTAGCACTGCCAGCTATTGAAGTGCTCAAGATACAATTACCCATATCTCAGCGATTGGGCGTCCTGGCTATGTTTATGTTCGGTATATTCGTTTGTGTCGCATCTGTTGTAGTACTGGTATACTCACTCGAATTCGACACGTCCTCGCTCGACATTCCCTACAACATATCTCCAATCATAACGTGGGCGACGGTGGAGGTCAATCTCGCCATTGTGTCTGGTAAGACTACTCCTTCCCCCTGTACTCACAAATTAATATTAATTCTTCACAGCATGTCTCCCAATGCTACGACCTATCTACCTCCTTATCCTTCGCCGCCCTCTTCCAAAGAACTCGTCGTCCGGATTAAGATACCATTCACAATCTCGCTCTGGAAACTTTTCCTCGACACACAAATTGGGGAAGATTTCTGTCTCAAAAGTGAATCAGTTTGATAATTCTTCGACACATGAACTGGCGAGGCCATCGGGAGATGGTTCATTCTCGAGTCGGTCAGATGACAACGTGACAGGGATTCATACAGTGGTTTCTGGCCCTGGAGATGCCGATTCGGGCGAAGGAAGGAAACTAAGGAAGGGAAAGCAGGGAGATGAAGCAAGATGGAGTGGCATTGGCGATGGAATAGGCAAAATTGTTGTTACAAACGAGATGAGTGTGAGAAGTGAGAGAGTCGGTTGACCCAGGTTGGCAACGACCAAATAGAGGACAGGAGGTGTTGATTGTACCCTAGACGGGACGGAATGTGTAAGCCTTACTGAAAGCGAAGAAAGCTGGGAGGCGTTGAAAACTGTAATTAGCCGGGATAGCTGTATGTCTAAGTCTTGTTCAGGAATATCTCATCTTCAGTCACATTCACAACGGAAGTCTGGATCAGTAAGACATATACATTAGGTAGCTACATTATACTCATACATGTTGACTTATGCATTTTTCTTATGATTGGGCGGATGCCCATAAATCGATCAGAAGAGAGAGCTGGCAGCGAGGCGATTTGAATCGTTTCCACATGGTTGGTGAGATCTCAAATCCGCAGTCCCATATTGCCTCTTGAACACTGGGTGAAATTTCATAATTCGGGTTGAGGCTTTACCGAAGAGATTCTGGGTTGCCCGCATGGATTACTTTTGTCTTTGTTGTCTTTGTGCGACAGTGTTGACAATAGAATGAGGGCACACAGAGTTGAACTAAATGGTATTAGCAAAACCTTTTCATGATCCGGTATTCCTTACCAAAAGATTGTTTGGTATTGAACATGTAGAACATATCATGTGCAGAGTAAAAGTAGCATCATGCATGTCAATTTCGTAATAAAGCTGTAGTGTGTAGTAACTGCAAATTCTACATCGAAACACTCGACTGGGTTCGCCTCTTTGAAGGTCGGACAGGACGACTATATTGGCAGGATGAAGGTTTTCTGCGAACACAATGTCTTCAGAACTGATTGAAGTACGATGAACCGCGCGTTGGTTGTTCACTGGCTGAGGTGGTGTTAGCAATTCGATCATATATAAGAACCTTGGAAGTGGATATACTAGGGCCACGATTGCTCGGCGTCCGGTTGCTCGAGCACATCTTACTCTGCGATCCTTGAGAGCGTCGTGGCTTAGTAACCGAAGATGATGGGAGAACTGCCGGAGCCTCTCGACGCTTCTTCGGGGGATGACTGCGCTCGAGGTGACTGGTAGGGCTCTTTCGCTTCTGAGTGGATCCATGTTTGGGAGTGCGGAGTACCCGGGGACTGTGGCCATGGCTGTGTTCATAGCCATGACCTGCTTCATGCCCAGCAGATGGCGAAGATGGCCTGTCGACGTAGGTGACTTTGCTGGGCCGCTGATGGACAAGGTCAGGAGAGCTCTTCCTGGTGAAGGAATCTGCCTGCTGGAGCACACCCTTCAAGGGTGAGTAATTAGGAGGAGCCACACGAGAAGCAGTGTTCGCATGCGATGTTGGACGGTCCTGAATGGAAGGAACGAAGAACTTTGCCGGTTTCTGTCTGACAGGTGTCTGTCGGTTGGCTTTTTGCAAAGTGGGTTGCGATATCTGCCCAGTCACTTCGCTTTCGAGATTGAACATCCTCTCATCGTCAATCTCAGAGAGCGGGTCTGAGCTGCTGAGTGCTCTGGGCTGCTTGCCCTTCTTGGTATTGATCTCTCTGTCGATCTCGGCGTACGGCATCGATGCTCTGAATTCCGGTTGTGTCTCAGGAACATCTTCCACGTAGGTCATGGTCGACTCAAATTCTTGCGTCTCAGGAACAAAGTCATGTTGACCCTGAAATGTTGTGTGGATGCCTGATTCACTAAGACGTTCCATTTGTCCTAGATCCTGAGCAACTGAGCCATTGGTGTTTACGCGTTCAGGATGCTCGTACTGCGCCCCGAAGCTCTTTGAGCTTATCAAGCGCCGAGGTTGCGACGAAGTTGTCACGGTCGGAGTAGATTCCTCGTGTCGATTGGCCTTCCTCTTTTGACGTCCAACATAGATATTAACTGACCCCTTTGAGGGTGTACTCACGATTACCGAGGCTCTAGAAGTCGGGGTCTGCGAGAAGGTTGGCACTTTGCGGGTTTGAGCCCCACTATCTGGGCTCTTGCTGCTGGCGTCTAGGCCCAGATTCTGATTCACATTCTTCACTTTTGCTTGGGCTTCCTTAAGGGCAGCATCGGACTGCGCAAGGCGGCGTTGTAGGTCCGACCTTTCTCGTTCAAACTCCTCTTTCATCATTGCTTTCTCTTCTTCAAACTCGTTTCGAACACCCTGAGCCTCCATCTCACCCTTCTGAAGCTCAATTTGAAGTTCATTCGTCCTCATCTGCAAACTCTTCTTCTCTTCATCGAAACCCGCTTGCAGATCTTTAGCTGAGGATCTAGCGTCAGCCTGGGTCTGCTCTAGCCTTGAGCGAAGGTCTTCATTTTGCTTCTGCACGCTGGCCATGTTCTTGTGTGACTCCTGTACGGACGCCTGGTATTTGGCTCGCTCCTCGGCCAATCGAGTTTCTGTGTCCTTCCGGATTGATTCAATTTTTGATTGCTGTTCAGATAGCTGTCCTTTCTGGTGGTCCGCGGTCTGCCGCAGGATTGCAAGTTGACTCTGCACCGTTTCGTGCTCTTGTTTGATCGTGCCGAGCTCCTTCTCTTTCGCCAAAATAGTGACATTTTTCTGCTTGAGCTCCTCTGCCAAAGTGGCAAGCTCGGACGTAGTATCCTTCTCTTTGAGCAATCGCCGAGCCATCTTGTGCTTCTTCTCCGCCTCGACATTGTCCTTCCGAAGTCCTTTGAGCTCACAGTCGAAGGTGTGGAGATCTTGCCTTGCTCTCTGCAACGCATCTCGTGTCGCGTCAAGCTCTCTTGTTGTCGTTCTCAAAGTGTCGTCCATCTTGGCCCTCTCACGTGTCAATCGATGTATATCGTTACCCATGGTAGCCTGTTTCTCCTGGAACTTTTTCAAGCTCTCCTTCCTGGCAGATTCGCGGACGGTTGCCAGCTCTTCATCCATCTATGACTGTTAGCTACATCCTCCGAATACTGAAAAGTTTTGATGCTCACCTTTTTCTCACGCTGGAGGATAGTCGTGACCCTTGCTTTCTGCTCCTCGGCAGTTTTCTACCACAATCAGTTATCACACGCTCCCTCCAGACCATGTAACGAAGAGCACTTACCTTAAATTTTGCAGACTCGTTCTCATGGGCCTGTCGCGCACGTGTTGCTTCCTCCAAGTTTGCCTTGGCCAGCTGAAGATCCTCGTCGGTCTTCCTGAGGCGAGTTCGCAATTCGGAAATTTCTCGATCCACTTTGGACATGTCGCGCTCATGATCACAGGGTGTGTCCCTCAAGGCTTCCATCTCCATACCCAGTTGTTGGATACGGGACTGGAGACCAACTTCGTTTTGACGAGCAGCGTCTAACCGCTCGCCGAGCTTCGCAGATTCCTGCTTTTCTTGCTCAAGTTCTTTCTCTAGGTGTTCTTTGGACTGACGTGTCTTGTGATACTCAGCATTGACTTCATCATACTTGACGATCTCTGCCCGAAGAGTCTGAAATTGGCCATTGATGTGGTTTTGGATATCTGTGGTCGGTAACTGAATGCCAGTAACAGTGCCTGAGAGGTTTCCCAGCTTTGAGGTGACACTATCATGACACATTAGCAACTGGCATGCTCAGAGAAGGGCTTGAGAGTTACCTCTCATGAATAAAGCGGAGCATTCTCTCGGCTTTGCGAACGTCGTCCGCCGTAAGGAAGGTGGTTCCTCCCAGCTTTTTCAAAGCATCAACACACTGCTTGATGCAATCGTCACGAGTTTTGTCATTCGCAGCATCCTCAACGAGAGCCTGCATGTTCGTGAACTTTTCCAGCAGGCCATCGCTATCATACTTCATTTGACGCTGCAAGGATTGGACACAAGTCAACACCTGCTGCTCAAATTCTCCACGCTTCTTCTTTTCCTCTTCGAGAAGACGTTTCTGTGACTTCAGCTCTTCCGTGAGGACCTTCTTAGTCGTGTCTGAGAGCCTGAGCCTGACATCGCATTCCTTGAGAGTTGCATTCATCGAGCGAAGTCTCTTCTCGAGGGTCTCAAGTGTAGTCTCGAAATCTGCAATCAAAGATTCCTTCTCATTGTCGATCTCGGCAATCTTTTCTCGTAAGATCCCAGAGCAATCGTTGTTGTGTTTCTTCGCAGCGTCCTTCAGACGATCGTAGTCATCCCCAATGCCCTTGACAAACTTCTGCATATTTCTACCTGCCTCCTGTTTCTTAGAGATCGTAGCTCGAAGTTCGGCTGCGGTGATTTCCAACGCCTTGACTCTGTCTTTGAGAATGCTGTTGGTATCGTGAAGGGCAACGATCTGTGCCTCCTGTGCCTTGGTATACGAGCCGTGTTCGTGCTCTGCTCTGGCCATTGTAGCCATCACGCTCGCTCGAATAGTCATGAAGGCGCTGTCTAAAGAGGTGTTCAACGCGTTACTTTGAATGTTTACGTTGGGCGAAGCGCGAGGCCGAGTGCCCGTCACCTTTCGCGGTTGCTTTTGGGACTTGATAACACGATTCTGCTGAACATGAGATGAACGTTGAGTAGTCGTACGGCCAGATGTACCAAGGGAAACATCTCGACCAACTCGTCTGTTAGGAGATGGCATAGGACTCAGATGCGGTTCCTGTTCGTCTTCCGGTAGAGGAGGGCTCTGATTCGGATTCTCGACAATCTGGCAGTCGAGGCCTTCAGCATGTACCGGTGAAGCAATGCGTTCCTCTGGCGCGTGAGGCGCCAGCTCGCCATGGGGGACAGGCTGAAATGGCTGTTTTGTAGCATCACGGGCGAGATTGAGTCTGTGTTGATATTGGCCACTGGGCGGGACGGCATCCACGGTGGAGTTGTGCACCACATCGAGGATAGGTTGGTCATCAAGCTCCGCTGTCACCGGCTTTGCAGTGGAAGGCTCTTCATAGGGATTACGAGGCGGCCAGGGTGCACCGCGCTGTTGTGTGAATAGGCCTTTCTGAGACTTCTTGCTCTTCTTGCCCATACTGCGTTTCGATGTTGGTACCTTGGGATGAAGAGGTGGATGGTGCATCTGCCCCGATTGCGGCCCTGGCTCACTTGCCCTAGGAAATGCTGGTGTACTATGATGCATGATTAGCTTTATGCAACAATGATAAGTTTTCAACTGATATGGAACCAAAATGTACCCTTCGTTCATAGCCGTAGGTGCTTCGCCTGCCGAGAAAGACTCATCAACGGGACCGCCTTCTTGGTGGTTCTCATTTGATGAAGGGGCAACATGTTGCTGTTGCGAGCAGTCTTCTCGAGGGACAAACTTCTGTGGAGCCGCCGGTTCTTGAGACTGAGCCATGCACGAATCTGACAAGGCGAAAATCAGCAGGACATCTTCTCGCCGTCTGCTTTACAAACTCACCGTTGGAATCACGAATGTTGACTGGGAAAGCACTCTTAAGTAACGCTGGCTTGGTAGGTTGCTTGGGTTTCGCGGCCTCGGCTGTGAACGGTTGTTGCGTTCCTCGAGGTTGTGAGTGGAAGGTGAACCCAGTCGAATCAGATGATGAAGGCCGGCCATAGGCGTCTCTCGAGAGAAACATCCCCATCTGAGCTCCGTCGTCATCCTGCTGGTTCTTACTAATTGCCGTCTTCTCAAGCATCTTTTGGGTTTTCGGACTGAGTGGGAACTCTTCATCGTCATGGCCATTGTTGTCGTGGTTGTAGATGTCACTTTGGGTGTCCTCGTATTGAGTCTCGGCCACAGCGATATCGCTATTGGCCACTTGAATTACAGAGTCACAGGGGCCACTTTCATCATCAGTGGAGGTCTGGTGGACTTCATGTCGTAGATTCGACGGTCCTAGGTTATTGGCTGACTTCCGATATGGGGGTCCAGGGAAGTCAGCCATGATGACCACGTCGCAGGCTGTCTGAACTTTGAGCGAGGAACGGGAGTGATAGTAGACGGTGACCAATGCAACGGAGAGAGCAGAGAAAGGATGCGATAGAGAGTGGATGTGGGAGAGAGAGGAGTCGAAGCGTTGAGTTGGAGGTGACGAAAATCTTGCACCTGCCCTGGCTGAGGAGGAAGTCGCGACCGGCAGTGGAGAACTTCATCGTATGCGCAAGGCAGCGAATGTATCCACATTTTCTCAACGATGAACTCCTTGCCGTGTATGCTGAAGCATTGTGTTCGCATGTCTATCCCAGTGGTATCCATCTCAGGTTGCGGTCTGATATTGAAGCAGTACAACCCTTGGGCCTCAATTTCCCCATTTGCTTCACCGCTTGTTGATCGTGACAGCAGACGGAAATCAGGGTGAACCAACTCTTCTGTCCATAAAAGTGCATGCATAGTCTCCATCAAGAGAGTTTTGAGGCAGAAGAAATTCGCGGTGAACGGTGAAGAGGAATATACGGTGTAGCTGCGGGAAGCACCTGGGCATACCTGTCGACCCACAAAACGCCATCCCATAGAGAAACCAACCCCCACCTCAAAGTCTACCAATCCCTCGAAGTTTCTAACGGCCTCGGACGCCGTTCTTGCCTGTCATTCCCGTGCCGCAGCGTTCCCTACAGCACCGAGTCCATGGACAAGATATCGATTTCGGGTCGTCCCTTACCGACCTCGCCGCATCTGCACCTCATACTTCCCCCACATGACCGTGCCGTGGCTATACAAAGCAATGCGAACTTTGTTGGTCGTGGTTGCTCTAATCCGCCGCGTTTCAATGCGCAACACGTGGAATTGGCGCTGTTCGCTGTCCATGCTGTGGTGTCTAGAACCTGGTTCTGGCTTCAAACAAGTTCCATACACGGAGCTCGTCAACTACCGCTCCGCGAGGCGAGGTCCTCATGAATTGGTGATCAATGGCTGGGCACGTCGTCGGAACTTTGAGCTCCCTGTCGCCAAAAATATGCACAAGCGTGAGCGCTAACTCTTTGCTCACTCGCCAATCACAGCCTACACAGCCCCTGGCGCTCTGCACGTTCATCCCATTTCACCCCTCAACACCACTCATTAACCGCCAGCAGCCCAACCCGCATCCCAATCAGCAAGCCGCAGAGCACCAAGACACAATAAACGCTAGGAATAAATCGCCCCTGTGAGGCAAAATGCACGGCCTCCCGCAGGCCAACCCGGTCGCGTCACATCTTTTTGTGTGATGTGGAACATGTAGGCGCCGGCAACGGTGCTTGGTGTTGCGGGGTTCTCAGTTTTGAGAGGATGGGTAGTGTGAGATTGTTGCAAATATAGAGGCGAGCAGCTGCTGTCTGCCGCACAGGATCCTTTTGCCTTCTGCTGCTACGGACGAGTTTGCGTTGAACTCCTACACACACCACATACACGAGACTGAGTGCAGTACATACGATCCGTACTCCACTGTCGTACGACCCTATTCAAGCTACACCCTTAATATCCCCGCCTCTCTCCTTCAGCCATGCTCAAGGCCATTCTCCTTTATGGGCTTCTGCCTATGGTCGCCCTCGCACAAGACGCAACACAAACACTTGCTCGGACTCCCACTGCCACAGCCGATCCCCAGAGTCAGTACAATGGAGGCGACGACAACCCCCTAGATCCAGATGATGCTGGAGCCGCTGGAGGTTCGAAGGAAGCGTTCAATCTTTCCAAAGGGGCTTTGATCGCCATTATTGTTGTCGCTGTCTTTGTTGCGATACTCGGCAGTATGTCTTTCTACTTCTCTTCCTCCCATACACGATGCTAACAACAGTTCAGTCGCCTCAGCCGTCCTTTTCTGGCTCGCAAAGAAACGCCAATGGGATGTCCGCCAATCCATCCGTCGTGCTTCTCGCCGTTTCACAGGCAAATCAAATGTAGCATCTAAGCGCGAAAACCGCCGAACTGGTGTCCGACTCAACTCCCCTAAGCTTCCGACGACTCGATCAAACCGAGACAAGGATTTGGAGAAGGGTGTGCCGGCCAGCGGACAGAAGGGCACGACTACTACGACAATCACGAGCCAGTTTGATGTCGACACGCCGACAACCAAAGGGGGATGGAAGAAACCAACCCTCATGGGCGGAAAGAAATAAGCGTTCGCCTTTGCACCTCATGGCAAGCACGACGATACATGGTATCTTCCTACGAGACAAGTTCTCGACACCAACCAGGCGTTGCCCTTCGATTCTGCGAATCGACCACCACATGATTCCCTTATCGAAGGAAGTCTGACCCCGCAACACCTCCCATTCCTTCACCCATCTATTATTAGGCGTAAAACGCCGCTTACTCCAACCAGTGAATGGGCGATGACAACGAAACGTTGAGGGGGGTGAGCAATGAACATCGGAGCATGTTCACGTCAGATTAGCTCATTCTTTTTTTGTACCGATTAGACTTTATGATATCCACACGAGGGGTTTGATTTCGTTCTGGAAAGGCGCTTGGACTGTACATAGTGTAGGATGGAGGGATGTGGCACTAAGACGGAGTGCTGGGAAGGTCTACATAGGCAGAAATGGGGCACGGCGAAAGCATTGTCAGCATTGGCGTAAGAATTCAATTAAATCTATCTATATAATTGGAAATATCACTCAACACCAAGATGTCCATTTTCGAATACTCGAGTAGGAAATCGTACCATTTTCTCCTTGGTTTTCTTGGGCCCAATATACAGTAGCGAGGCAAGCGCCTGCTGATCACGCGACTTTGGTGGTCAGTCTGGGGTACTTTGCAGAGCCGCGCATGGCAAGCCACGGCGTCAAATGCCGATAAGACGAATTGAAAAAAAACGATTAAGTGCCAATCGTTGTAGAAACGCTATGCAAGGACGTTGGTGTACCTTAGGCACCCGTTGGTGAAACTGCTCTATGGTGAAAGAGTGTGCCGTATGTATGTACATGCATGTGTCCTTGGAATAAGGACAGAGCTCTCCCTCAAGCCATCTCGATGAGTTCATGACAGAGCTCGTATTCTTATCTGCTGATCCTTTTTATTTGCTAGTCTTGATCCTTCTCTTCAGACTTGACATTCAAGACCTTTTTGCCTAAAGTGTGCAGCGTAGACATCCTTTGAATATGCGAGGAGCCACAGAGTTCAGTCATGATGGACTTCAGAATTATTGCAGCGCGCAGTACTTTTACCGTCGTTCACCTTCAGCGATTAGAATAGCCAAGATTCCTTCGCTCTCGTGAGCAAGATCCGACGTCTACGAAACATTACAGATGCAAGAATGTTCATAAACAGAGCACGCATGTCCAACATGACACACTATCAACACTGACTAAATTCACTGCAACAAGTTAAACATATCATCATACCGTCCTTTAGTTCAAGGATTACTCGATGCCCTGGCAGTTCTTTAGGTGAAATGGAGGGAAAGCAGCAATGTCATCTCACAGCGATAACAGCCAAAGGGCCTCACTTTCACTCCCTCAATCCAACACCTTTCCTTTCCTCCCAGACGCCCAGTCTCGACCCCACAAACATAGAATATGGCTCAATTATGACGTCCAATCAATTTCCCTAGCAAAACACAACATCGCCAACTGCTCCCGAGCCATCAAACCTTCCCTCACTCACCAAACAACAAACTCACAACCATCAAAAGATTTCCTGAAAAGGCGTACTACCACCAAAGCGTCCTGACCCTTCATACCACACCACCGCAAATCAAAACACCACAATGGACTTCGTCCTCGTGACGATTATTCTCTACATCGCCCTCGGTGTCTGCATCCTCAGTCTACCCATCAACTTCTACTGGTCCATTCACGGTCCGCCGCAATTCTGGGCATTATTCTGGGCGAAGATTTGGCAGTGGATATGGTCACGATATGGCAAGAATCTGGAGGATTGGGCACATGGACGGGAAAGGAGTCCCGGAGTTGTCGAGCGAAGGAGGCGACGAGGCGGGAGGGACAGAAATGGAGGAGATGGGGTGGAAGAGATTGAGTTGGGGGAGATGGAGATGGGGCAGACGGGTGTTTTGAGGGGTGAGAAGGACAGTGGGTGGAGGAGATTTAGTTGAGATTGCTGGATGTGCTCGGTCGATGTATGACGGAGGAAATATGACAAGGCGGGGAGTTGGCAGCGTTCCATCTGCCAAAGCTACAAAGCTTCGATATTGAAGCTAATGGATACGTGGATAATAGGGCCCTTGCTCCATGGAATAGCAGCAGTTTTTGAGGTTGAAAACAATATGTGACAGCAACCTTGGAAGGCATACCACGTGCAATAACTTGTCAGAGGGTTGACTCAAGACCCGCTACCTAGGACACCATTGGTATGACGTCCAAATAAAACTCACTGGTCAGTTACATATGTGATGTCGAAAGTTCGCAATCCGGAAAGACAGTCGATAGAAGGAAGAACTACTCAGGTGAAAGTGAAAGCCACCATCACGTGATGGAGATAACGCGCTAAATCCTTAGCGCGCTGCACGTGCCCACGTCGCGTCTTCCAACCAATTTACATGATATTTGTCCGCATTCTCACAAACTTCAACTGCACGTCCGAAACTGCCCAAAATGTCGTCCCGTATGCGCCACTCAACAGCCCAACCCGCGGCAACCGCATACCGTTCCGACCAACTTCCCCCATACAAAAAACCCTCACATCCCCTCAGTGCCCGCGCCCAGGATACACTCAAGACTATCCCCGCCAAACGCAATATCGAGATCCTACAGCAGCACCACCAGCAAGCGGGACAGCTCATCACCGATGCCGTCGAAGGCATGTATGATGCTCTACGCGAGCGCAAAGACTATGTGGAACGCCGACGGAAGAAATGGGACCAGGGCCTTAAACTAGACGAAAAGCAGGAACAGGAACGTGAGTTACAGGAGCTGGAGGACAAGATGAACGACATGACGAAGAAGCTTGAAGTGGGGATGAGGGGTGTGATTGATGGAGGGAGTGCGGTGGAGCGAGCAGTCGAGGTGATGGACTGGGTGAGGGGACATGGCGTGCAGCAGATTCAACAAGACTATAATTCGCAGATGTCCCAGCGACAATCGCAATCGCAGCGGAGGCGGGGGAGGAGAGAACAGAATTCAGAAGGCGATGAAGACGAACAGGAGGATGACGAGGCAGAAGCAACATCAAGTCCCGGCCCAACACCCTTCGGTGCCGAGAGACTGGAGTTGACAGGCCCATCTGAAATGTTTCTTGACCGTCTCGAACGCGAAAAGGGCGACTACTTCACTCACTCGCATACAAGCCGGTATTCCAAAAACAACGCTTACATCGGCTTCAAGAGCATGGTCCACGAGGTCAAATATGGCGATTCTGGCCCTCCGCTTCCTCCCCCCGAGTCGTGGTTCACTGAGCGCGGATCCCCCGCTCCAGGTGTCACTGCTACACAGGCTGGTGCCGAAGACGACGATATCATAATCGACAAAGCAACCATCAGCACACGCTGTCCGCTGACATTCCGATCATACAAGGAACCAGTGACAAGTCGCAAGTGTCCACATACTTTCGAGAAGAGCGCAATTCAGGAAATCATACGCCAGAGTAATGCTAGAACGGGCGGTGGAGGTCCAAGAGGACAGGGAGAGAAAGCAGTCCAATGCCCAGTCTCTGGTTGCGATCAGGTGTGTTTCCGACTCCCTCGACTGGAACTTAGTTTCATTTCATGGACCGTGTGCTAACAGTTCCGGTTACAGATGCTCACCGTCAAAGATCTCTACTCTGACCCCGTCCTCGTCCGCAAGATCCGACGAATGCAACAAGTCGAAGCCCAGCAGAACGATGCCGAAAGTGGAGAGGAAGTCGACGAAGAGGATGAAGACGAAGACGAAGAGGAGGAAATAGCACCTCCCCGCCCCCGACACAACGGTAATATGAAAGCCGAACAAATGGAACAATCCATGATGAGTGAGGAGTATGACGAAAGCGCCCTTTCCGCGACACGGCGACCACCTCGGAGCTCCCATATTGTCGATTTGGGGGATCCGAGTGATGACGATGATGACGAGTAGCTGGTCATTCGAGTCCGGACTGGTCACTAATGTTTATGATGGGATGGATTTTCAGCTGAGGGCGAATTCGCGTTTGAATGTATGACAGTAACGCCCATTCAAACTGGGATTTGAGGGCTTGTATATATATGATGTTTACGCCTACACTCTTCTGGGCCAGGGGGGGGCGGGGTTTGATGCACCGGGGGGCACATATTTAGTAACCCTAGAACCTCTGGAATGTTCTGCAAAGAAGTCCCATCCCATCGATACGATCAAGTAACAATCACACGAGCAACATGACACTTCATCCGCGCTCAACTGATGTATGCCGATATGTGAAGCTGGACCTCCTATTCCCACCTCAGTCACAACATCACGCTCCCTCAAATACATGTTCATCTACCCCAACCTCCAGACTCCCCATACATGCTATCCCATCACCAGCTCATCACACACATTGCAAATCACAAACACATCGGCATCGAAGCAGTTGTACGAGTTCTTGAAGCCACGAGATATGATATTTCATAAGACCGTGAGACGTTCGAGTTCCGAATCAAATCTTGGTAAGAATATCGTTCTCCACCACAGTCAAAAAGCCACCTCATACCCTCTTAGGAGCATAGTATCAACTCCACCGACCCAGCGCCTCGCTAACCTCAAACAAAAACCACGCCAATTCCACCCCTAAATGCATATCCCCTTAGAACCCAAACCCCCCACAACCCCCAAACAATCTTCCAAACCCCTCCACCCTCCCTACCCCCTCAACTGCCCCAACCACCCCAACCTCTCCACAACCCCACCCCACCCCTCAACCCCATGTTTCCTCTCCAACCTCGCCAACTCGACCCCATCCCCACCTTTCACCCCCTCATCATCCTCCCGACTCCACACCCCCCTCTCATCCGGCAACGGCTCCCCCTCTTTCCACCGATCCAGCACCAACTCCGTCAAGCCCGGCCGACACCGCGTGATCCTGAGCGCTGTGGAGATTTCCTCATCGGTGAAGCCCTCGTCGTGCTGTGTTGCGAAGAAGGCGTCGATTTCGGTCGCGGAGAGCGGGGGATCGGGGTCGTCTGATAGTTGGGAGGATGGGGAGGGTGAGGAGGAGGTGCTGCGGGGACGTGGACGGGGGATGGGTTCGAGGGGTTGGGTGGGCGAGTTTACGGAGCGGCGGAATTCTTGGAGGGAGTGGGACGTTGAGATTGATTCGTCTCTGTGGGAGGGGGATGAGGCTAAGGGGCTTGGGCTTTGAGATGCTAGTGTTTGAATAATGTCTTTGGGTGGACGAGGAAGGCGGCTGAGGGGTTGGGATTGGGAGGGCGAGGAGAGGATGGCCTGGGTGTCGAAGGCGGAGATGTGGCGGGGCGCGCGGGGTGTGGGTGTATTTGAGGGAAGCTTATCGGAGTCGGAGTCATAGCCCGCAGGCGGAGGCGGGAGACGAGCAATGAAGTCTGGTGGATCGTCGGATTCGATGGACTCACGAGGGCTGTCGGCGTCGTCAATTTCGTCCTCTTGGGTTTGAAGTTCGGCTTGTATGAAATCCTCCATGATCTCGTCCGAGGGTGGCTGAGCATGGTTTTCGATTTCTTGGGGTGTGTGGGTGGACGAGGTCTCGCCCGATGTTATCTCAAACGGTTGTGCCTGGGTTCCTGGGACATCCTCTGCGTCCAAGGTGTAATCAGGAACCGATGAGGGCTCGTGTCTAGGCTTCTTGAAGGGGGGTGACGATTCTTTCAGTATGTCTTGTTCCCCAAGGCTACGCTTGACAGCTCTTCTCCCGGCCTCCTTGTTGACACGGACTTGGTCAGCAAGTTCCATGTCGAGATATGGTGCTCGTCGTTTCTCCGATAATTGATTCCAAAGTCTTCGCGTCTCCTTCACTACCTCTACTACAATCGATCGTCAGCAACATTAACAACCATGGGAGCTGGGTACTTACCATAGTCTGTTATAGGATCCTCGAGGTTCGCCAAGTCGTATCGCTTTTCTCGCCTAAAGAAATAAAAGGCGTCGGCCGGGGACTTGCCTCTCCGCTCTCTAGCAATGCGGTCGAAGAGTTCATCATCTATGCTCCGCTCTCGTGCCTCTGGAGATGTCGGTTCGTGAGATGATGAGCGTGTCCGCGCAATGTCATTACGTGCTTTCTGTGGCTCAATGCTCACCCTCCCTTCCGCGTCTCGTGCCTCGCCCTTCTTTCGGACCCGGTCTCGCAACTCTGCCAACTTCTTCTGGCGTTTTTGTTCCAAGAGGTCTCTATTGTGATTCGCTGGAAGAGCTTCTTGTTCTTCGGGTGTCTTCGCCCGTGAAACTCGGACCTGAGTCCTCTTCTTGAGCTTGAACTTCTGGATCGGAGGCTCGACTACCTGCTCGAGTGACGGCTCTCGTACAGATGGTCCGGCCTCCTCGGCCTCCTGGACAGGTTTCTGCTCTGTGATCTCCAATCCCGCAGTTCCTCGATCATCAACCCTCTTCATGATAACCTCTCTCTTCGATCGCGAATCTTGCTCCCACTGGGGCCGCACATATTTCTCGTAGTACTTCCTCCATTGGTCTGGGCTCTGAGAGGTTTCTTTTGCCCACGATTCCCAGCCCTCGATATAGCTACTGGCGGGAACATTGCCGATGTGCTCCACATTCGCGTACAGCTCTTCCCAATCTTCTTTGCTGAACAAGTTTAGAAAATCTTCTTCTGGAACCTCATCGCTGTGCGTGGGTGCTTTACTGCTCGGTCCTGTCCCGGAAGACGTCATATTCTTGATTGTGGTAGTCTCCGCAAGTTTACTACTGGCCGGCTTGTGTTCCTGCTTCACGACAGCTCTGCTGGCAGCCGCCTGGTCGGCCGAATTGTCTGAGGGCGGTGAGGGAGGGGCGTTTGCCGGGGGTCTCCCGCGCAGTTGCTTGAGGTAGTGGTCGCGCCAGGACTGCCATGTGTGTCGCGGATACTGTCCCATCAGCACTTAAACAGCCTATACGCGCAGAATGCCTTACCTTGAGCTCCAGTTGTTTGTAAATCTCGTTGCCGACAACCCCGCCTCCCTGCTCCTCCGCATTGCGCACCCACTCGTAGAGGATGCGGTCCTCCTCCGTCGTGTAGGCTGCTCGGCTTGACTTGGTCGGTCGGCTAGATCCTGCGTCGCGTATGCCTCCTGCGGGGGGTCCTGCCGGGTAGGTTTCTGGTCGCGCGAGCGCGCCGTCTTTGACGCTCTGGTCGATGAATTGGTACGAGATACTGCCAGGCGGCGCGTCTCTCCGCAGGTGGTCTGCAATGATGTAGTCTGCGTGTTTCTCGAGGGGGACCACCTGGCCGCCGTTGCTCTTGATCGTCTCAAGGTAGTGCGAGCGAAAGGGACAGCGCTGGACCACGAAGAACTTGAGCCCGTTGAAGAGTTGGCCTGAAAGATTCGCGTCTGCGGCGACTTCGCTGTATACGATCGGTGCGGCCATGGTGTGCGCGCCGTGATCCGGCGGAGGGGGTGGTGTGGTGGTGTTTGGGTTGGTGAGTGTTGCGCTCGATGTTGGGGTTGACGCGCTTGGTGGCACGCGCTCACACGTGGGGCGCAATCTTGACTTGCAGGTGGCTGATCTGGGGGATCTTCAATGCGCCTCGTTCACGGCGCTCTCTTGCTCACTCACAGCCTGCACGCCAAACCGGACAGCTGATTCACCGTGCGAGGCTCTGTAAACGCGCGACTCAACTGAAGTGGGCGTGATTTGGTGGCTCCCTTTTCTCGCGGCGTGCCCCGCCATGCAGACGCTCACAAGCACACAATCACCATGGGAATCGGGGAGAAGATCGCTATATTCACCATCACCGTGTCGCTGCTGACATTCATCGCCTTTTTTGGACGCCTGCCTGCCTTTCGGTACTGCTCCTTCAAGCTCCATTCATAAATATCCTCTAACGTGCCCAGCAACACTCCCATCGGCTTCGTCCACCGGCTGCTCGTCATCCACATACCCTCGACGCTTCGCAACATCGACCTCTACCTCACCAATGGCCGCATCACGAACGGCAGCTCCCGCCTGGGTCACTACCTCATGTACGACAAGCACCCCATGGTGATCATCTTCTTCCTCGGGCTCGTCACCGCAAGTGTGGGTATGTTCGTCCCCGTAGTATGGGGACATCTACTACTGCACCAAAAGCTACTCATCTTCTTCCTTGTACCGCAACCGTACCTCTTCACATACCTCAGCGCGAGGAATAACAACGAAACATACATCAACGCGACGAACCACGCAGCACAGATGCGCCACTACCCCTATGATCGAATATTGTACTATCCCGGGAACATGTGCAGCACCTGTAATTTCCTGAAGCCACCAAGGAGCAAGCACTGTAGTATATGCAAGACGTGCGTTTCGCGGATGGACCATCACTGCATATGGGTCAACAACTGTCTCGGGAGATCAAACTACAAGTGGTTCCTTGCCCTCCTCCTCTCTACGGGCATCTTGATCGCATACGGCGCATACCTCGCATACGTTGTCATTTCCCCCATGGTACATGACCACTACAACAGCCATGCGGACTGGTATGAATACGAGCTTTCTCCTGACTCCGACCCCTCGAGTTGGATGACATATCTCGACATGAAGCTTCACTACTTTCTCACCTATGTCAGCATCTACCTCGAAGGCGGCGGACTGCGAGCATCAGGCGTGGGCCTGCTTGCCCTGTTGACCTGGCCCCTTCCACTAGGCCTCCTCGCCTACCACATCTACCTCATCTGGGCGGGCATGACGACCAACGAAAGCGCGAAATGGGCTGATTGGCGGGACGATATGGCTGATGGTGTTGTATTCCTTGGACACTGGAGGGATCGGAGGGATCGGAGCTCACCACAACATGTACACATTCCGCCTCCCGCCACTTCGAACTCTTCATCATCGTCTTCGTTGCCGATACCCACACCTCCCGAAAGCCCGTTAGAAGACGAGGAACCACCCACCACCTGGCCGTTAGAAAGCCGCCACATTCTCATTCGCACTCTCAACGGCCAGCCACCCCAAAATTTACCTAGTAGATTGAAATCAGTAGCGGATGAAGAGAGCTTTGAGCGAGTTTGGAGTCTAGACGGCGTGGAGAACTTGTACGACTTGGGCTTTTGGGACAATTTTATGGAAATCTTGAATTAATGTAGATTATGGCTGTATACTGGATATTGTACATACATACACATCGATAATATCAGATTCCAATTCCAAACAACGACGAACAACAGTGATTGAGGCCATGCCAAGCAGTGAGGTTGAGTTGGTGGGACTCGTAGAATCCTGGTATCATCTCCAAAAGGGTCTAGGATCGACACCAGGGCCGCTGAAAACCGGTTCGCTTCCAACACACCCCGTTCACACCAAGCCACGACTTGCATCGCAAGGCTGGATTCATATGACATCATATCTGACCCCGACCATACATAACGAGTATATCTCCAGGTATGTATCTATTCAATCAATCCGTTATTCAATCCGTTATTCAATCCGTTATTCAATCGATCAATCAATCAATCAATCAATCAATCAATCCCCAATCTCCCTGCATTCAAAAAAAGAATTCCCAATCATCAAATCCATCTCAAAAGGAAAGAAAATCGCTGTTACATAAACCAAACATGTCCCGAGCCCTAACCAAAAAAGAAGTCCAGCAGCAACAGCTTGCAGAACAGAAACAATATGCGCAGGATGTGCAGACGGAGGAACATAGTGCGAGTGCGAGTGCTTCTGTATGAATTGCCCTTTGTCCTCTTCCCATTCCCTCCATACCCATCCCCTCCATACCCACCCCCTTCAACCCCCATCAACAAAGCCAATCTTACCCCAAACAGGCAGGTCTAAACCTCAACCTCTTCGCCGCCCTCTCCGGCGCCTTCAGCTCCAAGTCCCAAAAGACGACGCGACAGAATGCCGACGGATCGACTGAGTCTGTGGAGGAGAGACATGAACAGGGTAATTATATTCCCCATAACCCACTTCCCCCCGTTCCTTTCTCCTTACAACTAGACCCACACCCACACCCACACCCGCTAACCCACCCACAGCGCTAGCCAACGGCCTCGCCAAAGGCCAAGCAAACGCCTACGCCGCCGGCGCAGCGCAGGAATCCGGACGCAAAACGCAGATGAAAGGTGTGCAGCAGGGACAGCGGCGATCGGAGAGGATAGAAGGGAGGAAAGTGGTTGGGAAGCAGGTTGATCATTTGGGGATTGAGGGATAGTGTGGTTTTAATTTGATGGTTTTGTTAGGTGGGGAGTTTGGTTGGATCGTGTTTTGGGTTTTGTGTGGGTTGGTATGGAATAAAGTGGAGTAAAATGACCTGTTTAGTTCTCTGTGAGTCCAGGAGTTAGTGAGAGTTCAGGGCAAGTGTACAAACAGACACGCACAAAACCAAATAAACAAAACATACAACAGTTTTGATGAAAAGTCCCAACTATAACATTAACCGAAATATGAACATGTATCCCATGCCCAAAGACTCCAAAGCGATGGCAATATACGCATCATCGCCCATGCCTATTCAATCCCCCAATCCTGCCATGCAACCCATCATGATTCCCAATTCGATCCCCAAAACGCCAAAGCACCAGCCCAAAAAAAAACACATAACCCTTGCCGACTTTATTATCCATCTCTCACTCATTTCACTCAGTATAGTCTTCTTCACGAACCCCCTAAACACTTCCCCAATCCCGCCACACCCCTCTCAGCCGCCACAACATGCCAAGGCACACACCCACCTCTCGTCCCTCTCATCCCCTTCAACCTCGCCAAAAGGCCTAGTCCACGATACTGCGCAAGCACCTCCTTCAGCAAGCTCTCGGCCGTCGCTCTGCTCTGCGGCGTAGGCGTCCACATCAAACTCGTACTACTCCTTTCCAGCAACGGACTAGGGCCCGGGCTCTGCGGAATGATATTCGAACCACCTGGCGTCTGTGGGAGGAGTGCGGGGTCGGTTGTTGAGGAGAAGGGTGAAGGATTGGGAGACGGGGCTGGTGTGGAGGGTGTTGCGTTTCGAGTTCCGCCAACGGCGCCAACCCAGAGGATATTTACTGCCACTATGATGGGTCCGGGATCTGTGTCTATCTCGTTGTTCGGGGTGGTTGTCTTTGTCGTGGAGGACTCGCCCCTTTTCACCAGGAGGCCTGAGATGAGACAGGGTCGGCATTCGACAGTAGAATTTGAGTTGTGGAGTCTATGTGCGAGAATGACGCCCCAAGACTCGTCTGTCAGATCGACGAGGCGCGCTTCCGGATCTGCTGTCAAGTCGGGAGCGTCGGCTGAGGGTGTGGCAGCGGGTGTTAGGCCGAGCAGATCTGAGGATTGCGGAGGCGAGACACCAGCCTGGGGTGTTGAGATTGGTGTATTGGGGCCGCCTCCCGTGGACGGATTCGCAATCGGATTTGTAGACATTGTGGGCGTGAATTTGAAAGGAGGGTTGATGTCCACTGTAAGCAGGGTGATGAAGAGGTTGAGCTGTGTGGGGCAGCTCGCAAGTATCATCCACATGTCTGATTCTTCTCTTTCCATGACCCCTGACTTGGCTATACACACGCGCCATGTCACTCTCCTCGTCGACAATATCTCAATTGTTGTTTGCCATATCTCTTTTGCTATTTCAGAAAAGGCGCGAGTTCCTAGGTGGTAAGATACCACAGCTTGCGATTTGCCACAGCTATCGGTCCAAGCTGCCGTGAGCCAGGCACCATCAAGACTAATGGCGTAGCCGAGGTGAATATATGAGTTTTCGCGAAGAAGGTCTTGTGGTGGTTCCGCATTGAGTTTGAACGGGATGCCTCGGGGCACAGCTTCTTCCAGTTGGAAAGAGGGAGCAACGTAGATGCCGAGAGGAGTCTTATCTTCACTCGGCGCACTCGGAGGACATCTATCGTAAACTTCGCGGGCAAGGTTAACGTAGACGCTGGAGTCCAGGACGACCGGCGCCTCGAATGAGGCAATGTACTTGATGGGTACAATCTGCAAGACAAGATCTGGCCTGGGGCCAAAATCTTGTCGACCGGTGGGTGCTTGACTGTAAGATTGGAACAAAAGCCAAAACGCAGAGCACAGTTCCCATACCGCCGATGGGGCTTCGAAAGGATCGACCATATAAATGACAAACGCATTAATCTTTGGGGCCTCATCTTTTTCCCGCATTTGGGCAAGTTTCATGGCAAGTAGCTTGCCAAGATGCACACAAGTCTCTCGCAGGGCCTTCAGTGCACCCTTTGTTGACGCGGACGCGCCGATCTTGCATGCAACCAAACCCCCCTCAAATTCCGGAACAGTTTCGACTCGGGTATGATTGCCCAGTTTGCAGCCCTCATAAGCAATCTGCATATTGAGCATGAAACTCTCCAGGTAGGGCCGAATCGAGGCACTGTGTGGATAGACACAGAATGAAACAATGTTCTTTGCCGGACTGCAAGGTGATAGTCCAAGTGTTTCCCAAAATGGAAGAGCGGGAGGCAGAAGATCCCAGAGATTGTCGCCTCGGCGCACCCTAACGTGGGGCGGGTTGATCTGATTGATATGGAAGCTAATTGCATTTGTTCCGTCCATTCTCCTCGGGGCAGGCCTTTGCTGTCCTTTGACCTGGGGTGGCATTTCCGGAAAGACGTCCTGGACAGAAATAAGTCCCAGTACGTTGCACTCCAAGGCCTTGGGGAAGAGATGGTTGACAACATTTTGGAGGTATGTGTCAGGGGGTGACCGATGAGGGAACTTTCGTCCGGATGGCCCAATCTCGTGGAGGATGTCCAGTGTCGCCTTGACAATCTGATCTGTAACGATCTGGGCTACTGCGATGTTATCTTTCGCATTCAGCGGCTTCTCATCAGACGGATCTGCTGCTGTGTCGGGCTGAGATGTTGGTGTGTTTGGAAGCGATGATACGATAGGCGAAAACGATGGAACGGGGTTACGAGCGTTGATAGTTGAAATCTCCTGAGGGGGCGGAGCGCGAGCCAAGGACCAGTCTGAAAGCGAAGGCTCGAACCAAGTCAAGCAGCCCTCGTCAGTCTGTAGCCCGAGAAATTCTAAGCCATCACCTCCAAAAGACTCTGCATACGACGTCGTAGACACCGGAGTTGCGTTTCCTTCTGTGGGAAGCTTCCGCTTTCCTGGAAGGATGAGTCCTACAGCAAACAACTCCGCTCCCGCCGAACCCATATCCTCATCTTCTTCCGAGGAGAGACTTTCACTGTGAGAGTCTGACAGATCGCTGTCCACATCAACGGCTTCATCATCGACTACCCTTCCGGTGGCGGTAACCCCAACTGCGTAGCGGAGTTTAGTGAGCAACGGCAAATCGAGCAGGCTCATCGCCCGCTTCAGAGGAGTCTTGTTCTCGGCCTCCGCCCTTGTAACCTTTTCGTGGGAAACACTGAAGCGGCCTTCTTGATATTTTGCGTCTGACAGGCTTATCTTTCGATTGAAGCTTACTGGGTCAAAGACACTATCCCGATGACGTTCAGATACTGTGTCTCGTGATGTCTTTGCAGAAGACCTGCGTCTGGGTGATGGTAGAAGTCTCTCTTCGATCAGGTGTGGACTTAGGGGCGGAGTTGGTTCTTTTGTCGCCGGTAACATCACGGTGACTTTAGAAATAGGCTGTTCCACCTTGGGCTTTTCAGGTTTTCGGCGGCTCGCAAGTTTCTGCTCCATCTTCTCCTGCTTTATGTTGGGATTTTTGGCAACATCTTCGGTATGTTCTGATGATGCCGAAGCCAGAGCGTCTTCCAAGGCAGCGAGCGGATCCGACATCTCTTCTTTTACTCGTACCTCTTGGGGCGTTGACGTAGTGAAATTCTCAACATTTTTGACCTCCACAGTCTTCGTTTGCTCCAGTGCCGGGGCGTCTGTCATAGTGACATCTTCGGCATCTGGCTCGTCGAAGAAGTTGAAATCTGCGTCTGTCACTCCATTACCGTCAAACACATCATCCTCCATATCCTCGAACAGGTCATCATTCCCGCTGGAAGAATTGAAATGCTCGAAATGGGCGGGGTATTCGGGTGACGTGGCAGGATGCTGTTGTTGATTGAGCATGACAGTCTCTTGAGGTGCCAATAGGTTGATAGCAGGGTTCTGGCCTCCAGGGACTAGAACTGTGCTTGGAGGGGCGCCAGCTGCACTAGCATCGCCCACTGACTGTGTTGTGCCGGGCAGAATGCCATCTGGAGGTGTGGGATATACACCGCTGACCGCTTGCATGTCGCCATAGACTCCTGTGCGGGAATTCAACGGAGAAGATGGATATAGTCCCGGAGTTTCTGCTTTGATTCGTGCCGCATCTTCATCGGCCTTTTGCTTCTTTCTCCGTGCTTCAACAAGTCTGTCACGCTCAAGCTTTCCCAAAAACCAATGCTGGGCAACATCCATAGGATCTCGGAAGCCAGCTGATGTTGGTGTCTCAAACCATTTCAATCCCTTTTCCGACGAGACAGGCGCATTGGCTTGAGATCCTGATATGTCACCGTCGTTGATAGGATCTTCATAATGAAAGCACAGCGCGCGTGGCCAAAGCACCTCCCTGGAGTAGCTAGAAAAGGCGGGGCTTGGTGGTGTCGCCTGATTGGTAGAGGCGATGCGGATTTTCACCCAAGCTGATTTCTCACTCAAAGTTGGTATCGTGTAGCCTTTTTTTGCTAGCCAACGTGTTACCGCCGCCTTCCACTTGTTAAGTCCTTGATCTAATGGGGTTGTCTTGAGACGTTTTCGTTGAGTCCGTTGGACTGTGTCTTCAGAGACTGCATCCGCTGGCTGGTCGAAACTCGAAATCTTTGCCAGCATTCCATTTGGGGCAATACGTACACAAGCTCCTTGAAGACGTTTCTGTGCATCATCTGTATTTACCTCTTGGAGGCTGTGTATTTGAAGCTTTTCAATCGACAAGGCCGATAAAACGAGCGTGCCAGAACTGGTCCAGTACACGCTGATATTAGTAAGCCAATAGGGCGAGTCTAGACTGTTAGCCCCGTCGTTTTTATTGTCTGGGACAAGAGACTTTGAGATGAATGTTCGGTAGTTTAGTGCAATTGCTCTATAGTCTCTGACCAGGTAGTACGATATCAAAGCAACAACAGAAGACGTGAAGAGCTCGTAGATGACGTTCGTGTCGTGTGGCTGCTGTAAGTCCGACGCTGGCAGCGCACTGCCTTGGGGAACGCGCTGGCCTCCAGCGAGTTTGAAAGCGCCCGGGGTCGCAGGTGAATTAGAAGACGCTGAAGAAGGCGTGTTCAGATTGGAGTATCTGAGAGGGGGCCGCGCCAGCTCGGATGCTTTCATGACTCCATATTGCTCCGCTGATCTACGGTCAGCTGCTGGTAGTAACTGTTTTGGGCGTTGCTCACCATTGAAGTCGTAGCCATCAATCGACGGCAGGTCTGGGGGCTTCTGGCCGGCCTTCTCGGGCGTCGTGGGGGTGAAGCGCCAGAGCCAGGGTCTCGATGCATCTTTGACGACCAGATGTTGCGCCTGTCGTAGCTCTGCCTCGGCCGCGCGTATGCTCTCGGCTGGATTGCGCTCACCGTCTGTCGCGGGGGCGCGAGCGAGGTTGCGCTTGACGGAGAAGGCTTGATATGCGACCGCGTCGAAGTCTCCCTGAAATGGCTGGTTAGCAAAGCGAGCCTCGCGGCGGCAGACGCACACGCACAATAGCTTGCGCATTTGTATTGCACGTCTTGAGAAATTCCATTAGAGAGACTGCAGCCCTCTATGGAACGCTCAAGTGGTACTGTCGTCGGATGTGCCTTCCAGATACTGCAGTGTGCACCTTCATCAACTCCGCAATTCCTGGGCTGGGACGCGACTCGCGCACTTAGAGTCTGGGGGGGAGTGTGTGGTGGGACTGCGGCAGTTGGGCGGTCGTTACGAGGGGTGCATGGTACGTTCGAGCGGGCATGATGCTCAACCCGGCGGCGGCAGAGTGCGCGGTGCGCGGAGGGACGCAGCGGAAGCCAGCGCGCCGACCAGGGCACCGGCGACGAGAATGGGCGTGGGCGGGATGGACGTCGGGAGTCGCAGCACGCAGGCGACGGATGGCACTGGCTGTGGGGGGCAGGGATGGGCGGTCCCCGCGCGCAGTGTCTGAGGTGGTCGGACGTGTGATGAGGCCTGGAGGTGTGGTGAACGCAGCACGGGACTGTCCGAAGGAATGTCTCCCGAGCGGCCGGCGCACTGCACGCCGACTGCGGCCCGTGCTCAGACAGTTTGAATAATTTATTTCGCGCCGTCCACTGTGCCCACCGCATGTCGCCGCCACGATGAAGGTCTCCAACCCGTCCGCAGTGCCCGTCTACACCATCGCCGGGTCGAACACGGCGCGGCCGCTGCCCGACTGGCTGGTCCGCAAGCGCAAGCGCAGCCTCAAGCAGGATCCCGAGTTTGCGAACCGCGTGGAGCTGCTGCAGGACTTTGACTTTGAGGAGGCCAGCCAGTGCGTGCGCGTGAGCGACGATGGCGACTGGGTCATGAGCACGGGTAGGTGCCCTCTGCCTCGCTCCTGCCGTCTCTGCTAACCCGGCCAGGCACGTACAAGCCCCAGATCCACACCCACTACCTGCCCCACCTCGCGCTTTCCTATGCCCGCCACACCAACTGCCTGAACGAGACGTTCCTGCTGCTCTCGTCCGACTACACCAAGTCGCTGCATCTCCAGACGGACCGCTTCCTCGAGTTCCACACGGGCGGCGGCCTGCACTACTCCACGCGCATCCCCCGCTATGGCAGAGACCTCAAGTACGACAGGCACTCGGCTGAGGCGCTAGTGCCGGCCGTGGGCGTCAATGCCGACGGAAACGGGGAGGTGTACCGCCTCAATCTCGAGGTCGGCCGCTTCATGAAGGCCTACGAGGTCGATGTGGGCGGCGACGACCTGACCACGGCGGGCGGGGGCGCATTGCAGGGCGGCATCGGTACCGGCGCGGTCAACACGGCGGCCGTCGCAGAGGACAGTCACAATCTGCTAGCATTCGGCACGTCACTGGGCACAGTAGAGTTCTGGGACTCGCGGTCGAGGAACCGCGTCGGCATATTGTCCGCACCACAAGACGCCTTTGAAGGCCGATCAGAAATCACTGCCCTCGAATTCCACCGGTCTGGCCTCGAGCTCGCCGCCGGGAACTCGAGTGGGCTCATACATCTGTATGACCTACGGTCGCCGGTGCCGCTGCTGAAGAAGGACCAGGGCTACGGCTTCCCCATCAAGAACATCATCTACCTCAACTCTGGAACCTCGACCCGCGCCCAGACATCCGAGCCCAAGATCCTCACCTCCGACAAGCGCATCATCAAGATTTGGGATGCGCGAGATGGCAGCCCTTGGACTTCGGTTGAGCCCGCCGTAGACATCAACCACGTCGAGTGGTGCAAGGACAGCGGCATGATTCTCACAGCCAACGAAGGCAAGCAGCAGCACGCATTCCTCATACCTCAGCTAGGACCGGCGCCGAGATGGTGTGCCTTCCTCGACAACATCGTGGAAGAGATGGCCGAAGATCCGGAAGACCCCAACGCGTTCGGGAAGCATGCAGCTGGCGATGTCTACGACAACTTCAAGTTCCTCACATTACCCCAACTCCGTCAACTGAACCTGGATCACCTGGTTGGCACTACGAGCTTGTTGCGACCGTACATGCACGGGTACTTTGTCGCACAGAAACTGTACGAGGAGGCGCGCTTAATTTCGAATCCCGACATGTGGCAGGAGCAGCGAACGAAGAGCATTCAAGAGAAGATCAATAAAGAGAGAGAAAGCAGAATCCGCGGCAACAAGAAGGTGTCTGTCAAGGTCAACAGACAGCTTGCCGAGAGGATGCTTGAGCGAGAAGAGAAGAACGAGCGGAGAAAGGCGAAGAGAGTTCTCGAAAAGGGAGGCGATGACGACATGCTCGATGTGGACAGGGCCCCAGCTGTCTCCGAGGTCGAGCAAGAGGAGGCTAAGAAGCCAGCCAGAGGTGTTCTCAACGATCCCCGTTTCGCAAAGCTGTTCCAGGATGAGGACTTTCAGGTCGACGAAGAATCACACGAGTTCAGCGCTATCAACCCCAGCACGAGACTGCCAAAGGGTCTCACCGCCGTTGAGCAGGAAGAGCTGGACTCTGGCAAGGAATCAGATTCAGATGGCTCAGATGCGAGCGAAGCAGAACAAAAACACCCCAAGAAGGCTGCACCTGTCGACAATGGACGCATTTCTTCAGCGTCATACAAGAAGGCCGGTCATCGGGATCCACGCGCTCCGCAAATGTTGGTGTCATCCTCATCCGGGAAGCCGAAGCAGAACCGTGATAAGACCTTCGGGACCCGAGTATCAAAGTTGAAGGATCAAAAAGTGCGCGGTAGCAGTGCAAGAAACACCACTGTAGTAGGAGAAAAGGAAATCACATTTGCACCGACCAGACACTCGAAGAAACTTGTGGCACCTGAGAATGAGCGAACAACAGGACAGAAGCAGAACTGGAAGGATAGGAGGAGCGCGAGCGGGAATGTGTTCAGGAAGATGTAGGATTCTGCATATTTTAGAAAGACATAGGAACAAATGATACCCCTCCCAGATCTCACCGCATCTCAATGCCGTACAGACAGTGGTCGGGGATGCCTCGGACTGGAGTTAACCGAGTGAAAATCCCCACATCCGTCAGCGGGGAGTTAAGGTAAGGTGACAGGACGCAGGTCAATCGGCATAACTTCGAGGCATGTGAGATTGCAGTGACTGGCATGGCGTGAGGGAGCAACGTGGCCGTTCTGTGAGGGGATGACGATAACCGATTCCGTGAAAGACGACGGCGGGGCTTAGGGCAGAGATAATTCATAGCGTAGCTCAGCGTATGCTCGGCTCGAGCCTAAGCATTTCGATCCTGAATGCTACAAAATATCCGACTCGAGGTGCACATGAATACACTTTAACTAAACATCGCAATTCACTGCTACGTGCGTGCAAGTATCTGCCCCGCAGTCGTCTCAATTCGCACCCCACATTCAGCCAAAGGGTCTTCTTTCCCCTTCCAGGTACGCGAGTCTTCCCTCTTCCGCCAACGTCAGCCAATCGGCGGTAAGACTCCCCCACCCAATCACGCCCACCTCAAGATCAGCAACCGAACGGCCATTTCTCAACCATCGCCGTGAAACCCACCACTTTTGCTCGTCTCGCCCACCCCGTCAACAACAACAACTGCTACCGTCACCCGACACGACATCTGTACTCCCACGTCCGCGCCTTCAGCTTCCCGCTTCCCCTACGGTACCATTTGACCCTCCGCGAGACGAGCGAGAGAGAGACAAGAAAAGGAGACAGATCCCGGTACTCGAGCATTAGACAAGATGGCCGACAAGGAATACACCTACTCCGACGTCTCGGAGCATGCGTCCAAGAAGGATCTCTTCCTCGTCGTGCACGATAAAGTGTACAATGCTAGCAGTTTCGTCGACGAGCATCCGTAGGTTTTTTCTCCGTTTCGAAACGCGATATGGATAGCCTCGGTGCTTGCCCCGCGGCGTGGCTGGCCGCATCCACAATCTTCAATCACGTTTTGCGGCTCTTGATTGAGATGGAGTGGGGCAAGGGTGTTGGGGTTCCGCTGGCTTGGTAATGGGTATGCTGACTTGCGGATAGGGGTGGTGAGGAGGTCTTGCTTGATGTCGGCGGCCAGGATGCGACGGAGGCGTTTGAGGATGTAGGACACAGTGATGAGGCGAGGGAGATTCTGGACGGGCTGTTGGTTGGCACGCTCAAGAGACAGGTATGTTTCCCCTCCTGTTCCCTGGTTCTCTTCTGTGCCTATCCGATCCATATCACCCATCCCTTTTGATTAACCACTCCCTCCCCCTCCCCCCACATTTCTTTTGAACACCAGTCCCTCCAATCTAATCAC